>JAQJVL010000059.1:2499635-3099635 GCA_035578905.1 Stictocephala bisonia | reverse complement strand
CTACCAAATACATGCATATTTACTCAGGTAAATATTATTAGTAACATTAACAGCTAAATCCTTCTAATTTACAAGAACTGTTAGCAAAGAAAGGTTTTACCACTACCCACAACACGCAGATCTACTCACATTCAAGTCATACAATAACTAATAAATCCTACCATTTAGTAACCAAAACATGAAAGAAGCTTTTTCTATAAGAACAGTTCAAATAACCCAGATTTTAGTGTGCCCAGGTACTCATTTAAGCAATAAGCAAGATCGAATTCGGTTATTTAAAGATGTTATCCAGGGTCGCCACTCTACATTACTTTTAAAAATCTAGGTAATTTCCTAAGATAATGGAAGGATAATTTCTGGTTTGATATCAATAATCATACTGACTCCCCCTACCTGAGTAACCTAATATTATTTCTCCCTGGTCTAAAACATCCTCAACCATTCATTTCATTATAGTATTCCAAATGGCTGATATGTTGAATATCCAGGAAAAACGAGCGGTTATCCTAAATAGCCTATAATAAAGCCAAAATAGACTTAAGATAAGTTGTTGCTGCTCAGCGATATCACAGGAGGGATTGATGAAAAGTTGTAATCAAGGAGGAAGATTGTTGTAGCACAACAGGAAGGGCAACCAAACAGACTACTTCCGTTCCACTGTCAGACTAGAACACTTTTCCAACTGGTATTGATACACAATATAGGCCTATTGATTGTTTTTCATTAAAAGGAATTACTCACCAAATAAAAGCGTGTTTTGTTGGTCCCTTTACAATGTTGTACAATTGTTTGTTTTGTATTCACAGCAATTTTGTTTACATTAATGAGGAAAAATAATGCAGATAAAAATATTTTAGACATTCATTTTAGAGTTTTATTGAATCTGACAAGACGCATATATACATGTATATGACTCGTTAGATAAATAATAAATCTTCCATCTACACCAATTTGAATTTGTGAGCCTAAACTGAATAAACAATAAAATATGAAAATAAAACAAAATGGGTAGTTTGGTGGCCTGACTGATATCATTCATCAGCATGTGTGGGTGGACCACATGCGACAACTAAGGATTGGGACTAATAAGCAATTTAAGTAAACCGCAGTAAACAATCATCCTCGTAGCACGCTTTTCCATCCCACAAACCGGTAGTGTCAAAACAATAAATGTTATTTGTTACTGTTGTTTGTTGCATAGGAAATTTTGAGGTTGTTTGTTCAGCTGTATGCTAAGCTGTCCCAACTTTGCAAGAGTCAGCTCTCTGTAATCATTTTTATAACTGAGATGCCAAAAATGATTAGTTCAAATATCATAGTCACAATGGTTTCCGCACTATTATTGTTCAATATAAAAACATATTTCTGGTTGTTTATTTCAAATAAGTAAATTAGTAGCCTGAAATTGATTATTGGTGATCGGAACTTATCACGGCAATAATTTACGATTCCAACTACATTAGCATGAATTTTGTTAAAGACCGACAACCGTTTTCCTGACAGCTGTTACTACTGTTTTAGAGATATATTGATATTTGCCAGCGTTGTGGCTCAGTGGCTAAGGTTTTGAACTGCAGAGGGCAAGGCTCAAGATTCGAATCCCCACTGAGCCAACGGTTGGTACTTCACTCGTTGAATAAAGTTCACACACAGGCTTGCAAGCCCATGTGAACTGGCGAGTGAAATTTTTAATAAAAAAAAAGATGCAAAATCAATGTATTTTAAATGATACAACATTTTATAAAAATATGCTGTCTTTTTGGATGTCAAATTTTTAAGCTGAATTAATTCTACAACCAGCCTCCTTTTATTTATTTATTTTTAAACGGCAACACCAATTTACAAAAAAACTGCACAATACAGAGATAGAAGATGGCAATTATCCTTACATTATTGATAACTTGATTACTAGAATAGTACACCACAGCCTTAAGTCCATTTTTCATGCTAACAATTCTTGCTGAGTAACTATAATGTTGTGTAGAAACATGTGACAATTCAACAATATAACTATAGATCAATAAATCTTACCAATAATAACAATCAACATATATAATCATAAATAATTCTACATATTACTATTGATTTTATACACAAATAGATTTCCCATCCAATTTTAAATTTTGAGTCTCAAAATATCAGCTGTTTTTGTGGTCCATTGTGGAGCACTAGTGTAGTCCCGTGTAAATGTAATGCAGTTTAAAACAGCTATGGTTGCGGGCCTCACTAACTAACAAAATTACAGGCACAAATATTTCTATTAGAAGGAATATCTGTTTTAGGTCTATATAATCAAAGATATTACTCAAAAAGATAATAACCAACAACAAGAAGATAACCAACAATATAATATACAATATAAAATATGTAATAACAATATATAACCATTGAACATGGTTCATGCTAACATAGCAAAAATCAACAATTGCTATAACTAATAACACATTTATAACTAATAAAAACAAAACCATTATAACTAATAAAAATATACTGAAAAATAATAATCAAAAACTGCTATAATAATTTAACAGTAACAGTGAATATGAATTAACTAACTATATAACTTGTAGATCATTAATGAGATTCAGGAAGACCCTTTTAAGATGCTGCTGACTGCCCCAGAAGAAGTCATGATAGGGTGAAACGAGGTTTCGATGTTATTGAAAGCGGGGAACAGCGCTGCATGCCTTGTCGGGAAGGAAGATAATTTGAGCGTGTCTGATTTAGCACCCTGCTCAATCATACTGAGAATTCTACCCGTGGATTTTGGTATTATGACTACTAGTATATTTGTTTTAAAATAACCACTCGAATAAAACAATATTTATATCCATGAACTATAACTATTTACACAATGCAAAACATTTTGTTGACCTTGGTCTTTTAATCCTGGACCAAAATCATTACTAGCATTTTCATTATTAGTTATTCTAATCAAATATGGACTCAACTATTCCCTTTTACCGTTCAATTAAAGATATAATTTTATATTTTACATACAACGATGAGAGAAAAGGAAAGGTCCAAGTCAATAAGATGCTGGAAACACTAAATACTTTGGATTCCTTTGCACAACAATACTAAAATCAGTGTTCGCAAACATCTGATTTTAGCAAGGATTTTCAAATCACGTTATCAGAGCCAGTTATGTCTCTGATAATATCCTGTGTAAATGAAACAGTGTCCTCGACTCTCATTACTTGCAGCCTTTCCTTAACTTTGGTGCCTCATCATTGTTTGGATTACTGTGCACCGAGTCCAATTAGAATTTAAAATACGTATTCCCTTTTAAATTAATATTATTTTTTGTAAGAACTGGTGTCAAGCTAAAAATTGCTAGAACATAATCACACAATATGAAGATGGTGACCGCTTGCAATCTTAAAACTGCAAGCTTGAAAAATTGAAACAGTTGACACTCTTCTCACAAAAATCTCACAAAAATCTCACATTCAGTAGTTGTTTTTTGCTATCAAACAATTCATCATTCCTGACGTGAAGTTGAAGTCATAAGGTATAGGTGTTTAACTGTCAAAAATGTTCAAAGAAAATTGCTAAAATAAGTACCAATTGACCAATACTTTGAATTATTGAAAAACTTTCATCTGGGCTTGAACTTGCAGATGAAACAGTGAAGACTAGTTACAGCTCATGTACAGCAGGCTTGGTTTCAGTGTTCGCGAACATCTGATTTTAGCAAGGATTTTCAAATCACGTTATCAGAGCCAGTTATGTCTCTGATTATATCCTGTGTAAATAAAACAGTGTCCTCGACTCTCATTACTTGCAGCCTTTCCTTAACTTTGGTGCCTCATCATCAAAATATGGTTTTTTTTAGGATTTCCATGACATTCCCAGTACTCTCCTTTTATGCATTTCTTTTCCCAACTAATTATTAGTAAAATTAATAAAGGTTGGCTGATCTACTCAAATTTAAATACAAATTATTGGAATTTAGTTAAATAGTATAACATTATGATCATTTTAAACAATTTCTTGCAATAATTAAAATCACAAAACACACTTAAGCCTTCTCATTGTAACTGAATCCAGGCGACAGGCATTAATTACTGATGGTCAAGATAATAATAGGCCTCTTTCCACTGTTCACTAACAGACTAGAAAAGATGTAATGATAGTTATCAGCAACCACAAACGGAAATAGAAAATGGAGATGTTACGATTGGAAGCAGGATGTCCATTCTAAGAGAAATAAAATGCCAGAAAATACTTTAGGTCACTAAACTAGTCAGGTAAAAACTAATTTCAATCTATCATATTTATTTTTACATACTAATTGAAATATTGTAATTTTCCCGGATTCATTAAGTTATTCAAAGCTTAATTCTGGTTTTTTTATGATATCCCGGTTATGTAGCTGTTATCTCAACCATACGAAATAAATATAAACAGCCCAGGTAATAAAACAAACTAACAAGCGATTTTTTAATCAATCCTGCCTAAAATCATGAAAATTAGGCAATATGATTTAACGTACCATATAGAAGTAAAATTATTGATTAAATGCATGCTAATAAATGATTATATTTAAATGAACTTAATTAACAATTTTTTATAATCACCTAATTTACTACTAGAGTAAACATTTATTAACCCTTTGCACTAGTATGGTACATGTTGCTGTAGAAGTCATATTTGTTTTGCACTCATGATCCTTCAGCGCTCGGACAGGACAGACGCTGTACCATCTGCCTACTTATATTTTATTGACACCTATCATGCCCTACAAGTACAACTTTTTGTTTGGCTGACATAAATAACTTGGTCACATACTGAAATGCACTTCACTGATATCACACATATTTAAAACAAACGTTCCTGACATACTGGGTGCGGCAAAAGTCAGCGTACCAAAAATGCAGCTAAACTATGGCTAGTATTAAACAAATATAACAGTATTATTTTAATAAACCTGTTATAAAAGCTGCTCAAAGAGACCCCCTCCATCTTCTATGCACATGTAGCACCTTTTAAACACCAATTTGCAAATTTTGTTGCATAGTTGTGATGTGAATAAAACATCAAATTGTTCCGTTATTAATTCTTTTAAATGTTCTAAACTTTGAGGTATCTACGAAAACATGTTTTCTTTTAACAATCCCGACATACTAAAATCGCACTGAGTTAAGTCCGGAGACCTAGCCGGCCACGCAACAGTTCCTCTTCTTCCTATACATTCCGCAAAGTTTTCATTTAAAAAGGCTCGAACATTAAGGCCGTAGTCGAACGACTACGGCACTGTTCAAAAATGGGACTGTTTTGCAACTCTAATAACACTTCATGTAGCATTTCCAAGTAATTTTCATAATAGTAAGGTCCTATCACACCTCCATTCCAAATGCTGGCCCCTGGGACATTCAACTCGTGAGATGTCACGGCGTGAGGGTTTTCCGCAACCCAATAAACACAATTGTGCCGGTTAATCCGACCATTTAATTTGAAAGTAGATTCATCTAATGATCTATCCGCGTGCAGGCTCTGGAATGCTCTGCCTGATAATATCAGATCCATTGATAAGCACACTCGGTTTGGGGCGGAGGTGAGGTGCTATCTGCTGCGGGCCTCGCGGGAGTAGTGGCTTGGTGGTGGTGGTAATGGGTGATTGTGCCGAATGAATGTAGTTTTGAATAAATTTAATGAATAACTGTAGTTTTGTTTGATGAGGTAGTTGAGATATTTTTAAGTTTAAATATAATTTTTCACATTTTTTGACTTTATATGGTTTACTTCGTACATTGTAATTTATATTTTGTATTTCCTTGTAAATGTTATTTATATTTGAAATAATATCTTATTATGTATGATGAGGTTAAGTGGTAGAGAGGGCTTTGCAGCCCTAACTTTGCCTCTTGAATATGAATAAAGACGTTTTTCATTTCATTTCATTTCATTCTGATAAACTGGGTTCTGACAATCAGGGGTTGACTGTTGTGCCTGTTGAGAATAATTATTACATGAAATGTTGTATTTGGTATGATAAAAGAGAATAAGAAAATATTACTTGCTTCTTGTTTATTGTTACTTCAGACGTATTTAAATATTTCTGAAACATATTTCAGAAACAGTCATTTATAGCACTTTTGAAAACCTCTATAATCTGAAAATTAATTTTCACTACCTTAGTGTTCTTTTCATTCAAAAGCCTGCCTGATAACAAGTCAATAGTTCTCCACATTAACCGGCACATAAACACAATTGTGCCGGTTAATCCGACCATTTAATTTGAAAGTAGATTCATCTAACCGTAATATTTGTTTATAAAAATTGTTATAGGCTTCCTGCCTTATTATGTATTGATCACAAAATTGAACGCGGCAGTCCGGGTCATCTTCGTGAAGCCCTTGCAACAGCTTTGCCATGTACGGCTTCAACTTTAAGTCAGAATGTAACATTCTCCTAAGCATTCGGTCTGAAATGACAAGTTCATTAGAGGCCTTTCTCGTAGATTTATGTGGGAATTTGACAAATGTTTCAACAATAATTTCCATGTTTTTAAGGGTATGAACTGACCTAGGGTGAAAACTGTGGTAAATCATTTACTGAATATGTCTGTTCAAACCTCTTGTTTAATTTATAAATTGTTTGCTGTCTAGAAGGTTGAGCTCCAGGATACTGTTGTTAGAATGCTGCAATAATATCTGTAAAATTACGATCGAATTTCCACCAATTTTTAAAAAGAAAACCTCATTGGTCTAAAAGATAGTTTATGATTCATGATTATAAACACCAATGTACAGAAGTTAGTAACACAAGCACCACACTCAATAACTTAACTTCACGGTCACAAGTAGTATACTGACAAAACAAACAATCATCGATTAACCAAGACAAAATAAACCCACACTAGAATCTGTGTATAAGGAGTGACACAGAGATACTAACAGCACGAGAGATAAACAATGAGCTTAATGGCCTGCAGCAGTACACTGACTTTTGCCGCACCCTGTATTATAGCTTTAATCATAATTAATGTTTAAAAACTGTACCATGCCTACTATATAAATATAAATTAATGTTTACAAACTGTACCATGCCTACTGTATAAATTAATATTACACACTGTACCATGCCTACTGTATAAATTAATATTTACACACTGTACAATGCCCACTGTATACATTAATTTTTGTTTTAGAACATAATAACTCACATATATAATGCCAATTTTTTTACCAAAAGTGTTTTTTTACGATTAATGTTAATTTTTTTTTTCTAGATCATTTTTGGTAACCCGTGATTCTGGAGCTCGCGGAAAGATTACAGCGTGCCCAAAACTACTGTATCAGATTTATTTTCAACCTGAGGCGAAGGGATCATGTTACTCCATTTTTCTACCAATTATCTATCTTAAAGTTAAACAATCTTCGACAATTCCATATCATGATATAGTTGTACAGAATTCTTCAAAACCAAATTCCTATATATCTATCAGAGCAGTTTGTTTACCTGTCACAAGTTGGTGTGCGTAGAACCAGACGTGGAGAGTCAATGTTAGCTATTCCAGTTCACCGCACCACCACTTTCAACAAATCATTCATTGTCTCCGCGTGCAGGCTCTGGAATGCTCTGCCTGATAATATCAGATCCATTGATAAGCACACTCGGTTTGGGGCGGAGGTGAGGTGCTATCTGCTGCGGGCCTCGCGGGAGTAGTGGCTTGGTGGTGGTGGTAATGGGTGATTGTGCCGAATGAATGTAGTTTTGAATAAATTTAATGAATAACTGTAGTTTTGTTTGATGAGGTAGTTGAGATATTTTTAAGTTTAAATATAATTTTTCACATTTTTTGACTTTATATGGTTTACTTCGTACATTGTAATTTATATTTTGTATTTCCTTGTAAATGTTATTTATATTTGAAATAATATCTTATTATGTATGATGAGGTTAAGTGGTAGAGAGGGCTTTGCAGCCCTAACTTTGCCTCTTGAATATGAATAAAGACGTTTTTCATTTCATTTCATTTCATTCTGATAAACTGGGTTCTGACAATCAGGGGTTGACTGTTGTGCCTGTTGAGAATAATTATTACATGAAATGTTGTATTTGGTATGATAAAAGAGAATAAGAAAATATTACTTGCTTCTTGTTTATTGTTACTTCAGACGTATTTAAATATTTCTGAAACATATTTCAGAAACAGTCATTTATAGCACTTTTGAAAACCTCTATAATCTGAAAATTAATTTTCACTACCTTAGTGTTCTTTTCATTCAAAAGCCTGCCTGATAACAAGTCAATAGTTCTCCACATCGGCAGCAAGTTATGGTGCTGACCCACTAGTGATGAGCAGTAGGATTCTTTAGAAAGAGCCGATTCCTATTTCACGGCCGTAAGTCGACTCATTTCACTCAAATCACTCGTTTATTTTGCTGACACCGTTAACCCCCTGCCCCAACCAGCTGTTTCCCATTCCCGAGTGTTATTTCTACACTATTATTGTTGTTTGTTCTATCGACATGTCATCCAAAAAAACTGTAAACAAATTCTGTAAAAATTACAAAATAAGTATGGTAACTTAGTTACAATTGTAATGGTATAATAATGTTAAAATTGTAATTTAAAGTTAAAAGAGATGTTATTTTACCAGGCAAGGTTAGAGCTCAGATGTCCTCTCTTAACACATAACTAGATATACATTTTATATTTACTGAATAAAATTAATTTACATTCTTTGTATTCAAAATAAATAATATAAATATCTCAAGAAATCTGAGGTTACTAAGCTGTTCCCAATTAGAAACTGATTAATTCTAATACTTTGAAAATTGTAAATTGTCTTATTTATAATGATTCTATACAATTTTATCACTGAAAATACCTTAATTTTTTAACCTATTATAACAGTTTTAATTGTTTTACACAAATAAACTTTATTTTTATAGTTCAGAATATAATGCTTCTAGTTTAATGTACAATTCATTGCACTTTATCACAAATAAATACAAAGCAATTCATATCAAACCAATGAAATTTTTAAGATAACTACAATGTTTCATCAATAAAAAAATTAAAAATGCTATAACTATAAAGTATTGCAAGTACTTTAAACACACAAATGAAAGAAAAACACACAATTGACAGTAGTGCCCAACCAGTTAATTTAAAAATAACTCCCTAAACCAGAAAGGGGCGAGATGGGTTGGATCACGGTATATAGAATACACGGTAGGGGCCACGGCAAGGCTGCACAGTAGACAGCCGCCCGCATGGCGTCAGTGGGGCAGACGCTGGGATTGAAGAATTATATGGCGCTATTCCAGTTTCCCTCACTTCTACTTAGATTCCACAATCCAAAATGAATGAAATGTGTCCAACACATTTATTATTTTAATCTGAACCAATTAATGACAAAACGATTTGTTTCATAAGATAAGAATTCTGCATAATTATTTTTCAGTAATAGTACAGTATACAACAAATAATTTATTAACAAAAACTAAAATGTTGATACGTTTTCCAATATTGTAATTTCCTTGTGTGCATGTGGTATTATAATTTGCGTTACTTCAACGTAGTTTTTTTATTTAAACTATAATTTGTGTATGATAGGTCTACATTTAAATTAATACATTCATACAAAACATATCAAAATACTCAGTGAGCAACTGTCTTCCTTACTCATATTACTTAATCTTTCTGACAGTCTCAATTATAATACATGTAACATTAACCCTTACCACGCTGTAAGCGCATATGTTGACTTTGCTCTAAACGCCGGTAAGCGCATATACACGTAATAATTACAAAAACACTATTTTTGTAATAATGTTTCTAATTTAATCCAGTAGTGCGTTTGGGTTATGGGTGGTGACTCATGAGAGACAAACACATTGTGCGACTTGCGACCTTTTGTTGGCCTGTCAATCACTACGAGACTGGTTTTTGTCTGGCAGTGTACATTTCCGCTGCGCCGCCCAACGCCACAAGCGTGTATACACGCAGCTACTGTCAAGCCGAGCGGTTGTCATTGTCTGCCGCCTTACAGCTTTGAAACAGTGTATTTAATCATTTTATCATTACTTTAGTTTAATATATGTTAGTAATTTATTATTTTTAAATGTCAATATAAATAATCCAGCCGATTTTAATTTTGTGGAAGTTACTAAATACATCATAATCAAGTGCTATATGTATTTTCTTATTTATTATTATATGTGTTATGTGCAGGCATCTTTATCTGATTATGTACAAGTAAATGTACTCAATTATACATATTTTATTAATAGTAATAATATTTTGAATTGATTCATACTGTATAAGTGATCTATGCCTGAGGCTTACTTTCAAGTAAAAGTTTGCTTATTTAGATATTCATATATAAGAAAAAAAGGTTAAGTAAGCTAATAAAAGTTTCAAATTGTTATCATATCTTTTATTTTCTTGTACAGAACAATAAAAAAAATGAGCAACTAAAAAATGTAATTTTGATTTTTTTACAATAAATTAGTGCTTAATGGAAAATAGGCATTGTATAAATGGCGCTTTAAGGGTTAATAATGTTATTAAGGATTGCTGGGTTATTAAATTAAATTCTGATTTTATTTTGATAGCTATTGACATTTTCTGTAATTATTTTGTGATACATCATATTTAGGCAGAATTAAAATGCTAAAATAAATGAAAACAAAATCAACGATTGTTTATACGTAATTTATTGTGTACATTTTTTATAATAAGTATAGCGTAGGCCTACCTGTAATTTTACAGGCTTATAAACAAAATGTTTGGTTTGATTTCTTTCATGGGAAAAACATTTCTATTTATAGTAAGAATGTGCTGTTGCGACTGCCATCGGATATTTCGCAGGAAGTCACCTATCATCGTCTGGCTTTTCCCACCATATTCGGCTGTCTGTCACACGGTATGTCAAATTCACTCAACAATCTCTGTTACAGGAGTGTTGTTGTGAGTTGTTTATCTGTGTCGTTTTGTTATTATTAAATATCTTAGTAACTAACTTACAGTGTTTTGTAAGCTTATGATATTGAATATTAACGAATGTGAATTTCTTAAAATACTGTTGTGCTACTTATTACATAAGCCTAAACCTTTTTTACTGGTTACATTGTATTCATAAGTACAAACATGCCTGGCTGTGCTATTGCAAATTGCTTCAATAATGAAAATTACTGTAAAGGAAAAGTTATTTCATTTCATAGAATTCCGAAAGATGAAGGCCTAAGAAAAGCTTGGGACTCATGCCTGTAAACGAGTGGACAATTTTAACATTGATACTGTTAAAATATGTTCTGTTCATTTTGACCAGGATGATTTCGAAAGGAATTTAAAGTCTGAATTGTTGGATGTTGTAGTATTCATCTAGGTGTAGTAAATGATTTGGCTGAATTTTTGAATGTTGTATTATTCATCTAGGTGTAGTAAATGATTACTCAGTTTAAACTAAATACTATTTATTAATATAAGGAACACATTGTACATTACAATTCTTACATAACGGAAAAGTCTCAAACCGTTGTCCGTCATTCAATACCTCAGACTATGGAACCAAAGACTGTTAAGTATTAAACCATATAGTATCAACTTAACATACAGCAAATATGTTACAAATGTAAAGCCTAAAAGGAGAATAAAATAAAGCCTAAAAGGTTGTGTAAAGGTGTAATTTGCCTCATAAATTTGCAGACCACAGTTAATATTAATTTTAACACTTTGTGTGCGGGTCACACGCACGCGGGTGATAGCAGTGCTTGCGCGCGCAGCGGATCGGTTGCCGGCGGTGGACGGATCAATACTGGCTTGTAGGCTTCAGTGTCGCCTAGCCCTTTGGCTTAGAAGGGTCGGATTTGCGCCCCATTATAGCCTGTTTCTCGCGTCACGTTTCCTTGTTCTTCGTTCCTGGATCGCGCCATTTTGAGCCAGTTGGCGGGGGTTAGCGTGCCTGCGCGCGCAGCGGATCTGTTGCCGGCGGTTGACGGAGCAATGCTTGTTTGTGGAATTCAGTGTGGTCTAGCCACTTGCCTTATAACGGTCGGATTTGCGCTGCATTGTTGCCTGTGTCTCGCGTCACGTTTCGGTGTTCGCCGTTCGTGGATCGTGCCATTTTGAGCCAGTTGGCTTGCATCGGAGTTTTACCATTTTATTTTTGTGTATAATAGTGAAAAATTAGTATCGTGTTGTGTTATATTGTATTGTGATTTGTGTTATATTGTAAATATATTTGTATAGTGCGTTTTATTCTTTTCTGCAATGTTTCAACCAACTCCTGGGCCATCTTCGGCTCCTGACTTTGTCAATGAACCTGCCGACAGTGATGGTGAAGTTGATGACCCAATCCAACATCAGATGATGGGAAATGCTTCAGATGACTCTGAATCTTATGAATCAAAATAGAGTGTGTGTATATAATTGTGATGTGTCGAGTTGTGTTTATAACTATTGTCACTGTTCTAATTGCGGCAGGCGTCTCGCGGCGCGCATGGGTTTCGTTGCGATGTGCGGCTCGGTAACCGGCGGACGATCACTTTGGAAGCCCTGATCTACCAGAATTGAGGCCATAAAGTGGATTTGGTTTATCAACCCTGTTTCCTGACTATATAAGGTATTGTTTTGGTACAAAATATTATTTTAGTATCTGACATGTTTTTAACTTATTTTTTCAGCATCGAATGTGTTAAATAATACGTAACAGTGAATGTATAGTTAAAAATTTGCTAAAGTAGGCTTATATCATTGTTTAACGCTCTTTATTAAATTTTCGAAACTCATAAAGAAATCATGTTTTTAATCTCTGTAATCTTATTTATATACAGTAGAACTTGGATAATTAGAACTTCTTTAATTCGAAATTGCCTTTAATTCGAAGTTTTGGGTTGGTCCCTTGAACAATGTAATATTACCAATGTAAAATAATCATGGATAATTCGAAGTTAAATCTCTTTAATTCGAAGTTTTTACATCAACGGTAAAAGTGAAACATTGACTAATGTAATGTAAACAAGGTTCCGTTTGAGGTTTGCTTTGTTTGGTCAGTGTGTCGACAGGCAATCACCTTCTGGGAATTCCTAATCCGTCTCTTCCCCTCCCCTCGGCGCGCCCTGCCATTATGTTGCGATCGTTAAACCTCCATTATTGTAATTTTTACATACTGTATGCCTCTATAGTTGTGTTTAATATACTGTAGTGAACTTTAAATGAATACATTAAATTTTATATTAAAAAAGTAATTTGTGGGTATTATTTTAAGCCTTTTAGGATCATGAAAGTTACATAAAAATACAACTTGGTTAATTTGAAGTATTGGATAATTCGTATATTCGCATTGGTCCCTTCAGGTTCGAATTATCCAAGTTCTACTGTATAAAGATGTACAAACTTACAATCATTTGATTGTTTAACGTTCTTTATTAAATTGTTGAAAGTAATGAAGGAACCATATTTTTTAATTGTTTTAACTCTTATCACGCCGTAAGCACATATACTGATTTTGCTCTTAACACCGTAAGCACATATATGCAGTTACAAAAATAATATTTTCTAATAATGTTTCTAATTTAATCCGGTAGTGCTTTTGGGTTATGGGTGGTGACTCATGAGAGACACATTGTGCGACTCGCGACCTTTTGTTGGCCTATCAATCACTACGAGACTGGTTTTTGTCTGGCAGCGTACATTTCCGCTGCTCCGCTAGTTGTTTTTATCATTAGTTTAACATATGTTAGTAATTTATTAGTTTTAAGTGTCAATATGAAAAATCCGGCCGATTTTGATCTTGTGGAAGGTACTAAATACATCGTATTCAAGTGCTATATGTATTTACTTATTTTTTATTATATTATATGTTATGTGCAGGTCCTGTCTTTATCAGTTTATGTACATGTAAATGTACTCAATTATACATATTATTAATAGTAATAATATTTTGTATTGATTCATACTGTATAAGTGATCTATGCCTGGGGCTTACTTTCAAGTAAAAGTTTACGTATTTTTACATATTGATATATAAGAAAAAAAGTTAAAGTAAGCTAATAAAAGTTTCAAAATGTTATCATATCTTTTATTTTCCTGTACAGAACAATAAAAAAATTAGCAACTATAAAATATAATTTTGATTTTTTTTACAATAAATTAACGCTTAATGGAAAATAGGCATTGTATAAATGGCACTTTAAGGGTTAATCTTATTTATTTAGAAAGATGTACATGTACGATTTTTTATTATAAAGCAATGTCAAGTTTCGAGCTGCTTATTAACTGTAATTTATATTCCTGATATATGTTTACAAAACCAATATTCTCCTAAGACTCTGTATCATAATGAATTTGTGAATTGAATATTTTAGACACAAAATGCTATTTAGTAAAAAATGCCCTTTGTAAGCTTTATTACTAATAATGACTGCACGGTAATAATTACTAATTTACAATAAATGTTAATATTATTACATAAAACGAATTTGATTCAATTAAATTACGATTGATTGCCAACTAAGCATTCCTATATGCACTAATAAAATACACATTTCATGTACAAAGTACAGTTGAACATGAAATAGCCGCACATTGTGGTGTATACATTACGTTGCTCAGCTCGGCCTGCCCAAGTAACGTAGTCGCAGCCAGCGGCGGGAAGGGGAACCTGCGTGTCACCCCTACTGTGTATTCTATATACTGTGGGTTGGACCAAGTCATGAGTCCACAGAGTACGACCAAGTCATGAGTTCACAAAAAAAGGGCAAGTCATGAGTCTACACAGTTTGGTCAAGTCATAAGCCCACAGAGTACGGTCTAATCCTGATTCTACAATGTACAGCAATTTCATGAGTCTCCAGAGTACGGCGAAGCAATATATTAACAGAGTACGGCCAAGTCCTGATTCCAAAGTGTACGGCCAATTCATGAGACCACAGAGTACGGTGAAGTCATAGGTCCACAGAGTACGGCCTAGTCTTGATTCCACAATGTACGGCAAATTCATGAGTTCACAGAGTACGGTGAAGTAATATATCAACAGAGTACGGCAAAGTCCTGATTCCACAGTGTACAGCCAATTCATGAGACCACAGAGTGTAGTCACCTGACGTGGGCCATTTCATTCAAGGACTAAAAGGTAGTCACTACTTACTGTACCTACTAAACACCTAAATTTATTGATAATGTTTTGATTTATATAAACAGCTGAGTCCTTTAGATTTACAGGAACCATCAAGAGAAGGTTTATATTTATCGCATCCAGTCACCAGAACATTACTGGTGGCTTATAACATTTACTCACATAAATGTTATTAGTAATATAGTCACCAAGTCCTTCCGATTTACAACAGCAGCCGTTAGTTAAGAGAAGGTTTTACCACTACCGCCTCCACCCCCCACAACACGCAGATTTACTCACATAAATGTTTTGAGTAATATATACGGCTAAGTCCTGCCGAATTACAACAACGGTTAGCTGAAGGGACATCTCCCTGCAACACCATTTATTTGTTTATTTACTTATGATCATTAAAGTTTGCTATCTTAACTAAGCCAAATTTGAATTTATTAATAATGATTACTATGAAACAAAAAAATTACAATTCATACATTTTCTAATGCAATAACTTAACCCTTCCCAGGTTAAGGTGGTTTTTGTAATACATTTTATTAAATATAAAATTGTTTTGATCTTGTTAAATGCCAATCAAAATAAATGTTGTTCTTTTCCATTGCTAAAGTTGTAATGCGACGTATTATTAATAACCAACCGCAGGTAGTATCAGCACTTTTGTTTTTTTAGAAATATGCTTTATATATTATTATACGTGAATTAATTCTCTATCGAAATAATGAACAAAAATATTTATTCGATTTTATATATAATTGCAATGAAGACAAATTTCATGTTTTTCCATTACCATGTCACAATAGCCACAAATTAAACATTGGTTCACTAATATCAACTGCTAACTATCAACAGTTTTTAAAACTATTCTTCATGTATTGTAAATAAAATTATAAGACAAGTACTGGTTTTACTATACTAACATTTCTGAAAAATAAAATAGTTTAGTATTTACATGACACCAATATTGGCTTGGTAATAGGTAATAATGGGTCTTGAAGGGTTATTTGAGAATGATTGTCTCAAAACAGAAAAACACTTATTTTTGTGACACATACATTGTTCTCTTATTCACACATAACAATGTGCAGGTATATATAGGCAACATTACTAAAGTATTGGCACACACAAACGCCCATAACCCACCAGACTACTCTGCAGGATTTTCAGTTCTTAGTAAAAATTTAATCTACTTTCAATATTATTTCATGTTAAAAATACAGTAAAATCAACACGTAATGAAGTTTTTTTTGGAACTATAATTAGAAAATAAATCACTTATTCAACTGTTCAGTTATATTAAACATCATAGAGCCATAACAAAAAATTAAAGGCTCAACATTTAACCAGACAATGTGTTATTTTTTAATGTAGTCTCATTACAATATTATTTAACTATAATATTGATGATGATAAACAACACATTAAAATGACAAACAAGTGATGATGGATATGCAAAACATGGGGGATGGAATGGCAGGCTACACTTGTACAAAAAATGGCTGATGCGCCACTTTTGCAAGTGCCACACACTTTAACCCCTCCAAACTGGATCATAAGTGAAGGTGTCATTTGTCATTAAGATTATACCAAATTTAATCAAACAAAATTCTGAAAATGTGTGGAGGCCTATATACGCGAATATCTCACAGTAGAGGAATGTGTATTTTTGAACTGGAACAAGTAACGTTATACACACATACATGTATCTATGAACCGGGAAGGGTTAAACTTTATATATTTTTTTGAATATTTTTACATCTAACTAAATACTAACAAAAGAATCAATAAATGTATTCAATAGATTAATCTTGTAAATAGCTCAATACATTTTAATGCAATTTTAATTTTCTAGAAGTTTTACAAATATAAATACCCACAACAGCTGTCCTAAAAATACACTTGTGTTATACTCAGGATTCCTTGTTAATGTATTCAATTTTTCTATGGCTATAAATGTTATCGTAGATATAAATTATTCACATAAACTACAATAGTATTATAACACAAATATTTGTAACGCTAAGAAAACTGTTAGGAAGATTAAACAAAGAATATATATGTACCTCAGCAACATTTTCTGGACCACCTAATTCATCAATAAGTTGATCCAGTGTGTTGGGTGGGAGACGTTCACCTAATCTTTCTATCTTCATCAACAAGTCTTCTTTCATGGAACAAGCTCGTTCTATTGCATCTCGGTGGGGTACATTGTGTAGAGGTTTACTGTTATCTCCTGATTTTGATCTAAACAATAAGGAATCTATTTTCTCTTGAGTTGACTGCCGTTTTTTAGCTGGAGGCTTCTTTTTTCCTTTCTTCTTTCGGTTAACCCAAGGATCTAAAGAAACAGCGAAACAAAAATTAATCTAACAAATAGCTTTTTATAATATTATTAGTTATATTAGTCCTTATATTTCCTTTAATTTAAAATAATACTATTGATTTACTTTCAATTTTAGAAATATTCCAAAGTATTTGATTTCAAAAAAATATAGAACTCTTTCTTCCAAAAAATTAAGAATGTCCAGAAACTTTAGATAAGCTCAATAGTTAAACAAAATATTTACTGTTTAACGTGTTGTCTGTGGCTGAATGATCGGACAGTAATACCGAACTGTGCAGAACTTACATCAGGAGTCACCGTCTTTTCCTAGCAGTCAATGGTAAATGTTACTTCCTTATAATGTACCTATACAGGGTGTCTTAAAAGTCCCACCCCCCTCTATTAACTTTCTTATGAATACAGATAAAGTGATTTACTTCTGGGAATGTTTATATGACCAGCTAAGGTGTTTTTTTATGTATGCAAATTTTTTACATCCCCTCTCAAAAGGAGGTAGTTTGGGGGTAAGTCAAATTTTTTAAATAGGAACCCCTATCAAATGACACATCATTTTAAAGGTAATATTAAAAGAAGAAGAATGGCGGAAACTAGAGGTCTCTAACATTAGTCTATCAAATTTGGTGGCAGTTTAAAGTTGGAATCATTTCATAAAACCCCCGCAGCTTATGTTACATTTAAAATTGTTGTAAGCAGACAAAACATTCACCCACCAGTTAGTTTTGAGAACTGATGACACCTAATCGTAAAACAAGTTATTACAAGAATCAACAAACACCAAAAACCACAAATAACATAGCATTTATTTGGTTTTGGTTTGTCTGACCAAAGTCCAGTAGGGCAACCTGGGACTTTGGTCAACTAAAAACCAAAACCAAATAAATGCTATGTTATGTGGTTTTTGGTGTTTGTTGATTCTTGTAATAACTTGTTTTACGATTAGGTGTCATCAGTTCTCAAAACTAACTGGCGGGTGAATGTTTTGTCTGCCTTACAACAATTTTAAATGTAACATAAGCTGCGGGGGTTTTATGAAATAATTCCAACTTTAAACTGCCACCAAATTTGATAGACTAATGTTAGAGACCTCTAGTTTGCACCATTATTCTTCTTTTAGTATTACCTTTAAAATGATGTGTCATTTGATAGGGGTTCCTATTTAAAATTTTTGACTTACCCCCAAACTACCCCCTTTTGAGAGGGGGTGTAAAAAATTTGCATACATAAAAAAACTCCTTATTTGGTCATATAAATATTCCCAGAAGAAAATCATTTTATCTGTATTCATAAGAAAGTTAATAGGGGGGGGGGGGTGGGACTT
Source organism: Stictocephala bisonia (assembly GCA_035578905.1). Taxonomy (NCBI): domain Eukaryota; kingdom Metazoa; phylum Arthropoda; class Insecta; order Hemiptera; family Membracidae; genus Stictocephala; species Stictocephala bisonia. The sequence goes on along the minus strand of JAQJVL010000059.1, from coordinate 3,080,885 downwards.
TTAAGACACCCTGTATAATGTACTTAAATTATTTTGCCAAAGCGCATATATCAATAATTAAACATACTAGATTCTATATTCTTGATACAAAGGTAATAAAATAGTATCTTGACCATTAAATCAAAATGTTTAAGAGTCGGGACATATTTAATCCTCATATAAATATACAAAACAAGTACTACAATGAATTAAATTTTTGTACATCATGGAATCAACATTTAGATACAGTGTTTCAAAACAAAACAAAAAATAAATAAATAAAAAAATATAAAAAAAGACCTGTGTACCAGAGAAGAATTTTCACCATGGAAAAAATCCAGAAACATAGTAATAGTTTATAGATGGGGTTTCCACTTGTAACTGTTTAGTTTTAATATTTTATATTGTAATTTTTTCTAGTCATAATTTTGCAACAGAGTGTGTATCTTCCTGCTGATACAAAAATTGAGGATTTTTTGGTGACTTTTAATGACCAATGTGTTTTAATTTGGTGACCTAACAAATTTTAGTAGGTTTCAAACTTACAATCGGCTTCATCCACATATTATCAAATTAAATATTTAAAAAATACTTATTAAAGAGTAATAACATAAAAATGCTCAGTATTAACAATAAAAAACCATGTATTGGACAACATACAGGGTGGCGCAAAAAGAACGCATGGATTTTAAAAGGCTATAAGTTGGTTAATTTTAATCACACCAAAACACAATCATCAAACAACCCAATTTGAGAGTTGGGTGTTAATAATTATAAGACAATTAACTAATTTTTAAAAATAACATCATAAATATGGCGTCCTTCTGCATGAATACACATTGCAAGTCTCTCTTCAAAGTTTTCCATAACTTTGTTCAAAGTTTTCCATAACTTTGTTCAAAGTGTCCTTTGATACAGCGGCAATTTCTTCACTTATTGCAGCCTTCAATTCTTCGAGTGACCGAGGTTTACGACGATAAACTTTGAATTTCAGGTGTCCCCATAAAAAGAAGTCGCAAGGAGTCAAATCTGGCGAACGTGCAGGCCAATGGAGATCGCCAAAACGTGAAATCACGTGACCAGGAAACATTCCTCGAACGACAGCCATAGATTGATTACTCGTGTGGGCTGTGGCTCCATCCTGTTGAAACCATGTTTGTTCCATATCGAGCCCCAAAGCTTCAAGATTTGGCTGCAAAAATGTGTGTAGCATTGTCACGTATCGTTCAGAATTAACAGTGACTGTTTGGTCACGCTCTTCAAAAAAATAAGGTCCAACGATGCCAATTTTAGAGACCCCACACCATACTGTAACTTTAGGACAATGCAGTGGTTTTTGATGCATTTCCTGTGGGTTGTGAGCTGCCCAATAGCAGCAATTCTGCTTGTTTACTGAGCCATTCAAGTGAAAATGAGCTTCATCACTCAGCATTACAACATTATTGCCATTTCCAACGACATCAAGCATTCTCTCGCAAAAAACTCTTCGTTCGTGAAAATCACGTTCATGGAGCTTCTGAACAATCATTATCTTGTAAGGGTGGAATTGTAACTCACATGTCAGGATGCGCTGTAGCGATCGACGTGATACCCCCAAGGTCGGAGCACGCCGTCTAGTCGAGCGTTGAGGACTTTCAAGAACTGAGGCTCTGACACTTTCAACATTTTGCGGAGTTTGCGCCGTACGAGGGCGACCAGTCGATTTACTCTTCAACAATGATCCTGTTGTACGAAACGAGTTAACCCAACGAAGTATCGAGTTGCGATCAGGTACCGAACCATTACGCGCAACATTAAACTGTAAACGAAATTTTCGTTGAACAGTGATGACAGCGAACACGCGATGCTGCACGTTCCACTGCTCCATTGCTACTAAAACTGGACGCTTCAACCAACAAAATGGCGTCGCTCGGCGGTCACTGACCACTCCTCTCCACTGGTACTACGTTACTCAAATCCATGCGTTCTTTTTGCGCCACCCTGTACATCCCAAAATATTTAAACTTAAAATAAAACCAATAAATATATTAACCCTTTCCATCCAACATTTTTTTTTTTAAGTTGTTCCAAAAATCCCAGGTATTTTAATATTTGACATACCCAAAAAGCCACCCTATACCCAATGGAATCAACAAGTCTGTATCCAGGAAAATTGACCCTTGCACTTTTGTTCTTCAATATGGGTCTCTTGGAGTGCAAGGATATCAACACTTTTTTTTTCTAGAAGGACCCTACTGATGCACTTACTCTTTGTCTTGCTTAAGCCCACAGTATTAAAATGGACTACATTTAAAAAATAACCTATTATTTCTAAATTAGTTTGGTCCTCAAAAGGGCTTTTTTATTTTGTGTGGTAGCTGCCATGACTGGGAGATCACAAATTTGTGACAGTCCAGCTACCAGGTTTGTTGCTTGTTTAAAACTACAGTAGAACTCCAATTATCCGAATCAATTGGGACCAGACCCTATTCGGATAATCAGATTTTTATCTAAAAGCGTCCATTTTATTTCATTACTGCATGTAATTAAATGCATGTATCTTAGAACTTAGGCTTAAGCGGCCGGTGTCATAACTAGAATTTACATTTTCTGTTGACAACCGCATCAAGGTATTATCTCCAATCTTTACAAGATAACCAGACATTTCGCCCATACTGTGATGTGGCATCTTCAGTGGTTTCTCTGAGACTGAGATTGGTGAATAAGCTTCCAGCTTTTATAACAGGTGGTGGGATGGGAACTGGTTTGGCAGGTATGCTGGAGTGGGGGGCGGAGGCACGACTCATGTGACCTGCGGTCATTGGCCGAAGAAAATCAATATGACTGACTCTTCTATTTTATTTCAATTTACTTAAAATGGGTTCCCATGTCTTTGGAAGCTGTATACTATCATCCCTATTAAAATTATTTCTTCTTTTATATATTTCTATAGCTTCCCTTACGATTCTCGGGCAGTAATGCGGGATGTTGGCAAGGACTTTAGTTTTTTCAAATAAAATTCCATGATTGCTTTTTGTGCTATGTTCAGCAAGTGCAGACTTTTCTGTATCTTCATTCTTAATATGCCTTATAGGTCCCTAATCCTTGTGGAAATTAACCTCTTGGTTTCTCCTATGTAGCCTGACACGCAACTACAAGGTACTTCATATACTCCAGGCATAGCTAATGGAATTTTATCTTTGACTGGCCTCAGAAAATTCTTCAATTTATTCGGTGGCTTATAAATTCGGGTTTTTATATTTTCTTTATTTAATATCCTGCCAATCTTTTCCATTTTTCCCTTTATGTAAGGTAGATATGCCTTTTTTGAGGTATCCTTATCTTGTTTTGTATCTATTCTATTGTCTTGTTCTTTCCTCTTCAGCTGTTTTCCAATAGTATTACTGATTACTGTAACTGAACATCCATTCTGTTTTTATGTTGAATGTAATATTTGCCTCTCTTTCTTCTAACTATTTGGGTCCGAAATGTGAATGGCTCGATTAACCTAGGTGTTTAAGACTGCATTCTTCTGTGCCGGATGATGATGATGGGAAGCAGCATTTAAATATCTATTGGTATGTGTAGGTTTCCGGTATACAGAGTGGCCTATTCGTCCATCTTTTATTCTCACAGTTAAAACGTCAAGGAAAGGCAGACTTCCATTATTCTCAATTTCCATTGGGAACTTGATATTATAGTGAATAGAATTAATATGGTGCAGAAAATCATCCAATCTCTCTCGACCACGTGGCCACACAGCTCAAACATCATCTACATATCAATACCATGCCTTTGGTTTTAAATCAGATGTTTCAAGTGCCTTCTTTTCAAATATTTCCATTTAGAGATTAGCTGCAACTGGTGATAGAGGTGATCCCATAGCTATCCCCTCAGTTTGTTCATAGAACTTTCCATCGAAGAAAAAGTAAGTGGATGTGAGGCATAGTTCAGCTAGCTCTGCTAAATCGTTATTAAGAATTTCCTTGATTATTTCAATGGTTTTGGGTACTGGAACCTTAGTGAACAATGATTCTACATCAAAACTTACTAGTATGTCAGTATCTTGTAATTTCTATTGGCTGATAAAATGTCTAGAATCTCTAACAAATGACTCAGTTTTTCCTACAACTTCACTTAGTTGTTTAGATATAAGCTTGATTAAATTATAAGTAGGTGATCCTATGGAACTTACTATAGGTCTCATGGGTATATTTTTTTTATGTATCTTAGGTAGTCCGTACAATAGTGGTGGCCTTGGGTCAGAATTTATTAAATGCTCTTTTATCGTTAAAATTAGGATTTGACTTGACCAATTTTTATACACTTGAAGCAATTCTTTTAGTCGGATTCCTTACTGATTTATATGGACCGTTATTAATCATATCTTTCATTTTGACTTTGTAACCTTACGTCTTCATAATTACTGTGGCATTTCCTTTATCTGATGGTATAACTATTCTTGATTATTGCTTGTTAAATATCTTAGTTAAATATGCTTTATATGTTTGTCTGTCTTCTCCGATTTTGGGCAGCCAGGTCGTGCATCTGCTTGACAGAGGGAAGGACAATAGCGTGAATAGAAAATACATTATCCCTATCGCATTATGTTTCCTGGCAGAATTTTGATTTGTTATTTTTAGACGGTGTTACAGTTCACAGTATTTATTGAGGCATATTATGTGTTATTTATAGTGATACATATATGTATGGTTTATCTTTCAAATGATTAAAAACACTACTCGTTGTTGTTGTGACTTTAGTTTTTTTGTAATAAATCTTACAAAGAACAAAACTGAAGATTGTAAGATTTATTTTATGACATTCTGACAGCAATTCGGATAGTTGGAGTTCTACTGTACCCAGGAAATACATACAGCTTTAAAGATTTACTGTGGACGCGGACAACATCATCCCCCTCTCTCCCTGGTATACATGTAGTTTGGAATATAATTTATTGTCTCCAGTACTGAATTTCTTAATTAATGTTTGAGTTTGTGTTATATTGTTCATGTATATGACTTGGTCTTTACCACGATACTTGACATTGTCATCTTTTGTAAATAAAGCCTAGGACAGTTAAAGTATTATTATTATTAAATAACTAAAAACAAAATTGTAAGTATAAGAAGTCTCACCTTCACTATCACTTCCATCATCGAAAGGGTTAAAGTCACTGCTAATATTGCTGTCTTCTGAAATCTCTCCGGCAGACTCTTCTGTTCCACTAAGTTTAAAGTCTGAATCGGAGCTAAATCCCTTTTCTGAATCTGAATCAGAAGAATCTTTCCGGACTCTCTTGACAGCTCGAGCCGCTGCTTGTCTTACTGTTTAGTAAAAACTTGTTAGTTTAGCATATTTTTCAAGAATAAAACATTTCAAGAGGTCAAATACTATGAACAATTTTAATCTTATTAACTATTAAGCATGGATGTGTAAAATCATAAATAATGATATTCCCATAATGCATTTACTTTAAAGCTAACTTTTTTGAAGAAGTAGCTTGAGGAAATAATTCTTTCATTAAGTGTGTCCTAAGGTCATGTTGCCCGCAGGAAACTCCTCACAACAAGAATGAGAACTCAGATAGATGTAGGGTTAGGGCTTGACTTTCTAGGTGCTAACTCTCTCTGTTTGAGTTTCAGAGAAAACTAAAGTCTCGACAGTAGAGACAAGAAGAAGCTTGGGCAACCCAGAGGTGGAGGGGGACCGAGGACAGTAGTTCTGGAAATGGTGGGTTTTTTTACAACCCAACCTCGATCATAGTATTGAGGCCTCTACTATCATAGCTAGAATTATAAGAGAAGGAGGGGTTAATGTTGCTCTGATTCAGGATAACTGAATCAAGGGTCTTAACATTCCTACATAGAGCCTTTATGGGGGATCAGATGGGCTGAAACCGCGGGCAGCCATTTTGGTAGCAGGCATAGACAACTGGCCCATACCAGAATTGTATGGAGGAGATGTGGTTGCGGTGGGAATTAAACTGCAGGAAGGCAATGGTGTGGGGAGGAAACTGGTGGTGGCATTGGTCTACCTCCCATACGATAGAACGATCCTCCCACCATCACGAGAGATGGTGGCGTTGGTTGACTACTGCCAGAGCAGGAACCTTGAGCTCGTGGTCGGCTGCAACTCCAACTTTCACAATGAGGTTTGGGGAAGTAGTGACACAAACGAGAGGGGCCTTGCTCTTGCAGAATACTTGGGAGGGACAATCTTTTAGTCTTCAACAGAACAATCTCCCAACCTTTTTTAATATTATTAGGAGGGACGTTATAGACATAACTATAGCCTCAGCCTCAATGTTTCACGACATTAGAGACTGGGAAATATCGCAGGAACCTTCGTTGTCGGACCACAGACACATTAATTTTGTGCTCGAGGGCCAGACAACACAAAGGTTGTACAAGAACCCTAGACTGACAGACTGGACCTCATACTCCCAGGAACTGTCTGGCAGGCTGAACCAAATTCCCAAAGGCCAGATTCGATATGAATTTGAATATGAATTGGAACTTGAGAGAGTGGCACTCCTTAGAAGGCTGTAATCACCTCTTATGAGAACAACTAACTGCCCTTTGCAGATTGCACAAAGGGACGCCCAAAGCCGGAGATGGTCTCACAAATTGGAGATCTCTGGTACGAGCAATTCCAATAATGCCAATAATTCCTAAAATTACTCCAATAGAGCCAGCTGTGGATATTTTTTTTTAGGAAATTCAATAAGTTAACATTAACAAGACCTAATATTGTGGAACTGCTTCTTTTGGTGTGGAATAATCTTTAATTATCTATTACAAACAGATGTAATCATTTAGACAAGATTACATCTGTGAATTTACAACCACCTCATTTATTAAATTTGTTACAAAATACTCTTTTATATGCGGCTCTTAAATTCCATAATAAGTTACCAGAGTGAATAAAAGGAATAAATTAATTTTAAAAACTTAAAAATTAGCATAAAAGTTAACATCCTACTACATGTTTTTCATTTCAATAAACTTGATAACATATGTATCAACCTGCTACTGCATCATTTTCAATTTGTGAATAAATGTCAAAGTGATTGAACAATTCCTTCAATAACTTGTAGAACTCCATAATTTCCATAAAACTAGTTTGTTTTGTTGGTATCAGTTGTATTATTATTATTATCATTGAAAATAATAAAATCAATGAATCACTGAAATATATCCAAACCCAGTCACCAGTTTCAATTAATGTAATAATATACAAAAAACCAAGGCCATTCACAATAAAATCCTGGCTTTTCCGTCAATCCAATGTCTTTATATAAAATTCACACTTTTTCAGGAGTTTCGCTGCCCTGTAGAGACCCTGATAATGTCTGAAAAGGTCTAAAATCTCCTTGTTAATGTCAGTAAATGGCAATGTTACAAAACTGATAAATTTAAACATATAAATGACCCCTACCTGGTTTTCGTTTACTACTTCCTGCAGAGCTGCTTTCCCCAAGCTCAACACCATTTGCGTGGTTGTTCTTTTCCTTTTTTTGACCAGTCTCAAGTCCAAGAAGCCTTGAAATTCTATTCCGATCAGGAGCAGGAAAATGTTTTTCAACCAAAGTCTGCATAACTCCCCTTGAAACAAACATTAACTTGAAACAACCATATTGTTTTATCATATGCATATCATAGGATAATATGGTATTCTTCATATAATTTCGCATATATTGTACGAAGAAAATCTCATTCTAAAAAAAGGGACTTGACGTATAAATAGCTTTTTAACTTACAACAAATTCTCAAACAAGTTAGTTTTCAAACATTTTAAATTTACTATGAAATATAAAATATGGTCACTATTCGACTAAGGTGCCTCACAACCAATATTTTTCATACTGCAGATTCTTATCATTTATACATAATTAAATATAAAATACAGAATATTGAATTTCGGAAAGGTGTTTAACCTACTTTATTTGTCACTAGAAGATTGAGAACTAAAAGTGTCTTAACTAGAGGTATCACTGTCTACAAGTGGTTGTTGCACTTTCTTCTCTTATAGGTCTGCTCTTATATGAGTCCACAAATGATGCATACAGGTTTTAAAATTACTATATTTACGTTTGAATAGGAACTCAGCAATATGTCCGTGTCAATGATGTTTCTTGTTACCGTATCTAACTTCCCGCCACAAACATTCAATATGTTGTATATGTGCAGATATTACAGTTCATCACAAACCAGTCGCATACGACTCATAACAACCCACTAGACTTGCTGAGAATGGTGAATGCTTATCGTGTTATCTGATTCCTTATCTTAAGTAGTTATAACCAGTTATAACTTTATTACTGGCATTCTGACTTTTAATTTCTTCTTTTCTACTATCTTCTCACTCCATAGAATGTTATTGAGTATGAAAAATATTGGTGGTGAGGCAAAGTAATCAAATAATTACCCAAATTATTTTACTTGAATGAAAAAAAATAATAATATTTTTATACAGAGTAAATAATACAACCTTTTCATTTGTTCAGTTTATACGTCACCAATTATTATATACTTTTTACAATCATGCCACTTTTTGAGGTTTTATTTCTTATTTAACGTTAAGACGAGAAATTGTTAATGGATAGGTTAATCAATGTAATGGTGAATGAGTGTGATGCTTGTTAATAATTTTATACTGGAGATATCGGACATCAGCAATCTTAACTTAGAAGACAAGTTCACTAACACCAGAGTAGTAGTAACATACACAAAAGAATCATATAATCATACACATTTTCAGTACCACTGGGCACTTTTTTCACGTGAGGAGTGAGTGAGTGAGCGAGCGTGCAAGTGAGTGGGTGAGAGAGAGAGAGAGAGAGAGAGAGAGGGAGAGTATTTCATATACACGTTATACTTCGTTTCTCCCCCCCTCTCTCCCTCCCTCTCCCCTCCCCTGAAGAAAATGCCAGCGGTGTTGAACATTTGTGAGATTGTGTTTATTTTGTGTTTGTGACTACTACTCTGATGTTAGTGAAATGTTATTATTTGTAATGTTACTACTACTCTGGTGTTAGTGGTCTTCTTACGTATGTTTGCTAATGTCCTATCTCTCCAATATACTAATTCCTGGCCTAATGCCCTTTAACCTAACCTAAAATTTTAATTTTTTTGAAATTTTGTGCTTGAAAGTAACTTTCAATACAATATATATGTATAATATTGTATGGCCTTTACTAGCCGCTACCACAAATAATAGAAAAAAGTGGGAATGGATAAACCAGATTGAAAAATCTCCAAAGGAAATAAAATCTAAAGTACAAATTAGTTGTATTTTATTGTTTATATATTAATCTAATGTCACAGATTTAAGTCCAGAATTCGCAGCCATTCAACACTTGCTTCTCCAAATGAATGATGACCATCTAATACCCTCTTGAAAGAACGCTAAGGGTAATCATTAACTATGTGATTCATAGTTTGACTTCGACTCTGCAATTACATGACTTTACATTCCCCACTTATATTTCCAGTATTTACATCTTCCCACAACCATACAAAAGTGAATCAACATAGTTCACTCATTCCGATAATTACAGGATCTGATACCAGAAACTTGTTTTGATGATCAAACATATCCCAAGTTAATGCCCAGTTTGTTTTTGGTGTTTGAGATTAACTGGGAAATAAAAGTAGTTCCCTTAATCTTGATTAAGCTAACTTGATAAGCTAGTCAAAGTAGTTCCCTAGATTTAAGTCGCCTAGCAAGTTGTGGGATATCTTGCAAAATGGAGAGATTCTGAGAAGATAAGATCATTTTAAACTCTATGAGAAGAGCCTCTTAGTGTTACTTATCTGGAGAAGCTGTGATGCACATCAATGGAAGCCATGGTAGTGGGGTTGCAAGAGGGTGCTGCTGATAATCCTCAACGTTAGTAACTCTTGTTTAGTTGGTTATCAACCTCTCAACATTTGTGTTCTTAAGCCACACGGTACCACAATATTTAGCAGGGGGGTAAACCAGGGATAAAGCTGAAGTACGCAGGACTTGTGCGTTGGGACCTCATGATCATCCAGCAAGTTGCTGCACAATGTTAGTTCTGGTCCTAACTTTAGCTGCCGTTTTCTTTTGGTATATTGTTTGTATATGATTTACTTGCCTAGTGTTTTATTTAATTTTTTTTCTAAGTATACTAAAATTATGAAATCTAGAAATATAGAAACATAAAACTAAAATTCTGACAGTGTCATTAGTGAACTACTAAATAACAAGATATTTTCCGAGAACATTACTGAAACAATAAAGCAAAGATTCATAACTTACTTAGCTGTTGACACGAAGTCAGAGAGCTCTCCGTCATCCCTTTCCAGTTGCTCCAGGGTTCGAGCCTCACCAGTAGATTGCAGTCCAATCACAACACACTTGCCACACTTCACTGCTTCTCTGTATCACAAATGAAGGTCCCATCAAGGTCATGAGACAATTATTATCAATACTACTAAATGACATTCACACAATTTTTTTTTTTAAACCACCCGTCAGTTCAAATGGGCTGACAGGTGAAGTTTAACTGAAATGACCTGTGAGCGAACTTTATTCAACGAGTGAAGTGCCAACTATTAGCTCTTTCTCTGCACAGTTACTTACTTGTGTAAGCACACACTACACTTAGTCTACTATGTGTTTATTCTGACGAGGTTTATTAGTGTAATTCATGAATTGATTAAAAATGTTTTTTATTTACTTCATGGACCAAACTGAAAAGCCCTACCAGGCACTCAATAATCTGGAGTGTAGTGGTTTGGTGTATTGAAATTGATATTCCCATACTTCTAACAAAGCCACCCAACCACAAGCTGGTTATAAAACTGCTTCTTCTGAGCTACACTATACTTTATACTACTATTAATAACTTTACTGCTGCTGATATACTCTTCACATCTGATATGAGAACAAAGGGGCTGGATGTACCATGTTTTCATTTTAGCTATATTCTTTTGCTAATAGCTATAGCAAATGCAAGATTATTTAAATCAATATTGTCAGTTTCTTACCTATTATGAGCATTATTATGTTGGCATAAAATGTTTTCTTCCTTGTTTGACTCATAAAAAAGGGTTCATTCTTTTGCCACTCCCCCTCTCCTAGCTTCAAGTTTAGTTCTAGGTCAATATTGGCCCAAGATTGGTTCAGTTCTCACCTGACAAATCGTAGGCAGTTTGTTGAAATAACAGCTACGGATGAACATGGTTGTATAACAGCTCATCGTTCTAATGAAAAGAGCATTGCTAGTGGAGTGCCACAAGGATCCGTCCTCGGTCCCGTACTGTTTCTGTTATTCATTAACGATTTGCCAAGCAGTATTACATCAGGCGAGTTATGTCTCTTTGCGGACGACACGTCATTGTCTGTATCTGGCTCCAGTACGGAAGATCTTGAAATGCGTGGCTTCATTGAGGCTAATAATTTGCTCCAATGGTTTGACGAAAACTTGCTCACACTTAATGCAGACAAAACTAAAATTCTTGATTTCCACATAAATTCATACAGAGCACAAAATAATATTGGTATAAATATTTTGTTGGGTGTAGATGAAATAGAAACTTCTCAGTCAGTAAAATTCTTGGGTCTCCATCTGGATAACACACTTAATTTTCATTCTCACATTGAACTCGTATGTAGACGGATTAGCTCAGGTATTTTTATTTTGCACCGCCTCTCTAGGTTTGCCAGCGTGGAGGTATTGCTTTCCGCTTACTATGGTGTAGTTTATCCTCATTTAAACTATGCTGTATCTATATGGGGAGCTGAAAACTCAAGGACCTTGTTCCTTTTCCGGCTCCAGAAACGGGCTGTGAGAGCAATTTTTGGTCTCCGTAGACGAAGGTCGTGTAGGGAAATATTCCGTGTCAGTAACCTGTTGACATTTCCCTCAATTTACATATTATCTTGTTTGATATTTGTCAAGGAGAACCTTTCATTATTTTCAAGTCAAAGTCCATCTGTTCATAATCACTTTCTCCGAAACTGTACCGACTTAAAAATTCCTCAGCATCGCACGTCTTTTTTCAAAAATAACCTTTTTTATAACGGCATCAAATTTTTTAATAAATTACCTGTCGAGCTCAAGTTGGAGTCAAACCTTTCAAAATTCAAAAAAAAGTTTAGAGCCATTCTCGTGGATAGATCTTACTACAGCGTTCATGAGTTTCTTGCTGGCGGTTCATAGGAGTTATTCATATGAATATAACTCAGCACATGTTGTGCACCTTAGATTTATTTAGTTATTTAGCTAGTTAAGAAATATAAATAGCATCTTATTATGTAACCAGATAGTTCTTTTTTAATTTTGTAACACAGCATTTCACTGTTGACTTGGTTAATGCAATTGTATTGTCACTTTAACTGAATAAATGACTTATTGACTTATAATAAACACTGTTGGAATTGCCCAGTTGACTGAAGCTTACAACTCAAATAATATTTTGATGATACGTCATTCAATAGTATATATATTGCACTTAATAGCGCAATAGTGGATGGTTTGATCACACTTTCAAAAGCTCTTTGCTGGGCTTCTTCATTTGTTAATCTTATATCTCATTATATTTAGTTTACAGTCAAATTTTTTACTTACTTGGTTGGTTGTGTCGTCTTCAACACATTATTTATTTCCAAGTTAACATAAATATGTTTTTTAATATATGTATAAGAAATTCAACTGTATTCATTAATTTGGTCCTCTTTTGGTTTGGGATCCAAGCACACGCCACCGGCGGCACTGTTGGGTGCAGGCCTACTACTATATTAATTATATTTAACCCTCACTTATTTTAATATGTTTTATTATAATCAACAAATTTATAAATGTTGTATAACAATGAAGATTTATTTATCATTTACATGTTGTGAATATACCAAAATGTGTAGCATACTTATTAAAAAGACAGCTAGTATTTTCTTACTAAAACCTTAATTAACCTCATTTATGTTATTTAAAATTAATGTTGAGTCTTAACCTACCTCGCAGTTTGGACTGCATGTTTCACTTTGGCAGCTATGCACAGGTACTTGAAGAATCTCTGATGGGAAGACCAAAACTGACCCCACATCGTTTTTTTCATTCGATTTTCTGCATCTATGAGTTCTGCTGCTTCTTGAAACCTTTGCATAGCCTCCACCCACTAGTGAACAGTAAAAATGCTTTTACAGTTTCTAATACACACACACACACACACATATATATATATATATGTACATAATCTATTTAAAGAATAGAAAACATACTAATCACATTCTTGGCTATGAATAGGATGTTCAGGTATAATATTTAGAGAAACTATGAAAAAAATCTTATATATAATATGAACAATTATATATGCATTATGTTGTTTGTTTATTAGAAGTTCAATTAAAAACCGGATAAAGAGAATAACTTAAAATTGTGTATGCTTAACATGTTCACACCGACTGTCATTTTGCTGATCTTTTTACTTCAAGTGTGCAGTACTTTACCACTTACTTTACAAGTGTTATGTCAAAAAACCGATTTTTATATTTCTGTTGAAAAGTATATATTTTGATGAGTTACATAACATAAAATAGTTTTAAAATAAAAATAAAAATTTGTTGGCAATTTTTTTCACACTTTTTATCATAGGCCTCTAGTGGCCCACGTCAGCCTATTGTAATAACATATTACGTCTGGCCGTCGTGCACCATTAGAGGCACATGTGGATCTGCGTCCGTAGTAAATATTTTCTGTGACAACTGTCCTGAAAATCCAACGTTATGTCTAGATTGTCTCAATAAACGGCATTAAGAAAAGAATGTCTCACCTTTTAATATGAATTGACAATATTTTACAACTTTAATTAATAATCAACTAATATTTCTCTAATTAACACTTTTTTAATTTTTTTCACCTCTATATGTATTCTAGACAGCCGCTTAATGTTAACTAAAGTGATTCTAAGCAGCCATCACGGCTACAAATACCCATTCAAATGTAATTCATGCATGGGCCTCTAGAGCCCCACGGCGGCCAGAAGTAATATGAGACTTGGGCCATATGTATACCACGTCGTCCCTGTTGAATGACCGCATGGGGCAAGAGAGGCCCACGTCGGTGCGAACGTGTTAAAATATTATGACCAACTAAACCAAAAATTTTAGCAAGTATTGTAGCTTAAGCATATTAGTGCAAAAAAGGGGTCTAGCCCCTAAAAATTGCTCGAGAGCTGGAAATCATTAAAAATCCTTTTAGGGGTGCTGAATAACGGATATCTGTTTGCGACGGTTTCAAGGTTGTGCTTCAGATTTGAGGACCTAAAATCCACAAAATTTTCCCACTTTTTTCAGTATATCGCTCATAACTCGAAAAGTATGCATCCTACAGAAAATTATACTCTTTCCTTTTTCAAAATCCATTAAATTTTGCGTCGAAGTGTTCTTCAACATTGAAATTAATTCAGCCTTTCAGCCGCAATCACCCATCAAAAATGGATGATTTTTACAAACTTAGCTTAAAAGTTAACACCCCTCATTTTCTAACGCCTGTGGGTTGAAAAGGACTGAACAGAATAATAAATTTCATAGAAACAAACATATAGGACATTTAAAATTCGCTATTCCAGTGCTCAGATATGAATTATAAACCGAAAGAGTCTGTAGCGCCAATTTTCCGCTGAGGCAGTCCAACGAAGGAATCTTCATCTGAACTCAAAACTTTTCACTTTCTTGCAATTTTTTCAAGTAAGAGTATATTTAGACAACTCAAATAACAATTTAAACTCAAGAAATCATTATATCAAGCTCTTATTACGAGGTAACCATCAATCACTAATGACTCACCAGACAGTCACACAAAAAAAAGGGAAGAGAAAATGAGAGTTGCTCATTTTATAAAAGTATTTATAACTAACAAAAAAGTGATTACAATTTAAAATTAACAGGGAGTTATAATAACTAAATAATTTACATGGGTCAGACAATAATTGTTATAATTATCATGGGGAAATTGTGGTAGCTGTCCTCTTCTGTTGGCCTGTCCCTCGCTCAGTATATCCTGTAGGCAGATCAAGAGGGATTATATTATACTAATTATGAATTCTTCATTGCAATAAATGTACTATATATCACATCTAGATGGTTCACTTCCTTTTAGAGGGTCTGGCTTCTTCATTCTCTTGTTCTTCCTGCTCTTCCTCTTCTTCTACAGCTTCTTCTCCTTCATCCGTCTCCAGATCATCTTCGTCTTCATTCAAGAGTTCTGAAGAGTCGTTGGTAATTTTGTATATCTCACTGACCGAATTAAGGCATGCATGCCCCTTGCAGTGGGCACAAATTGCTGAGCACTTGAGCCCGACTTTTCTGCAAGAGCATGCTTTTTTGCAGCCTATTTTGCAGGCGAAGGCAATTGAGTTCAATAATGCCTGGGGTGCTGGAGGCTGCGTGGACAGGCATCAAACCATCTGGGGCGGATTCCCATCCCCATTACTCTGGGTTTATCTCCCGGTCCATCCACATCTGCACCTACAAATACGCCCTAAAAGGAATGTTGGTGAGCAGCCAGTTTAGTGGGTGGCAACGACACTAACTTGAAATATTTTTGAGAGGGCCCTCTGTCGAAGGGTTGAAATCTCATTTGGTTGAGAGACTGCCCTCTGCTGCCTGCGTAAACTGCTGGTGAATTTCACTCCAGCATCAGCAACCAGGTCAGGAGTGGCTTTGTGGTTGAAGAAAATTGGGGCAAAACTTAGAAGGTCAGGATTTTTGGCTAGAGTTTGGACGAATTTGACCATGCCTTGTCAGAAAAATGAAGAGGTCATGTCACAGCTGCTGAAGGCATGGAGAAACAAAATGTGTCGTTTTGGATCTAAGGACAGCTTGCTGTTGTTAGGACTGTAGATGATGGTTTACTGATTGCCCTTCGCATATTTTATTACGTTGTCAATCAACTGTGGCTGATCTTCGCTGTTAAGTAATATTTGGTCAGTCAGCAAAACGAGCAAATATATGTCCTCCCCCTCAATGAACACATTCCCTGCATGCCTGGAGCCTTATCAAACGTCTTGTTTTTTTATTCGTGTTTATAATTTAGCTGTCCAAAATCTTCACTGTATCACTAGTTGGCACTTAGCTGATATTTCAGACTGCATCTCGTCGCCAATATCACCTAGACCTATTATATTAGCCAACTATGTCTATAGTTTTCATTCGATTACGCCAGGTTTTCATGAATTTCTCGTATGAAATAATTATTTATTTGTTGTTCAGTATAGCCTCATGTATTGAAGTAGTTTCAAGTTGCACACATTTCATTACTAAGCAACTTTAAACTAATTCATCTTAAGCGACTTTAAAATTTATTTTTAGTAAACCTGCTTAGTTATTATTATCAATCAATTGAACTACAGTCTTTGTCATCCAGATTTTCAAATTTAATTAAATAATTCAGAGCTTATTTCCAGTTATTTGTAACCTTGTTATTACTGAATTAAACACCCACAGAATACAGATCCACTCTTCTTGGCGTGTACACAATCAATTTTTTGTTGAGAGGAGGCAATTCTGAAAGCAAATGACTGCATTTGGTGATAACACCGCAATTTTGGCATCAGTTTGGTTGGATGCAGCTTTTGCCATCAAGTTTCACTACGTTTTCGCGGTACACTATGAACTGAACCTCCAGATAAACATATTGGCCGGCTTTGAAACAGTATAATTGGCTTGCATAGAAAATTTGATCTGTGATATGAGTGAACAGATTAAATCTTTATAATCCATGTTGTTTCAATTAATAATATACTTTCTTACATCATATTAGTTATGAAAAACAGAAAAAGGTTAAACATAACAATGCCACATAAAAATGTAGGAAGGCAGGAGGTAACAAGTTTTATTTATCAAATGTTACAGTTACAAACAACAAATCAAAATTACTGTGTTCAGTTTAGATGTATATATGTACGAATCTGGCAAAACTTAAAATAGGCTTAGGATGGTTTCTGCCTTTTACAGTTGTCATGGGTGAACAGGAAATCCTGTAAATACTCGCTCGAAAATACTCGATACTCGAACAAAAATGCCAACTACTCGACTTGACTCGGCTCAAACTCAAAAATCACTACTCACACTCTCCTACATGAGATCTTAATAAGTACACAAAAACAAACCAGTCTTATCCACTACCTGTCTGATGATTACCACAAAGTTAGTTTGAGTATTTTACTATGAGTTTGAGATTTACACAAAATTTGAGAGTATTTTACTATGAATTATTCTGTCATTATTTCTGTGAATAAAGATGTTTTGATTTTATATTCAGTTCAAATCAGGCTATAAGGAAGGAATTAAATAAATAACCAAAAGCGTAACATTTCAAACACTGAGTATAGCAGTTGTTCTAAAATCCTTTAGAAACCCTAAATTTTGAAGCAGTAGTTTTCCCAGCAACTTCTCTACGAACAATTTGCCATTAATTAAAACTAACTGTCATTAATTACATAAGAGACTCGTTAAAAAAATTAACAGTCAAAAAATTTTATTTGGTAAATAACTAACAATAAGTTTTAAAATGTGTCTTGTTTTACTGTCAAACAAAATTAATTATATCTAAATAATTTTTTTTCTCAATAAAGTATGTTGAAAAATATACCTGCCAATAAACAATAACATGACTATTATATGATTTAGTGATCTTACCAAAGAAACAGCATTATCATAAACTAGGACAAAATCTGGAGAGAGAGGGACCTCTTCAATCTTGAATGCAACTCCATGAAAACTAAGTTGACGTGCAATATACATGCCTCGCAACTTCATATCCATGGCCACAATTTCCATTGCCCCCACTCCTCTGGAAGAAAAAATGTTTACAATATTAATAACCTAAAAGGTGTATTACTACTTCTCCAAAATACATTTCACTACGTTATTCAATTTTTAAGAGTTCTTAGTATTAAAAACACAAAATATTAATACTGATTAGAACCCAAAAAAATTTTGTAAATCAATTATTTTAAAATTGAAAATTCAAGTATCAGTGTATAAGATTTGTTTATCTTACCTGAGGACTTCTTATCTTTTATTCGAATATGATTTATCATTTGATAAATTTATTGATATTTATTTGATATCTATCATTATCAAATGATTCATTAAACAGCACAATAAGACATACTGTAAATCAATTAACAAGCCATCCTTCACAAAACATAGTCACAGGAGTAAACAAAATATATTATGATCCTGGAATGTTGTCCACAATATATATATATATAAAACAGTTAAATATTGGATTTGAAATAATTTACCAAAATGTAGAAATCATAGAGGATTTATAGACTTAAAAAGAAGTTTGGGAGAAATGAATTTAACTATCATAAACAAATAAAATAAGTTAATAATTCATTCAAACAAATAAAAAGTCAAATTTTTTTTAATTTTCATACTTAGCAGAAGCAACCTAAAAAGAACAATGAGTCCCTCTATCTCTTTCTACTCACCTGAAGAAAATGCAAGTGGTACTGAAAATTTGTGAGATTGAGTGTTTATTTAGTGTACGTACTACTACTCTGGTGTTAGTGAACTTGTATTCTAAGATAAGTTTGCTGATGTCCTATCTCTCCAATATACTAATTCCTGGCCTAGTGCCCTTTAACCTAACCCAAAAAGAACATTGAGAGTTGTTTTTCTGGAATAGATTTGAAAAATCCCATATCTTGGTGTACCAAAGGTGATTGAACAAAATCAAGTTTAATTTAATCTGTTAATAAACAAATTAAAAATATGAAACCACATCAAATAAGTTTAAACTGACCATTAATATTCTTTTAATTTTCCCCATGAAGCATTTTAAGATTATTTGAATATTTATGTTCTGATTCTGACTTTACCACAGAACAACATTTATTTTTACAATATGATATTATACAGTTGATTTAAATTTTGCTATCTCAATTTAATTTTAAAATTATTTTACCCCTACCTATATTATTAAAATATTCAATATATTATCATAAAATAAATTATTAATAACAATTCTATTCTCAAAAACCGAATCTGCATATTAAAAACACAACTCTTGGAATAAAGTCATCAGAACTGAAAAGCAAGTAAAGTTTTGAGCTGAGCACCGAACTTGAAACACATAATAAAACATTAACCTTTTTTCAACAGCTGAAATGAAGTCAGTGAACTCTGGGAAGGGAGTGCCCTCGCCCCACATGCCTAGCCTCGTCATGTACGCCATGTTGCGTGGCTCCGAAGCTCCAGTTGCAGAGGCATACACCACTCGGGCTTTTGGCAGTTTGTTCTGTAATTCCAGTACAGTCAATCCAGTTTTTGTTGGTTTTGATGAACCGACGGGGCATAGATTTTTTGCCCTGTGGCACTCATCGAAGACAATCTATTATTGTTGTTAAGAAAAAGAAATTGATAAATAAATGTTGAACAGTAATTTTTTCCCCTGTTGTATAGAAAGTTAATTCAATAGATATGAAAATGTTACACCGTAACCCGAGTTCTGAAATTCGAGGAATATAACAGTACATTAAACACGAGTTTAAGGATAAATTACATTAAATACATGTTCAACTTATGCTTTGAAAAAGCTTATCTATGTTTAGTGTGGCAAAGTTAGTCTAAAAATCCATTTTTAGTTGGTCTAAAAATCACCATTGTACGTGTGTGGGTGGGTGCGAGGGTATTTGTTAATAATTGGCAGTATATGTTTATAATTATTTCAATTTTGGAATTGTTAACCGAAGAGTAGTACTATTGTACTATGGACATCAGTATACTTCATTAATAACACGTCTCCCTAGGCCTACATTTATGTAATCCTGAATAAGGATAATAATAAAATAATAAGAATAAAAATCCATTTTTAGACACTACTAAATATTAGTAATTTTGATTACTGATTGGTCAGATAACTCCAGCTGGGCCAAGTGATCAGTATCCACCTCACATAACATGCTCTCTGTGTTAGGTAATTGCTAGGCATTGATTTAAAGCAATATTTAGGGGCTCAAGAACAAGGAGCATCTCTAATTTGCAGATTCTGATCAGTGCTGCAAATCATGCAGTACTCAAAGCTCTTTTGCTTACAAGTTTAAGTATAAATTGTCTGGGTCTGCTTCATTGCTGTGTCTAGACCTGGTAGTAAATGTTTCGCTGTGAAAGTTGAACGTGGCTGATGCAGCAATAAATAGAATCGTCAGAACAATTTACTGGGCCGCAAACCTTCTGTAGAAAGTCACGCGAGTCAATTATGCATGGGCCAATGAGGTGCATTGTATGGGATAGAGTACAGATCATGTAAGGATTGAACTATTCTTAGTATACAATTTAAGTAAATCGTACGTGAGGTTATGCAATTATATGCAATACAAATAATTTAGATCACGGTAAATAATTAAAGGACATGGTTATATTATGGAGCGTTTATTATGGATACATTTATAGAGGATTCCAGGAGGAAAATGTATGAACAGCGTGAAGAGGTTGCAAAACACCTTCTATACTTCACGACACTTGAAGAGATTAAGAGGGCTATAAACCCCAGCGCTGAGAAGCGTAAAAACTGCTTTGCACGGTCCAAGATACTGCCTTTATTTACTGTCGTAAGATTATAAATGAAGTATCTATTTAAAGATATAGATTGAATTGAAACCAAAACTAAAATGAAACTAGATGAATTTCTGACTAAAATCGCTTTTTAAATTTTCGAATTCTTCTTCATTTTGATTTGATAGGTTATTGAAGTTACCCAATATTCAAACTAGTGCCAAAATAAAACTAGAGCTGTCATCGAAATTTTAAAAAGCGATTTTAGTCAAAAATTCATCTAGTTTCAATTTAGTTTTGTTTTCAGATCGATATCTTTAAAGCTGTAGCTGCAATATGGAACCATAACATTCGTAGTCTACATATTGCACTTATTTTTTATAAATACAGTATAAGTTTTATACTGTATGAAATTTGTATTGTGTGACATTCACTTCTGTATTACAATTTTTAAACTATTATTAATTGCTCAAATAAGATGTTCTGCTCGGTTTGGTTTTCTATTAATTTAATGAATTTTTAATTACTTGAGTATCCACTGACCTAATTGGTTAGCTCGTGATCAACTTGTGGCAGCCACACTAATCAACTTGGGTAGTCATCATGAAGGACTTGGCTAGCACTCGTGATCAACATGGCTTGTGTAGTACCCGTGATCAACTTGGCCAGCCACTATCATGGACTTGGCTAGCACTCATAATAAACTTAGCTAACACTCATGTTTAGTAATTTATGGAAAACTGACAAAAATAAAGTTGTTGTCATCAGACCCGCCTACCCATACACATATTTACTGTTTTGTAAATAATATTCTGGTTTTAACATTGTTATTTA
This sequence comes from Stictocephala bisonia, assembly GCA_035578905.1. NCBI lineage: Eukaryota > Metazoa > Arthropoda > Insecta > Hemiptera > Membracidae > Stictocephala > Stictocephala bisonia. The sequence goes on along the minus strand of JAQJVL010000059.1, from coordinate 3,059,555 downwards.
ACGAACTTCAAATATAAACTTTCAGCGCATTATTTACTGTTTATTACATTATTAAATTAGAATAGGACTATTTTCTTTATATACATGTTTTTGTAATATCATGGAATAATTTGTACACATTTCCTTATAAAATAAATACGATAACTTTCTTTTAAAAATGCTTACTGTTTGTACTAAATACTGATTGTTGGTCATTTTTAACAGTCGTGTTTAACCCTCCACATGATGACTATTTCACTTTAAAATGATAGGGCATTTTCAGGCTAATTGCATGCTTTCCTTAAAAAATTACCAAAAAATAGAAATCATTGAGAAAATACCAAGTGTTATACATCAAAATGTTCATAATAACATGCTCTACAAGTTAGTAATAAAAATACAAACTTACCATTATTTCAAAAAAATTTTTTTCTTCTTAGTCGGCAGGGTGATGTAAAAAAAAAAAAAAAGTTCCAACTTTGAGGTGGTATATAATATACACTAATTTGTTCCAGTAAAAATTCCAAAATACCTAAAATGTTCCAAATTTAATTGTGAGTTGAAAACATATCACATGAATAAAAAAAAACAAAAACAAAAACTAACACTGAGAACTTTTAAAAATGTAAAAAATGTTCCGATGGTAAATTTAGACTATTATTGTAATACTTGAAATATTCAAAGTTTTTTTCACAATAAACCACTTATAACTGTTATTATTTTGATTCAAATAGAAGCCTAAAAGTATATTATGTATAAACAAAAAAAAAATTAAACCATGTGAAGAAATATATAACCCTTTATATAAATATTTACATAACTAAAAATACATTTAGTCCGAGTCAGATTCTAACTCATCTGCTCTTCTCCTCCTCCTTCCACCACTTTTAGGTCTTATATAGTGCTCTAAGCTACTGTAACAGGTTGGGTGGACACCACATTGACAACCTGGACACCAATATCTACTTCTAGTTGATTTTTGGGGAGTTGAACAGACAACACATTTTCTCAGTTTTACCCCAGTAAGTCGCACAAGATTGTGGCGAACATCACCAGCTGGACCAGGTGGTATATTAATTGGTAGAGGATTGTTTTGTTGTTGTGGTGCCAATTCCTCATCGACAAGTGATTCAATTATGTTGACTGTGAAGTTGTATTGAGTCAAAGGTCTATCAGTATTGCTCTTGTAGAGGATATAAGCGTTCAGAAGCGCCATGTCAAGAAAATTGTCAAAAAGCTTCTTCCAGTACTTTTTTGTAGTTCTTGAGCTAGATAAATGGTAGATAGACTTATCCTTAGCATCGACTCCTCCCATATTCAAATTATACTCTCCGATGAGTTTAGGCTTGATTGCTTCAATATCACTTTTTTTGCTCTTTATCAATACATCATTTGCGACAAGTACGGTTGACAGCAAGTAAACAGGCTTCCTTGTCTTTTTTTGTTTATATCCAACTAGTAATGTTTTGTTTTTTCTGTAGTAAATTGTTTGTGTAGGTGCTAATTTAGTTTCAATTAGGTTTTTAGACAAGTCTTTGGATCTTTTATTGATAGTGCCAGTGATGTAGGTTTGTCTTTCAAGAAGTCTCTCAGCTAGGGGTATTTTCGTGTAATAACTATCAGTATATAGATGGTAATGTTTATCCAGTAGATTACATTTGTTCATAACGTGTAAAACTACTTTCTCAGAAAAAACAGAATTGGAATCATCTTGCAAAAAATCTTTACCACTGTATAGCTCTGAGTGCAATACATAATTTGTATGGCTGTCACACACCTCAAAATTTTTTTGATACCGAATCTGGCATGGCGCTTATTGGGAAGATACTGTATGTATGAACAGCGGTTTTTCATACCGACCATTGACTCGTCTAAACATATGTCCTGAGAAGGTACAAAGTATCTTTTGAAGCTGTCATTCATTGCATTGTAAAATGGCCTAATTTTATACCACGGATCGTGGCCAGGCTGTCCTTTAGGTATGAAATTTATAGAACTGATATGAAAACTTGATCGGATGGATTCAAATCTATTGATAGGCATTACTTCTGAATAATAGGATTGTATTGTTTTTGGGATTTTGTGGTTGACCAGTACTGTGCATAGTGATTTCTGAAAGAAAGGCCCATGTTTATAATCAAAGCGATGAACCGCTTCATTTCACTTTTTGTGACATCAACCCATTTTTTCAATCTAGAATGTTGGGTTAGGGTGCCTGAATTTCTTTTATTGGTCAACAGTAACTGAGCATGTTTGTTTGTTTCATTTACAATTAAATTCCAAACAGCATCTGTGAAAAACAAAAAAAAATAACTAAGAGGTAAGCTATTTTTTGGTGGCAAATTTCTAGGTCCAGTGTGTCTTTGTTGAAATTGAGATGTAATGTCTATTGGTGGTTCAGGTGGATAGATATGTAACCAATTTCTAGATTGTTGTGATAGTTGTAATTGATTATTGTTTGGTATAGAACCATCATCAGAATCATCAGACAGAGGTTGAGTGAGAGTAAGCCTAGGCCTATGTTGTAGTTGAGGTGGAACATTAGAACATGACGGTATTACCAGAGAAATGCCATTGTCATCAGAATCAGAGTAAACATTTGTGTCCAAATTAGGATTGTATTCCTCTCCACTTCCTGAAGAGTAGTCTTGAAGATGGACATCACTGGGACAGTCATCTAAGTCTGTTCCAATGTCACCTGACTGGTTACTTACATCACTGTCACTTGCGTCGCTAAGATCATCTAAACACTCCCTAATCGCACTAGAACGGCTTAGTTCAGTCATAATAAAACATAAACTAACACTACATACGAGAATAACAACAATAAAAACAGTAAACAAACATGTACAGCGTATAACAACAGCAAATCAAAACAACTACTGACACACTACAGCTGGACACTACGCAAGGTAGCAAACTCAATCAGCTGTTTGTTATACCCCCCGTACTTCCAAAGACTTCTAAATATCGATTCCAGTTATACTGGTGGAAAGGGATTTTATTCCTCTTTAATACTATATAACGATCAAGATTATTGCGTAGCCGGTTACAGTTGTAATTTTACGAAAACTAATAGTCGCACAGTGCGACTCTATCAGTACAGAAGGGTCTAACTGAGTCGCACCATGCGACTTTATCATTTGGAGGGTTAAAAAAAATGTCATATTTAGTAATTTGTGTAGGCCTATTTAAATCATATTAAATTAATCACTAATAAAATACTGTGAAATAATTATCAGTAAAACCATTGATTATATAAACCTACGTAGATAAACCATCTAATACGAATATTTGTGGCAGTAATTTTGTTAGTTAGTGAGGCCCGCAACCACAGCTGGTTTAAACTGAATTACATTTACATAGGACTACACTAGCGCTCCACAATGGACCACAACAACAGTTGATATTTTGAGACTCAAGATTTAACATTGGATGGGAAATCTATTTGTGTACAAAATCAATGGTAAAACTAAATTTTTTAAAAAGTAATTGTGTAAGAACTGTTGTTGAAGTAAAATAATTGCTTCTATCATGGCAATGAGAAAATTGAGCAAGATTATAATATATTATTTTAATGATAATTGATATCATTCATACAGTTTGCTTCGGTTTTCGTCTCTGTCCGAGAAAATGTTTGTTGTAAAAAATGTCTGCTTTTTGAAAACAAATTGTCCTCATAGTGTATACTTCAGAAGCAAATAAAAAAGTGGCCACATTTCAACTATTCTTTAATGTTTGAAAATTAGAGTGTTTAAGTTGTAATTGCCATAGAACTATATGATAGTTTAAACTGTACAAAATTTATAAAACGTAACATAAATTGTCAGGTAGTAATTTTTACCATTACTTTGCGGCGTATTTTACTTAGTTTTCAGTAAAGCGTATCCTTTAAGCGTATGTTGAGAATTGTTGTGGTGTTCATTTAATATTATTTTGTTTTAGTCTTAACCGAACAAAAAAGATACAAAATATAATTTTTTGTCAATTTGTTGCCTTTTCTTAAAAATTTAACCACATAAAAACCAATATTTAGAGCACAATTCAACAGCTTTAAGGAATATTTACAAAAACCATGCTTTGTAACGTAATTTACTTAGTTTTTAGTAAAGCATGTCTTTATGTTTAAAAATCAAACTCTTCAATTGTTTTTCAATTGTAGAATATACGTATGGTAAGCCTATGCCTAACCATGTTAAATTTTAACCGTTTTGAGAATAACAAGAATTATGATTTTTGGAAAACGTTTCAAGTAGAAATTCAATATTTTAATAGACCCCCGATTTTATCAGTGAATAATTTGATTTCGCTGTAAAAAGTCTACTTTTCTAGACAAATACTACTATTTTTACACAAACAAAATGGCATAAAAACATGTTAAGAAATAAAATGCAGCAGCAATACCGGTACTGACTGGAAAATTGACAATTGTTGAAAAGAATTGGCCTTTCTGCTCAACATACATTCAGACAGAGAAGGTCGGGTGTAGCCAACTGAGGAGGCAGGAGGCGGGAGGGAGGGGTAATTGGGGTTTCCAGTTGAAAATACTATGAAAACTTACTATAATGGAAATGATTCAAGGAACTATATTGTACTCTGTCCGGTGCAGTAAACTTCCTTCACCCAAAAAAACTGTAAGTAGTTCAAACTTCTCTGGCCAGTGTCGTATGACTTCTCTCAAAGGAACTTAAAATAGAGAATAAATACGAAAGACCAACAAAATTGCAATTAATTGTTCAAGGATGCAGTTCTGGCATAAGCCTACCTGTAAATCTAGGTTATTAAAGAATATCCAACCTTTCTATGTACAATCTTTGAATATAAGATAAGTCATTGTCTCACCTGCCATCGAACAATATTAAGTATTAAGTTTTTACCTGCTCTAACATAACCATATGAAAAATATACAGTTTTCTACACTGTTATAACCAATAAGTTGTTAATTGTACAATTTTAATCGCCTTTTCATGAATTTTGAGCGCTCAGATGATGTCTCATCCGGGAGTTGGTCATTTATCTTAAATGTAAGCATTTGTCGAGTCTGGTATAAAAATATAAGTATATTTAAAGCGAGTAAAACGCTGAAGATCTGACTTCAAAAGGTCACCTATCCGTCAATGAATTACCAGAATGAATTTTTATTTTTTTTATTTTTCCCTACCCATTGTTTAACTATGATTTTGCTGAAATCCTGACCCCTTTCCCAAGGTTCATAATAATGTTAAAGATTTTTGTAAAGGATACAAGTCCGTCGAAGTCATCACCACACCACTGGAGAAGTTGCTTCAGGCGAGTCTTGTACTTTCCACCAGACTGTGATGACTCACCGATGAGAGCTGAGTATGTTGAAAATATCACACCTTTCTTCACATTACCATTAACTGGAGAAGATATTTTTGCATATTTAAACTGAAACATTAAAAAAATAACATAACACTTATATTAAATTAGTTACAAAGCTATGTAATAAATACAAAATTAATAAATAATTTATTTGGTAGTTTACACATTTATAACTTATTGTTAATTTGTATCTAGGAGTTTAAAGGGAAAATAGTTTATTGGAATTTGTTGTATCAAGGGCATTAGGAGTGAAAGTAAATCAGTAAACAGAGTAGAGGCTACAAGCACCTTCTTCTGACATGGTTAAAACTCAATCATATGGAAAGATAGGACACCAACAAATTTACCCAGGACAAGTTAATGGATCACTTCAACACAGACTATTACAGATTAATTTAAATAGAAAGAGCTGTTATTCATACAACAAATTAAGTATAATATTAGAGTGTAAGTTGAATGTAGAGAAATTATTAATTAATCTATCTCTTGTATATTTTTGAGAAAACCCAAATGGAATGAAACTCCAGCAGCAGCAATGAAGTTTCACCTCTCCACCAATATTATAATTACCTAAATTCATATCCTGTGATTTATCAAATGGTTCATCTCTCATTTCCATATTTATATCTTCTATAACATTCTTTAACTAGTTTTTGAATTCATCTGTAATATTTCTAAGGCCTTCTTCAGTATTTATTTTAAAGTTATTTCTAATTGTATCTATTATTAGGACACTCTGCTTTTTATTTAAACATCGGTTTATTACAGTCCATGTCTTTTTAGGATTATTAGAGTTCTCTATAATCAACTTACAATAATATTCTCTTTTTGTCTTCCTTAGATTATTTGTAACTTGATTCCTTATCCTTTTAAATGTATCTTTTAATTGTATATTATACCTGTCTCTTTTTAACATCTTCTATGTATAATTCTTATGTTCAATAAGAGTATTTAACTCATTACTAATCCAAGGTTTCAAACTATCTCTCTTGTTCACTCTTATTACCACTTTGGATTCTTCATAAATTCTATAAAATCTCAGAATATACAAGTGGTATTGTCGTCGGCGAGTCCGCGTTAGCCGGGTGCTAAGCATTGCTAGCATGACTGGAAGCATTATCAACGCTGAACCAAGTTATACACAGCGCTGTCGACGCAAACCTCACGCAATCACAGTGTGTTGTTGTCAAAGTACTGGTTGCTTATATCTATCTACAGATTTATACAGGGTGTTTCAGAGCACCCGTCTCAAATGTCTAGCAAGCAGATGGCTTACTACAGGGGCTTGGTTTTAACGTTTACCCCACTAGATCAACCTCAAAAAAATAAATGAAATTATTTTCAACTCTGTGGAATTTTGCGGTGTACCCAAAACAGAGCGTCCTACGTTCAAAACTCAAAAATTTCAAATGCAAGTATGAATAATGTAGTACTTTAAAGGTATTTATGCCCCAAACCCTTTGGTGAAAAATAAACCCAATTTTATTTGTTCATTTCGAAATGGCAGCCCAAATTGTACTGAAAAAAATAGGTTTCTGATTTTTTAAAAAATTTTTATTTATTCATAAGACGCCTATCGTCAAGATATGGGCGAATATGGATTTCGAATGAGTGTGATGAGTGTAGATGAGCGAAAGTAGTCATTGTTACAAACTAAGGCCGACTATTCCTTAGAAAGTATCATTACCCAATACTTTGCCCAATAATACAATATCAAGTTTTTGTAAAATACCCAATATCAATAGCCCAATGACAAATGAACAGCCGGTGGTTATCAGCTGATCCTTCTCAAAATGTATTATGACTCTGATTGGGATCAAATCGAGAACCTTTAGCACATGAAGCTGGGATTGAACCAACTACGCTACCGACAAATTTTGTTTATTACCATAACTATATTACTAATCCAATTTGAAATCAAATATTATTTAGAATACTCAGTGACACTACCTTTCAAATGATACCAAGCATGCCCCTAATCTAAAATTGTTTACTACCCTTTACATTTTTTTTTGAAAATAGGAAAGTAACCTTAACCCAAAAATTTTAAATAGTAAGGGGGGGCTTCCAGCATATCAATTTAAAGACTGTGTAAAACTGAACAAATTTCATATTTAAAGTTTTTTTTCTATCTGTAACGATTACGAAACTAACTAAAAATCTATATTTATTGTATCAATTCTCATATTAAACTGTCTCCTTAAAAGTGGTAGAGCCATTTAAAAGAAAAACAACACACTTTAACAAAATACCGAAATGGCCATATTCACAGATGTTATAAATATTACTTCATGCAGTTACCGAGAGTTTTTCCAAAAGTAGACATGTATAGAGTACTTGAAAACTGAATCGTCAGTATCCAGATAGGTGGATAGGAAGAAGTGGTCCAGTCTCTTGGCCCCCCAGGTCACCGGATCTCAATTGTGTTGATTATTACCTTTGGGGACAAATAAAAGATATTGTATACAAAACCCGACAAACAACTCGGGAGGACATGCAGATACGAATACAAAATTCAATTGCTGGAATCAACGGCGAAGAAGTTTTATGGTATGTTCATAGTTTCGGGAACAGGATTCGACTCTGTCTAGAGAACAGTGGGATGCACTTCGAGCATCTGTAAGGTATAAGAACTATTATGCTTTTCTTTTAACGTATACGATTTTCTCTTTTATGAGTTTCCAGATATTTATTGATAACATTAACAAATAAAGGGTTTTGGGTCACAGTTTCGTAATCGTCTGAAGATAGAAAAAAACTTTAAATATAAAATTTGTTCAGTTTTACAAGGCCTTTAAATTGATATGCTGGAAGCCCCCCCTTACTATTTAAAGATGTTAGGTTAGGGGTATTATCGTATTTTCAAAAAATTAAATTTTATAGGGGTGGTAAACATTTTTAGATTGGGGCATGCTTGGTATCGTTTTAAAGGTAGTGTCACTGAGTATTCTAAAAAAATAATTGATTTCGAAATGGATTAGTAATATAGGTATGGAAATAAAAATCAAAAACCTATTTTTTCAGTAGAATTTAGGCCGCCATTTCGAAACGAACAAAGACAATTGGATTTATTCTTCATTGGGTAAAAAATTTTCAAGCTCCCTCATAACATTTATTGTGGTTAAAATGTCACCTACAATTTTTTCCAGTTTATTTTTAACGTGTTAACAACTCTTTTCACCTCCTCCCATACACGCACAGTGGTATTGACCCACCCGACCATCCATACATACATACACAATGGTATTGACCCACCCACCCAGCCATACATGCACAGCAGTATTGATCCACCTACCCTCACATACACGTACAGTGGTATTGACCCACCCACTCACCCCTAAACGAACAGTGGTATTGACCCACCCAACCACTCATACACGTACAGTGGTATTGACCCACCCACCTACCTATACACGCACAGTAATATTGACCCACCCATACACGTACAGTGGTATTACCTTTAAAATGATGTACAAAACTACCCATACTTACATTTGAAATTTTTGAGATTCGAATGTAAGACTCTCTTGGAATTTTGGTACACCGCAAAATTCCAAAGAGTTGAAAATAATTTCCTTGCATTTTTTGAGGCTGATTTTAGTGCGGTCAACGTTGAAAAAACACAGCCTCTGTAGTAAGCCATCTGCTTGCTAGATATTTGAGACGAGTGCTCTGAAACACCCTGTATATGTACATCGCTATGTTTGACATCGAGAAGTTAATTTATCAAATCGAAAAGTTTAAGCCCCTCTATGGTGTCAGGTGCAGTGGTTACTCTAACAATCAGTTAAAGGCTAAGTGTTAGAACGAGGTTGGAGAGGCAATGTACGATAACTAGAACAAGATTACTCCGACCGAAAGAGATGATAAAGTTTTTATATCAGGCCTTTTATCTGTTTTTAGTATTACATGTTATATTATTTGGTTTAAAAATGAGTGCATGAGAAAAAAATGAAGATTCTATCTAAAATATATTCAAGTTATCAAAGTTTTTGTAAAAACCAAAATTGTCACAGTTTTTATATATTTTTCTGATTTACTGCAATTCCTATAATGTTAAGCTTTTTCACCCTTGTTTGTCTTGACGTGTCAAGCTCATATTTATTATTAATTTTTGTTTTTATTTCTAGTCAGTTTTCAACTTACAGACAATATTTATTTTTTTTAAATTTTAATTCCAATAATTAGTAACAAAATTTCTTCTAAAATATGGTTTCAATTATTTATTAAAAATTTTTTGTGTTAATCTAAATTATGACTGATGTACAACTGAGCCTATGTACAGGCTTTAATGCTCATTTAGGCTTATTTGCTATCACAATATTTATTATTCATATATTTATTTATTTTCTTTTATGGATTATATTTATACAGCTTATTGTTTTCATGAATCAAATTAGAATCAATCTTGAAATGTTTCCAAAATATGTAAGAATTCTACACAGCCCAACTGCAAGGTGTCCATTATTAAAATGTGAAAGAAGTGACGCCAGAAAAAAAAACAATTAGTCATCACTTTGTTAGTTGAAAACCAAGCTTTTTGGAAATACTGTTTTTTTTTTCAAGATCTAATAATAAGTGCATGATTTGGACTTTAAATTTTCCGCATAATTTAAACTCCTTTATATTTTACAAACGTAAGGTATCGAAAATTGTCAAAAGACTCTAGCTCACTTCTCCTTCAGAAGACTGATCAGGACACTGAAATAAATAACCACCCTTCCTGCGACGCAGTGACGGCAATAGTGTCTGTATAGAATGAATCTTGCGGCAATATTGTTGCGAAAATAACTTTCGATGCAGGACAGGTCGCAGCATCAACACGGAGTGAGCGAGGATTCCGCGGGTGGTAAGTGCAGTATAGATGCTACTCATAAACCTCATTGACCTGCAAAACGAAATATGGCATGACGCAAAAATCGCAGTGTATTTATCGTCCGTATAGAATGGGCCTAAACAATAGGTCATGACATACAACTGCATGGTACACCGATTTTACTTGGCTATTTATAATTTATAAAATTTGCTGACAAATGGCTGTCTGGACTAAGCAAAGTCCGAATAAACGGGATCCGGATTAATGAGAACCTACTTTAACTTACGTTACTGCTGTTCTTAAGATCTCTTATAGGATCTAAACTAAAATATACTATAAAAGTATAGTAATAAAAAAGAATTAAATGATTTTATTATCAGATTTGTTAAAACATTTTATACAACATACCTTATTAAGAGAATAAACTTCCACTTTGGTTGCTCCAATATCCTTTAAATCTCTTTCGCTGTCATACTTCAAATCATTGGAGACAGAAACCCATATTGCTCGCTTTCGTCCTTTAAGGAAATTTTCAAATATACAACCTGCAATTGTTCGGCCTTTACCAACACCAGCACCATCACCTATTGACATAAATTGGGAATATAAATAAAATAATTAAGTAAAATTTTATAAATGGATTAAATTTTATAAATAAAAAATTAATCCAAGAACTGGCACTTTCTAAGAAGCTCCAGTTTTCTTTAATTTTTTTTAATATTTAAACTTGCTTTTTTAAGACTTTAAATAAGTTTTAAATATAACACAGATTTAAAGTTTTATCTCAAATTAAACTGGAAATCTGCATTTAACATTTTTCAATCAAATATAAGATTATTTATATCAATTTTATTTTGTGCAGTAATATGTTACTTAAATTATAATTAATTAAATAAGATTTGATATAACTGAGGCATACAGATTTTAAAATTTTTTGTTGTAAAAAGGGAGAGGCCAATCTTCAATTTAACCTTACACTGTCTATTCCCCATAGTCCATTGATCTGTACGGGGAACTTATTCAGACAAAGTAAGGGGGAGAACCAGTAGTCTAGGTGAATATTACCGATAAAACCTTATAGTCAAAGTCAGGTTCTGAAAATGTACTATTTCTAACTCGGGCTCAAAATCCCGACGCCTTAGTCTGCAGCTACCGGCTCCATTACAATACATTTTTGTAGAACTAGCTTTATTTGATGTGAATAAGACAGTCACACAATATTTAGTCCAGTAATTTAAGCATGAAAAGGGGGCTTACCTTGCATGCATTTTGGTAGTTCTGATTTTTTTATATGTTCTTTGGGGTTATATGAAACCTCGGAAACCCTGTTGAATACTAAAAACACAATGAAATTTAGGACTTTTTCCAGTTTAGGCCATTTTTCACCATGAAGGAACCATTTTATAAGAATGGTCAATCTATACTTTATTAAATGAGAATATATTTGCTACAGAATGAGACCAGATGGAGCTACGTGGTCCCAATAGCGGCTGAGATACAGCTTGTCAAAAATTGGCGATTTTTTCCAAAATGAGAAAGTTTACCCTTTCTTTGCAGTTTTCGTCTATTTTGACCACAAAGGAACTGTTTTTTGTTAGGGATGGACGAGTCTCGAAATTGTGGTCTCGTCCTGCGAGAAGGAAATTTTGTTACGATCGGGAATTCCATTCGAGAGTTTTTCTAAGATGTAACCAACTAAATAGTTCGATCTCAACAACACGGTTATAATCGGCATTCATGGTCAAGTTCGGATTTTTTCAATCAATATAAATTAAAATGAAAGGTTAATAAAATTATGATAGGCTTGTGTCTCGATTGTGTCCACGGAATGTAATTTATTGCTTATAGTGTGGCAGTGAAGTTACGTAGTGACTGACGACTGAGAGTCGGAGTCGACAGTTGGGCTCGAACGTAGATGTGACGTTCTCTCGACCCGTTCATTTGACAAGGCTCATCTAAGTGAACGAGATATCCGGATCACGATGCTCAGAAAAAACTATTAAAGTCGAACAAGTTACCGAGATCTATGATCCAACTAAACAAATCTAGTATAGGACAGAACTGTTGACCGAAACCCAAATGATAATGAACGAAAACTGAGTGGGCCTATATTCCAATGTTTGTGTGTGTCAGTAATGTAAGCTCATTGAATCAAACTGCTCCAGAGAACAGGTCACTTTACTGTCCAACCAAACAATAAATCTTCCTTTCCATGGCAAAAGTCCATTTCTCTCATGTACATACAATGAACCGTTCTGCTCGTTTCCGAATTGAAATTATCATATATTTCCCGTGAGGTGATTGTGATCCGTTTTGGTGTTAACTCTGAGTAGGGAATCATCCAATGATTTGACAGAAGAAAATATCGTATCATATCATATAAAATATCGTGATGGCGTTCAAGTATCGTGCGACGTAACAATATTTATTTATTTTCAATTGAATAAAAAATAAGTAGATATATCCGTAGCGAATGTCAATTAATAATTTGTTTGTAAACACTTTAGATCACCAAATGTGCATGTAACATTTGCAGGGATACGATATTTTCTTCTGTCAAACTGTCGATCGGTTTCCTGACTAGATTAGAAAGTAACACAGATGAAGCGTAAAATGTATTACAATACGATAATTTTGATTTGTAAACTCAGTGAACGGTTCCCTGATCATAATTGTTACTACTACGTCGATGTTAAATGCAAAACAATTCAATCCAAATCTCTTCTGATTATTAAACGGACGGATTTAGCAATAAGGAACATAATTTTTATTGAACCGAAACGTTATCATACTTCTTGTGTATATTTCATAAATTTATAATTTAGCTGCACAAATCTACTTTGTATCACCAGTTGCCAGTTGGCATTTAGCTGATATTTCAGATTGCATCTCGTAAATAGGCATACATTTGCCGAATACGTATACCGTTGTCACTCCAATACGTCAGAAATTCCTCGTGATGAAAAGATTATCTTTCTATGTATCGAAGTAGTTTCGAGTTGCACACATTCATTACCAATCATAATTTATTATAAATTGATCGTAAACGACTTTTAAATTTATATTTAGGTGCACAATTATTAAATTATTACTATCGATCCATTGAACTACCGGTATTTTGGCATCTAGATTTACAAATTTGATTATATTTCACAGCTTATTTCCGGTTTATTATAACCATTATTATATTACTGAATAAAATAACTACAGATCCACTTTTTATGGCGTATACAAAATCAATTTTTTTTTGAAAAGCGACAATTTTGAAAGCAATCGACTGTGTTTGGCGATGACGCCTGAATCGTAGAATCACTTGATCCAGCTTTTGCCCAAAAGCTTCGCTACCGTGATCGGAACTACCAGATAAACCAGATCGACCGTCTGTGTGATTAGTTGACAATCACAGAGAAGAAATAGAGGTTGCTTTCTTATGACTACAGCGGCAGCTATTATGAGAATTAAAACAAATGCACATCTCTACAATAGTCAATACACGCGCAGTAATAATTACTAAGTTTATCCGTGAGGATTTGGGGGGGGGGGGGGAATAAGGAAGGGACTGCCAAGATGAACTGTGTGCAACTTCAGTTCCTAGTTATAATTTAGTTCAGTTAATTAATTGAAGAATTCATCCATGTCTAGTTTTTATGATGATTTTAATTAAAATTGGCATGTAATATGTAACTACCATTCTTTTATTTCGCTTGTTACAATTTTAATTCAGTTATATCAAATAAGATTGCTTTGTTTATTAAGTGTGTAATCTGTTATTGTTTAGTCTAAACCTGTTTGATTTTTTTTCTGTTTTGTGGATAGCAGGCAAAAAATAAAAAAGATTTAATAAAATAAGGAGTACATAAATGTGCCTTAACATTAATGGTCGAATTTCCTACTAGATCACGTACCAATTAATTATTATTACTATAAAATGATTTGGTTTATTTGTTTTATCTACTGTTTGAAAATTAATGTATGATAAGCTGGGAAAAATTCCCTCCGAAAATTTCTCAAAATTTGGGAGGAAATTAATTTTCCTCCCGTTTCCCTCCCGAAATTTAGAAGGAAATTAATTTCCCTCTCGTTTCCCTCCCGAACCTAAAAATCTCCTCTCGTCCATCCCTATTTTTTGTAAACAGTGGTAATAGACTTATTTAAAGTACATATAATTTACTAAAAAATGAGACCAGAACGGTGCCTCTAGGCCTAATATTTCTTGAGATACAGTTTCAGGAGTTATTAAATGTAAGGAAGCTTCATACTGATTGGGAGGGGGTGATGTTTTGTGGAAATGGACAATACAGTGTCGCTTTCGAGCCATCTTTGTCCGGTACCTACAATCCTCCCCCTTTTTTATGTGCTTCTGAAGATAAAAAGGGGTAAGGAGGACGGAGCATTCGGCAACCTCCCTTTGAAGGGAAGAAGGAAGGACATCCAGTTGCTAGCTTCCTACCGCTGAGTTTTGTTCTTTTGCATTTTGTGAACAAGTTTGATGGTTTGTGTATGGTTTTTTTTTTATTTATGAGATGGAGAGTGCAGAGTTGTGGAGGACCTCGAGCTTCATTTGCAACGGTACTTTGAGTGAGGGGAAAGTGACTACTGTTAAAGAAAGGGGAGTGCAAATCCTAGTAGCTTTGTGTATTTCTCTGAAAAATTGAGCTCATCAACAGCTACTGAAGAACTTATGTGTGATTACTGTGCAAAGTGCTTGTCAGAAGAGGTAAAACAATCTCAAGTTGATCAAAGTAGCAGTACAACGAGGAGCCACGGAGGTGAGATCGAAAAAAAACCTTACTAGATGGGATAGTGAAAAGTTCAACTTCAGAGACAATTGCCTGTTATGTGGGGAGGCAATAACTCAAGAATTCGTCAATAGACAGGCAAGACTCCCACGAGCTAAAAGAAATGTCATCGCTGTTGAGACCATGCAGGTGGTTAAAACGTTCTGAGAGAAGTCAAGAAATGTACTGATGATTGGGCTCAGAAAATAGTAGATAGCATTCCAGAGGACAGTGATTTACCAGCTCTTGATACCTGGTATCATCTGTTTGATCAGAGGAAGCTGTATAGACCTCTACCAAAAAGGGCGAGCTGGGGGATGCAGAAACCCCACTGTTAGTGAAAATCTGGCTGAAATTGTGTCCTTCATGGAAGAAAATGCCATGTCTGACACGCCACATGACCCGTAACATTATTATCAAACAAGAAGACTCTGACAGACTCATCGTTACAACAGCAATCTCAATTGCCTCAGCATATGATGCTGTGAAAATCGTTGAAGATGATGTTGATCTATTGGTTCTTCTTTGTGGGTTGGGATCCATACTTTCCGTATTTCTGGAAAAAAGTGATAGAGGGAAAAATCTCCTGCATCCTCTACTCATCCCGCTCATTTCAATACGACTTAAAACCTGATTTAGTATTACTGATTCACACCATCAGTGGTTGTGATTCTACCTCTGCACTTTTTGGACAAGGGAAAATAAAGTTCCTTAAAACACTGACCAAAGACCCTGCCCAGGAGAACAGTAGCATCTTTATGCAAGAAGATGCTTCTGCGCAACAGATCTCAGAGCAGGGGAGGTTTCTCGTTGCTGTTTACGGAGGCAGCATCAGTCAAAGCCTTAATGACCTCCGCTTCACCAAAGCTGCATCGTCCAATTTCTTTTTTATCTACTTTTTCAAAAATATTTAAAAAGTTAATGAAAGTAAAATTAATAAAATTTTTTAAACTTACAAATTTTTTTAGTAAAAATCAATTTGGTTATTTGGAAGATTTAAGTACTGAGCATGCTCTTAAACATTATATGATGACTTGGAACACCAGCCATTTTGTTACAGGCCATTATATATTTCTTGATATCAAGAAAGCATTTGATACAGAAAATCATAATACCTTGCTAGGAAAACTGTACAAAATTGGTATTCGAGGCATTTCATATAATTGGTTTACAAGTTATCGTTTGAATAGAAGGCAGTGTGTCAAAATTGATTCTTGTTTTAGTAATTTTGGTTTTATTACTCAAGGAGTACCTCAAGGGTCTGTGTTAGGGTCAATTTAATTTTTAATATATATATCAATGATTAATTTTTAATATATATATCAATGATTTTTGTAATGGTAAATTTAATGGAAAATTAACCTCTTGCTGACAATATGGCTTTATGCAACATCAGTGAAGATTTAAATATTTTGGAACAAGTAATCAACACAGATTTACTATCAGTTCAATGGTGGTTTTCTGAAAACAATATGCGTTTGAAGGTGGAAAAAACAAAATATATAAATTTTACTCTGAGAAGCGACATAATTAATTGTTAAAACTATAAAATACTATATAAGTGTGTGAAATGTCTTTGTACTGGAGAACAGTGTTCTGATTTGTTTTAATGAAATAAGAAAGGTGAGGTACATTAAATAATTAGGGATAATATTAGATGAAGAAGTAAATTTTAAAAGATATACTGTAAACTTTATACTTGATACAAATGTCTCCATTATATATGCAACAAAAACAATATCCAAGATTAATTCTCAGAAAGTCTTCAAGAAATCCCTCGCATCCTTTGTTTTAAAATTAAAAATACTACCAACGAAAAATCTGTTTATTTAGAAATTTCTCAAATTATTCTACAGTAGACGTATTATTACTACCATCGTAGGCTGCCAAGTTCCAAAGACAAACTGCGCTTTGTTTATAAAAACTTCCCATTTCTTAGCACCAAGGCTTTATAATATGATACCTGATCATATTAAATTATTTTTAAGAGTCTAAAAAGGTGGCTTATAAATATGAAAAATGTTAATCTTTTGTTGTGAATAGAAACATAAATTCAAGCTGAACTCCAAGTATGTATGAAAGTGTGTATGTATACACACATATGTGTGTGAGTGTATGTATACACACATTGTATGTATGTGTTTGGAAATGTATATAAATTTGTAAATAAGTATATGTATGATTAATATTTCATTTTTCTATGGTATACAGTTTTTATGTTTTTTTAACAACATACGAGGGCTATTCAGAAAGTAAGGAACGTTTTCATCTAACGCTGCCAGGCACACGCAGATCGCGTTCATCTTCGTGTCGTTCTGCTTGGCTCCTCAGTCGGCTTCCAGCCGTGACAATTGAAGCATTGTTGCGGTGCCCGTGTTTTTTATATTCAAATTTAAAATGTGTGCTGCAATAGAAAATCCCGTCAGTTGTGAGGTGCGGTCTGTGATACGTTTTTTGTTAGCAAAAAACTTAAAACCAATGGAGATTCATCGGGAATTGTGTGCAGTGTACGGGAACAACATAATGAATGAAAGTTCTGTCCACAAGTGGTGTATCCAGTTCAAAAATGGCCGAACCGACGTTCATGATCAAGAGAAGAGTGGACGTCCGAGCATCGTGACTAACGATCTGGTCGCCAAAGTTGATGAAAAGGTTAGGGAAAGCCGCCGTTTCACAATAACTGAGCTTGCTCTATGTTTTCCACAAATTTCACGGACTATATTGTTTGAAATTGTTACACAGAAGCTAGGCTACCATAAGTTTTGTGCAAGATGGGTACCGAAAATGCTTACGGATCGCCATAAAGATCAAAGAATGGGGGCAGCTTTGACGTTTTTGGAGGCCTACCACGATCATGGTGATGCGCTATTGAATCGTATCGTAACAGGAAATGAAATCTGGGTAAAACACGTCAATTCCGAGACAAAACTACAGTCCATGGAGTGGGGGCACACAAGTTCCCCTAAAAAGCCACGAAAATGTCTTCAAACTCTGTCGGCAAGGAAAATCATGGCAACAGTGTTCTGGGACAGGCAAGGTGTTCTTCTTATTGATTATCTCGAGCGTGGTGCTACCATAAACTCTGATCGGTACTGCCAAACATTGCAGAACCTTAGGAGAGCAATCCAAAACAAGCGCCGAGGAAAATTGTCATCAAAAATTTTGTTTTTGCATGACAATGCACGACCTCACACGGCAATCCGGACACAAGAATTGATAAACTCATTCCAGTGGGAAGTTTTTCCTCACCCATCCTACAGTCCGGATCTTGCTCCAAGTGATTTTCACTTATTCCCAAAAATGAAGACTTGGCTGGCAACGCAGCGGTTTGACAACGACGAGGAGCTCCAGGAAAGCGTCACCTCGTGGCTGAGATCACAGACGGCAGAATTCTTTGACGCAGGGATTTCGAAGCTTGTCCACCGCTACGATAAGTGCCTGAATTTGAATGGTGACTATGTAGAGAAGTAGTATTTTAGTCCCTCTTTCAAATGTATATAATAACATTTTGTTCTTGTACTTGGTTTAATTTTAATTCCAAAACGTTCCTTACTTTCTGAATAGCCCTCGTATTATTTTTAGCTGCACTTTTTGTATGTATTAAAAAAAGCTTTGAGTATTGATCAAATTTGTCCATAGAATTAATAAGTTTTGAATTGTAAATTCAGATCACTAATGTATATATATATATATATACAGGGTGTCTTAAAAGTCCCCCCCCCCCTATTAACTTTCTTATGAATACAGATAAAGTGATTTACTTCTGGGAATGTTTATATGACCAACTAAGGAGTTTTTTTATGTATGCAAATTTTTTACACCCCCTCTCAAAAGGAGGTAGTCTGGGGGTAAGTCAAAAATTTTAAATAGAAACCCCTATCAAATGACACATCATTTTAAAGGTAATATTAAAAGAAGAAGAATGGCGGAAATTAGAGGTCTCTAACATTAGTCTATCAAATTTGGTGGCAGTTTAAAGTTGGAATTATTTCATAAAACCCCTGCAGCTTATGTTACATTTAAAATTGTTGTAAGGCAGACAAAACATTCACCCACCAGTTAGTTTTGAAACTGATGACACCTAATCGTAAAACAAGTTATTACAAGAATCAACAAACACCAAAAACCACAAATAACATAGCATTTATTTGGTTTTGGTTTGTCTGACCAAAGTCCAGTAGGGCAACCTGGGAATACCAGTGGCTCCTTCCTTATCTCTTATTAGGTTACTAGTTAGTACGTGTAACACTTTCAGTTCAGTTACTGTGTTAAATTTCTTTTCATTCGTATTTAATAAAAATGGCTCGGTCAAATGAAGATAAAGTAGAGATGATATTGTTCTATGGGGAAGCTAGGAGAAATGTTCATGAAGCAGTTCGTTTATTTAATGCTGCCTATCCGGATAGACCAGTAGACAGGGCATACATTAGACGTTTAGTAAACAAATTCTCAACAAACTTTAGTGTCAAAGATGCACCACGATCAGGGCGCCCTGCCATTGCGACAGAAGAGATCCAAATTCAAGTTTTAGCAAATTATGCTGCAAACCCACATGAATCTCTGCGGTCCACTGCCCTTGATGTTGAAATTTCAAAAGATACTGTTCACAAAGTGTTAAAGCGTCACAAGTTCCACCCGTACAAAGTACAGTTAAATCAAGAATTAAATGAAGACGACCCTGACCGAAGACTTCAGTTTTGTGAGCAAATGTTGCAGAAGATTGAAGAGAATAATAATTTAATATCACAGATATGTTTTAGTGATGAAGCATCATTCTCTTTGCATGGGACAGTCAATCGGCACAACTGCCGTTATTGGGCAAACAGTAACCCCCACTGGATGGTTGAAGCCCATACGCAACAGCCACAAAAATTAAATGTATGGGCTGGAATTTTGGGAAACTCTGTTATTGGGCCATTCTTTATTGATGGTAATTTAACTGGCGTTAAATACTTGGACATGTTACTGAACGGCATTGTCCCAGCAATAAATGAGGTAGTACAAGGTACTTACTTACTTACTTATCCGGTCCCGTTCCAGTCAATCCTGGGTCTGGGTTGTCACCAAGCCTCTCCATCTTCTCCTGTCCCTCCACATCTCCTCTCTCACCACTTCCCCCCACACACTCCCTCTCTTTTCCACGTCTGTCCTCACTCCATCCAGCCATCTTCTTCGTGGTCTTCCTCTGGGCCTCCTTCCCTCCATTTCCCATTCCTCCATCTTCCTCGGCAACCTCTCTACACTCATCCTTTTTACGTGACCATACCACCTCAACCTTGCTTGTTCCACTCTTTCTCTTATACTCTCCTCCACTACATCCTTCCTTATCTCACTATTCCTAATTCTATCTCTTCGAGTTCTTCCCTTTATTGCTCTCAAGAACCTCATTTCCCCTGCCTGTACTCTACTCCACTCCCTTTCTGACATCCGCCATGTCTCTGCCGCATAAGTAATTATAGGCCTATAGTAATTCTTGAACATCATTACCTTGGCCCTCCTTGGTACCTCTTTGTCCCATACTAGGTGTTTCACCGTCCGGAAGAATCCCGCTCCCATTCCTAGTCTGGCATTTATTTCCTGTTCCATTCTTCCATCACTTGACACCATCGTTCCAAGGTATTTGAAATCATCTACCTTTTTTAGTATACTTCCATCTACCAATATATCTTCTTCCAAAACTGTGTCCCTTCCTACTACCATTACTTCACTTTTTTCCTTGCTTATCCTCAGCCCTCTCTCCCTCATCTTCCTACTCCACTTGTCCAGTTGTTCTTGTATCTCCTCCCTGTTTTCTCCCCACATCAGAATATCGTCAGCAAACATCATTATCTTCATCTCTTCATTTGTCTCCTCTTTAATTTCTCTCATCATTATCTCCATAACTACATTAAAAAGAATCGGAGACAGAACACTCCCCTGTTTCAGCCCTTTCTTTACCTTGAACCATTCTGTATTACCATCACATGTCCTAACTCTGCACTCGTGCACCCTATACAATTCCTTAACCCATTTCATCATATTTTCTGTCACTCCTATTTTTTCCATACTCTCCCATATACTTTTTCTCTTAACAGAATCGTAGGCTTTCTCGACATCTATAAACACCAGTATTAACTTTTTATTGAACTCCCAGTGCTTTTCAACCATTTGTCTCACTGCAAAAATCAAGTCGATCGTACTTCTTCCCTTCCTAAACCCATGTTGTTCCTCCCCTATCTGGTCCTCTATCACGTCCTTAATCCTGTTAAAAATTATTTTTTCAAATATTTTGGCAACATGGCTTATTAATGTTACTCCTCTATAGTTCTTGCATAGTCTTCTACTTCCCTTCTTGTGTATTGTTATTATTTCACCTTTCCCCCAGTCGTCAGGCACTCTTCCTTCCCTCCATACGCATGTGAAGACTCTCTTCAACCAATGTACTCCCACTGCTCCCAAAGCCTTTACCATATCTGATGATACTTCATCTGGTCCTGGGGATTTCCCACTTTTCATCTCTTTCACCGCCTTTTCTATTTCCCTCCAACTTATCTCTTCCCCTCTCTCCCATTGCTCCTCATTTTCGTCTTCCTCTTCTTCCTCATAGTTTTCATTCAACAGTGTTTGGAAATACCTTTTCCACAACTTTTTCATTTCCACTCCTTCCACCATGACTCCATTTTCATTTTGCATTGTTTTGGCACTTTCGGTCACTCTCTTTTTGTTCCTCATCATACTATAGAACATCTTTTTGTTTTGTCCTAAGTCTTCCTCTAACTTTTTCGTGAAGTTCTCCCATTCCTTGTCCTTTGCGTCCTTTATTATTCTTCTGCATTCTCTCTTCTTTGCCAAATATTCATCTTTGTCTTCTTGCGCTCTGGTTTTCCACCACTTCCTCCATGCTTTGTTCTTCTCTTTTACTCCTTTAATTGTCTCTTCATTCCACCAACTTGTTTGTTTTTCTCTTCTTTTCCCCTTTGTTCTCCCACATACCTTTTCGGCTGCCTTTACTATTGTGTCCTTGAACCGATTCCATTCCTCTTCCAGCTCCCCTACCTCTGTTCTGGGTAACTCCTTTTTTACCATATTTCTAAATTCTTCCTTCTTCTGCTCCTCCTGCAGTCTCCATCCCTTTATTCTTTCAACTGGTTTTGTCGTTCTGCTCTCTTTTATTTCCATTCTAAACACCCCCACCAACAGTCTATGGTCCCCTCCTACGCTTACGCTGGGAATCACCTTCACATCCATGATCTTTTCTCCCCATTCTCTATCTGTTATTATATAATCAATTACACTTTTTACTATCCCATCCCAACTATACCTTGTTATTATATGGCTCTCCCTCTTTTGAAATCTCCCATTTCCAATTGTCAATGCATTTCTTTGGCACATGTCCAGCAGTCGTCTTCCTTCCTCATTTCTGTTTCCAAACCCAAAATTGCCCAACACCTCCTCAAACCCTCTTCTGTCGGTCCCAACCTTTGCATTTAAATCCCCCATTAATATATTTACATTTCGTATTTGGTCTTCCAGCTTTTCTTCAAACTCTTCCTTTTCTTCCTCTGAACATCCTGTCTGTGGTGCATACACCTTCATTATTTTTATTTCCTTGTTTTTGTTTCTAATCCTAACTGTCATCATTCTATCCGATATAAACTCCACTTCGTCTAGCATCTCCTTTATCCTCCTATTAACCATTAGCAAGATGGTGCTCCTCCACATTACAATATGCTTGTCCGGACATTCCTACATCAAACGTTTCCCGATAGATGGATAGGTCGACGTGGCACTTTGGTAGAGTGGCCGGCACGTTCACCTGACCTTTCACCTCTGGATTTTTTCTTTTGGGGTTTCCTCAAAAGTAAAGTTTACGACACAAAGCCCGCAAACCTCGATGAATTAAGGACAAGAATCGAAGAGGCCTGCCACCTTATCACGCCTGAAATCTTACAAAATGTGAGACATGGTTTTCAATCCAGCCTTTTTTACTGTCAAGAAGTTCATGGCAGCCATCTCGAGCATCTCATCTGAGTGGAATTGAGGTGAGAGTTCAGCATTTTGACCATTTTTCCCATTCTAAAATTACTTAGGGGGTTTTATGAAATAATTCCAACTTTAAACTGCCACCAAATTTGATAGACTAATGTTAGAGACCTCTAGTTTCTGCCATTCTTTTTCTTTTAATATTACTTTTAAAATGATGTGTCATTTGATAGGGGTTTCTA
Source organism: Stictocephala bisonia (assembly GCA_035578905.1). Classification (NCBI taxonomy): domain Eukaryota; kingdom Metazoa; phylum Arthropoda; class Insecta; order Hemiptera; family Membracidae; genus Stictocephala; species Stictocephala bisonia. Next base: position 3,036,435 of record JAQJVL010000059.1, on the reverse strand, counting down.
TTTAAAAATTTTGACTTACCCCCAAACTACCTCCTTTTGAGAGGGGGTGTAAAAAATTTGCATACATAAAAAAAAACTCCTTAGTTGGTCATATAAACATTCCCAGAAGTAAATCACTTTATCTGTATTCATAAGAAAGTTAATAGGGGGGGGGGGGGTGGGACTTTTAAGACACCCTGTATATACATATATTTATGTTTAAGAATTTTATGAATCTGGCTTAGCCTTTGAGGCCGTGCATTATCTTATTTGTTGCATTTTAACTGTAGTATTGTATTTATGTTGTTGTTTATAACTGTACACTTAGTTTAACCCATCTGCCTATTTTCAAGGAAAAATTCCGTGACGGCCGATCTGGGCTCAAAATTGCTATCACGGAACTGTTCGGTGACGGTAACAATGCCTTTTAAATAAAATATTGCATCAAATGGTTAAAATTATTATTAAAAACAATCAGTGAAGACCGAAATACTGTAAAAAAATATATGAGCTACCACTTGATCATTTTATAACCTAAAAATACATCGCAAATTGGCTATATCGTGCCCCAAACTACGATGTTTGCGAGCTAAACAACTATGTGTATGACAATAATAACCATCTTATTGTTACTCTATGTGCTTCAATATTGCTGTCTGTTCCTAGTCAGCTTTGTAACAATCAGGTGGTTTGTTTTACAATCAAATTTAGCTTTCAGTTCGTGATTGTAAACATAAGCAGACGAGTGCGAATGTTTTGTTATTAGTCATAGCGGGACCATGACTAAAGGATTACCATTAGTGTGAATTTATATTTTTATTATATTTGTATAGTATAAAGTTTGTCTTAAATTTTCAAATATTTAAATTCTACATATTTATTGATATAAATATATTATAAATTGAACTCCCACTCAAGTTTTGTCTTACAGTAGTCATAGGTGAACACTGATTTGTATTTTTTGCTAAAGTCAAAATGACAAATTTTATATCGGTTTAAAAAAAAATTTATTGTATGATTTAAAAATATTATTTATAAAATATAATATTTTCTTCTATAGAATTAAACTGTCAATAAAACTACAGAAACTCAGTAAGGATTTTTAATTGTTTACTAAAAAATATATACACTAGCTTTCAAAATTTATAAAAATAAAAACAAAACATTTTAATTTTTATATTATTTTGTTATAATTGTTTTTAGGTATACATAAACTATATATTTTTGAAGCCTGTTTTATTATAAAAATTAAAATATAACAATTTTAGCTCTACAAAAATTGAATTTTTTACTATTTTTTTGCCAAATGCTTACAGTTTCCTTTATTTTAATAGCATGAATAACTGACTGCGCAGTGCAAATAAACTCATAGGTCAATGGGTTAAAGATTAAGTTTTTTTGTTTATTTCACATACACTCTAGATGTTATTATAGTGTTGCTCTTGTGCGTATATTTATATGTTAGTCAGTCCTGGCAGCGTTCTGTTATTTTATTTTTACTCAAGAAAAGAGATTTGACGTAAAGCAATTAATTTCAAATTTGTTTATGTAAAAGAGCTTATTTTCATTTTAAAATCTGTACAAATATAAATGTAAAGTGTAAAACTGAGAAAATAAAGTATTTTTCTTTCTTTCTTTCTTTCTACATGACAACGGCGGCACTAATTTAAAGGTTAAGGAGTACGATAGGTATTTAGAGATCTGAATCTGTAAGAAATAAAAAATAAAAAAAATGATTTCATAAAGGATTATTAATATGATTTTTAATTGTTGCTGTTTTTTAAAAAGTAGCAAGTTACCGCACTTGGGTACCGCACATTTGCCTGAACTATTTGGGTAATGTTTGAAATAGGAAAACAGGCTTATCTTTTTCAAAAATCATTTAACATGCTTTTTCAAAGTGACAGACATAATAAAAGGTAAAACACAAAATAAAGTAAAAAATAAGAAAACACTCATGGATATATTTCAAAGCCATTAGCCCTATATTAGGATACTGTGTATTCTACCAGTCTTTAATAACCCTCCTGTGTGAGGGACTGAACATAATGCCAGTGGCCTTGAAATACCTTCTGTTTTACCTTTTTGTCTGTTAGTCACTCTCCAAGGATTTGCCAAAGGAAGTTTTTTAAAAAGCAAGTCTACTTTCTTGGCCAATACAAACCTAAATAAATAAAATATAGGATAGGGAACAAAACAAACCAATGAGGAAACCGGCACGTGTGCCATCAGGCAGGAAGTGCTCATGCTGTTGAGAGGCGTATGTGATTGCTTCTAGCTGCAGAGCTGACAGGGAGCCAGACTGAATCGTTTCCTCTGGAAGAGATAGTTTATACCAAACGTCGGTCGGCTCCACACTAGACAGGGAGGCAGTCTCTACTACAGGGTCTGGGTGTTTCTTGCCAAGCTTCACTACAAAAAAAAAAAAAAAAAAAACACTTGTATAAAAAATATGTTTCAATGTGACACTATTATGTAACCAAAATTGTTTTTGTCCCTATATACAAAAGTATGGTTAAAGTTATTTCTTGAAACTCTTCATTAAAATAAAGAGTAACAGTACAGAGAAAACATTCTAATAAACTTTCTACTAATATGGAGGTTAAGGATTATAGGGGGTGAGCGATGCATCGAAAAACTACGTGATTCGATTCAGGACTAGTCAAAACAACTTTCGATACATCGATAGTGCCACGATGCATAAGCCATCTCAATGTCTCAGAATCATTCTGATGCGCCAAAATGACGAATTATTAAAAAAAATTCCTTTTTAATATATAATATTTATTGATGCGTCTTTTAGAACTACTACTTTCATGTTTTTAATAAAATAGTTGTAAAATGATTATTACTCGAGTTTGTTTTTATAGTACTATACTATCTACTATAATGGTATTGCTATAATGGTAACTGTAGTATTGCATTGTTTTCACCCCAAATAGATAAAAATGTAGAATAACAGTTTCTATAACGACTAATGAACCAACAAAATCAATTAACATAATAACATGAAAAATGCTAGTTCGTTGACCATGTGCTATACACAACAAATAACATTAAAAACGACATTAAATAGTAATTATTTTACCAAGAATTTTCATACACAAATGAACAATAAATTCCAAGAACAAAATCAGTGGCTAGTAACAAGAGGAATCTCATTTGGGAATATCTAACCCAAGGTTTCATGCTAATGAACCGATTTATATTGTAAACTGCTCTCGTTCAATGACGGGACTGGCGGTCTTTTCGTACAAGATTACCAAATCTATTTCTCTCATTAGAATATGTCTGACTGCTATTCTGGAATATCACTGTCATTAAAAGGATTTTGCTTTGTGTATTTTTGCACTTAAATATTTATTATTTTAAGAATATCTTGTTCACAACTGTAAGTAATTATGAATAAAAAGACATACCATACCAGGGGAGAGAACTGAGTATCAGGTTCATCTGTAAGCCAAAAATCAGATCGATACTTGGAGGTTCAAAGTCTACGATAAGCTATAGGCCCCTTAGTTGCCCTTGCTATTGGGCTTTTAATAAATATCTTATGACAAGGTTATTTTAAAAATGTTTGGTAATTGAGCTTATATTTAGTTTAAGAAGTTAAGTCTAAAACAAAACTAATTGACCTAATTTGCATCTGAAATTAAAACTTAATTTTTATTTAGTTCAATTTCATTAAATCATAATTTCTACGAATCAGTCGAAACCTTTGTCAATTGCAAAGAATAGAATTACTCATATATACTCATTTGCAATCTAAATTTGGCTATAAACTGCGAATTGACAGCTCAACCCATTTGCCTACCTATTATTTCCGTACTACTTGGCACTAAAAAATCCTAATAAATTAGCATCTTCATTCCATTCACAACTAACATTGTCGTTATCAAAATCGTTGTAACTTTCGTCTAAAACGTGATCGATTTCACTTGAAAATATAGTCAAAACTCCTAGCCATATTTCACTGATATGATTAAAATGAAACAACGTGATAAACTTTCATATAAGAAACAACAATATCACATATCAAAACACGAGCGGTGACTGAACACAACATGAACTCCGTTATTGTTTTCGTCAGCTGAGAAATAATCCAGGTATGGTTAGTCTACGTCGGACTACCAGAGTAAAATATGAACACAACACTGCTAATATAAATAGTATACTACTTTATGAGAACACTTAGTTATATTATTTGTTTACTCCCAGCAAACTATGTTCTACCACTACGAAATAGAGTTTGTAAAAATGTTCACGATTTTAAAATGGTTTATAAAATAATTGATGCCTAGTTTTACCACATATTTTATTTTTATTGCAAAGTACAACATTTGATGAATAATTTGTGCCCGTTTCATGACAGTAACTTCAATACGAAGTTCACTACTACAATAACAAAATCTTATGTCACCATCATGGAACAGCTCCGTCATCACGGGTGAATGGGCAATGCGACGTCATCACGGAATGGTTCTATGAAAGTTGGCTAATGTGTTAAAAATAAATAAAATCAAAATAATTCCAAATTATAAATTTGTCACTGCAATACAATTTTTAGTCTACATCTTACATTTAGGAGGCATATAGTCAGAGTATGTTTCAGCCACTCCCATGTCTTCATCATCATTTTCATCGTCTTCAGGTTGATCTCTAATCTAAAATCCAAACATAAGAACAGACATTAGCCACTATCTACAGTTTATAAACTATAATGTCAATAATGTTACCTATCCATTTGGTAACAAAGAGTAAAACAAGATATGCTCTTTTATATACTGTTATTGTCTGATTATATTGAAGGGTTTTTTGTCAATGAAGCTACAAATGTTAAATCTATCTAGCCTTGCATAAAACCCTCATTGCTATAGCAACTTAAAGCAGTTTTATGAGACTATCTATACTTTTAATAAAAATGTAGTAGATTAAAACAATTTTATTTTTGACAAATGCCAAAACATCTTTTATTTTATAGAAACAAATCATGACAAATTATTACTTATTAACAATATTTTTCTCAAATTTTTTCCTTGTTTCTATAAGAAGAATATAGTATTCTCAAATATCATACATTAAATTAAAGCCAATTAAATTTTGTATACAGACAAAAACAGAGTATAGTTTGTTTAGTTGTAAAACACAATAAACTTTAAGCTATACAATTTTTATTATAGTTTTCAGTTCCATTTAAATTGTATTATGAGTGTGAAACTATTTAGAACTATTGTTTCACTGCGCCACAGTTCTGCACAATCCTGGACGATTGCAAAGGTTGCATTACACCATAATACATTCTATATATATTAATTTCAAGTCAAACTACAAGAAGGAAACTATATTAATAAAACAGAAAACCTCCTTGAAAAAAATAACAGAAATTCAAAGCCAGCATGATAAGGAAAACAAATTTAGACTAGAAGCCCATTATTTATTTGAGGAACATGAAAAATCACATGAACAGACAATAAATAATCATATAACTCAAAATAATAATCTTGGCAATACAATTGTAGCTATACGCCTCAACAGAGGCGTGGCAGCCGCTGACACCTCACTAACGCGATTTACCTCAGGGCACCCAACTGACTGAAGGGAGCTCTGACAAAAAAGTGCACGCTCTGATACATGGGAGTGACACATCTTGATCTCTGTTATTAGTAATTCGTTGTCAAGAACAATGGCACTGCAGTAAATACAGTGGAGTACCGGTAATCCAAAATAATTGGGACCAAACCCATTTCGAATAACCAAATTTTCGGACTGAACAGATTTTCTTAAAACACTCTTTTAGTAAAAAATAACAAAAATAATATGACTATCAATAAGTATAGTAGGTCTACTTAGTTTTGAACACAATCATATCCTATGATAATAAGAATGAGATAATGAATCCTTTAATAGAAGAATACCTTCACCTGAGAAGTACAGTCCAACACTGTTTTTCAAGACAAAAAGTTAGAGTCACAAGCGAAAATTGATCCCGGGCCCAGCGCTACTTGGTGCCATTGCATTTGCTACTAGGCCATATAATCAGCTGACAAAAGTTGTGTGCATGTTTTTGGCGTTCTCACGCCTCCTCAGATAGCACTGTTCCCAATACCCACTGTCAGTCTCGCATCAACAGTTCCAACTCGTATGTTTTTATACCTCAGTTTTGTTGTTTCCGTACAACAAAACGCTGTGTAAGTTTTAGCTACGAATTTATCTTATTGTTGTTTATGTTTTTTGCTGATGAAGATGGTCATCAGATATATGATCAGCAAATCATTCAAATGGTAACAGAAAAACTTTCAAAACACTCTAATAAAAGTGAGGGGGAAGAAAAAGATGGCAACAACGAACACCAGATAACCTGCACAGATGCTGCTGCGTTTGATCTCGCACTACACTACGTAGAGCAACACCCCGCTGTGACCCAAGTGGATACCTTGTTTTTGACATGCTGGCATAATTTAGCTTTGAGAGAGAGAGAGAGAGGGGGGGGGGAATTCTTTTTTAAAGCTAAGAAATTTAACTGACTTATTCAAACCAAAGTAACATTTGAAAAGTTTCAGTTAAGTACTTGAAATAATATTTTCTTGTCATTTTTAGGTACATAAAGTGATGGTTCTTACAGTGACTGCAAATTTTTTGGGATTTTCCATTTTGGATTAAGCAGATTTTCGGATTACCAAAGTTCGGATTAGCAGGACTCTACTGTTTATCAATCAAGAGCCAGCAATAAAATCATGATAGGGATAAAATATTTCATAACATATATAATAATTAGGTATTGTATGTACCTAAAAACATGTTTATGTCTTAATAGTAATTTAGTATAGTTAGGAAAATTCAAGTATTTTCATCCATTTCTGTTAAACTAATTAATAGCTAAGTCCTAGTAAACTAATAAAAATTATTAGCTATATAGGTACCTTGTTGTCCTCCCCACCCCACATGGTAGGCATGCCTTTGTTAGGCATCATGGAGGGCCACATGCCAGGATGCATTCCTTGACTTAGTAGTTGATTCAGGAAAGATGGGTTATTTCCCATAGTAAGAAACTGGGAAATATTTCCTAGTCCACTCATGTTCGGCAGATTTGGTGGATAGCCCATGTCTGCTCCTCCACCCATTCCTAGATAAAACAATCAACTAACAGTCAAAATACAGAAAATAAGTAAACAAACGCTTCTTATGACACTTAAACCAATGCTAATACAAGTTAGAGACAATAAAGGAAACTCGGAACAGTAATATCATATTGACCTATCTTCCCTTGGAACTCCTATAAAACAGGATTTTCTGACTGGGAAAAAAGGATTGCAAGCTCCATTAAATTCCAATTAATACTATTAAGTTTAAAAGCAGTCTACTTGTAACAGTTCTGACAAGTTATTTGTTTGTTTTAGTATAAAACATAGTCTACTCAACAAGTAATGGAAATGCAGTTATATACCAATTTGTCCGTTTGACTATGAATTTATGAAGACCTATAAATCAGAACAAACCTTTCTTTACAGACCTTAGGGTTCATTGCAGTAATAAAAATTCAACAATTTTTGTTGGAATGATTGGAAACCCTCATTTATCTTTAACATTACCCTTAAATTGCAAGTGCTAAACCCTATGAAAACTCCAATCATACCATTGTTTTCCTTGATCAATTGTGCGTTATGATATATGAATTTCACAATTTTATTATAAATTCTGATAATTTTTATCTTGAAACAAAAAAGTACTGGAATTTTAACTAGTTTTAACTGTATATCAAATTTACACCAATATTACTTGAAAACACGTTCATGTAGCGTTTTTATATTGTATTAAGTACCTAGTTTATAAGAAGGTTTTCTGTAAGTTTTATAAATTTCATACTAATTTTATATTTTTAAGAAAAAAGTTCTTATCAATTACCTGAAACATTATTTTCTTGGCTTTTATAGGTAGTAAAATGAATTATTTGGTCTTGTTGTAATCCTTACTAAATATAGAGTAACGATACATCATTATAATGTGTGTATGTAAATGCAGTGATTTTATATTGATTTAAATCAATTTAAATTTATCAATTCAAAGTTATTTTAAATTGATTAAAATCCATTTAAGATCACAGCATTTACTTAAACATATGAAAATGATATATTGTAACTATATATATAATAAGGATTACAACAAGACCAAATAATTCATTTTATGACCTGTAGAAGCCAAGAAAACAATATTTCAGGTAATTGAAAAAATTTTTCTTGAAAATATAAAATTATAAAATCCATAAAACTTATAGGAAAAATTCTTATCAACCATACATAATTTCTGTGCCGACAGTAGTGTAAGGTGTACTAGGCTGTGGAAAAACTCTTACTTTCTAGGTGTCTGAGCCCTAGGTATTTGTATATCCTCAACTATGATAAGCAATGTCAAGCTTATCATAGAACACTACTGTGATATTTCCTTTCCCATGACTTTATTTGTTACAAGTTATTATACAGATAAACAAAAGGAGTTTTGTAATATGATAATACAGTAAAACACTCTACTAATTATTTATTTTAGGAATGATCTATCAGCACTCCAATATTCTATCAGCACTCCAATATTCACTTTTTAAACGTAAATCCTTTTAAACTTCTTATAAAATGTTAATGCTTTTTTAAACCATTTATTGCCTCAAATCGGCAATTTTTTCCTTTCTTGGTGTTTCCATAGTTCTATTTAATTGAATTAATTTTTTGGATTTTTTTATGTTTCGCTGAAAACATTCAAGTCATGAAACAAGTTGAGTTGGTTTTGCATGGGTGTGGGAAGATGCAACTACTGGAAATATAAGTGCGGCATGTCAAATGTCATGTGATTGCGGAGTCAAAACTATGAGAAAAAGGCTATATAAATAAATTCAAATTTACAAGATAGCTAAACTTTGTAAATTTAGTCTAGTTTCAGTAAATTTATAGTTTTACTGATATTAGTTGAGAAACAGACTTAAATTACATAAACTGAGAAAAGTACTCGAAATCCAAAATTCGTTACCATGGATACAGTTATAGTAACAATTCAGCTAAATAACTTGCATAAAAACCAGATGGTTGTATTGCATATTAAAATTTGGTTATGAACATGTTCAGTAAAAAATTTTTTGTAATATTGTCTAGTTACTATGTTTATTAATATTTATAACCATAACATAATATGATTATAAATACGTAACAACCTCCATAACCTACATTACTACTAAGGCACTTTGTATTAGCCTACAAAAACACAGATATATATACTTTTATAAGAACTAAAAACACTTCACTTATCAGAAAGACATTTTGGTATTTTTAGTAATACTATAAACACACAACAAACAAAATTGATAATATTAACTCAAAACAATGGAAAACAAGACGCACAATAAAGTAGCTGGCTACATAAGCGTTGTAAACAACAAACTTCACTTTCATTGAACACTAACTTTCCGTCTTCTACAAATAACGACACGATCATATTTTTTATCATAGCCAACAATCTATGATTATTAACTTTTTGAAGAAAGACTGAGAAGAAAATGTACAATACGATTCAGTTCTTATATGCTTTTATTTCATTTATGTTTATTTCTGTTTTTAATTTGACTGTCACAAACACAAGTACAAAACTTTTTACAAAGTTAAGTGTCACAAATTGTACATAAAAATGTTTCATTAAGTTCAATAAATTTAATTGTCACATACAATTAATTAAGTTTGAGATTATTGTACATTGTATTACATCGTTGCCTCGTATTGTATTTTTTACACTTCATATTGACATAATTAAATGAAATTAGCATACTCCGGGACTTGTTTTACCTAAACTACTCGTAAAATAGTGCCTTAGATTCCTGTGCTGCAATAAACATACACTCATGCACTTCTGGCTTCCTGTCTAGAGTCATGACATGATGGCAATATAAACAAAAGGTTATCAAATTCAAAACTGATGCTTTTCTTCGTGACAGTATGAAGACAATTTCCTTTCTAATAGGTGGAGTTAACCTTATCAGGGTCACTCGCCACCATTTTTGTCCGGATATAAAGTTATATACTGCAACTTGATTTTCTTATGTAAATTAAACGTTGGCATATTACCACAGATTAAATAAATAAACACATTCCTAAAAAAATAATTTTCATAAGTTACATTGTTTTTAAATTGGTGCTTTATTTCAACAACTTTATAAATTATTCTCAAAAAATTTTAATTTTTTGAATTTGAAGACAAACAGAAAATACCTTTTTACTATAGGATACGTAGAGAACTTTTGAAGCCCCACTTCGAAATACGGGCAACCTCCAATAACAAAACAAAACAAGTAACCTTTATTAAAACCTTGAAGACAGGTACTGCACTATTATAATATTTCTTTCCTGACATATATAACAACAGCTAAAAATAAACAGTTTCTTTAGATGTCAACAAATTTGATTGGCACTATGGTAAATAAAAACTGAATATATCATTACCTATATAACAAACAATGCAACGAATACACAGAAATTTACTGAAATTAAATAAGATGAAGGTCTGCCCTTGACTCGGAGGGTTAGTGGTTTTGTTCCTCATGTACATTCTTCACTATATCCATCTACCTATTGATAAACATGCCAGGGTTATAGCTTTACATGATTGCTCACTAGAATACTCTTAGGCAATCACCTTGTAAAGTCTGCTGCAAGAACTGTGCGGAGGGAGGCATCATGTTGGGAAATCCCATAGGAGGGAAAGCAAGCATGTTGGCTGCTGAAGGCATGTACTGGCCTGCCATTCCACTCATACCTCCTCGTACCATTTCAAAGCCTGGATTCATGTTGCTCTTGGTGACCAAGCCTCCAGGTATTTTATTCGGTAGGGAACCTTAGAAAAATTATCGTATTAATATGTTTACAATAATATGTATTCTAAAAAAAGTCAAGAATATTGAGTGATGAAGAGGCAAGAGAAAGCTAATGAAATCATAGGAGGACAAACACTAACTGATGTTTACAGGAGCTGGAATAGGAATAAAAAAACTTATATGGACGGACAAGTGGAATTACAACTACTGTTGGCGGAAACATTTTGTGTACCCAAGTTAGAAGGTTGTTCACTAAGAAATTAAGAGGCCTATGAAAAATCCAATTACACAATTATTTTTTTTTTACTGAACGTTAAGACAAATGCATTTTTAAATGTTATGTAAGTTTTAATAAATTTAATCCTAGTTGGAAAAAAAGTAACGGACTTTTACTAGTTTTCACTATGCATCATCTGAACACTATAATTACAGGAAACCCCATTATTGCGTCGCATTCATATTTTAAAGTGTGGTTGACAAAAATGTTCTCTATAAGTTTTATAAATTTCAGAATTTTAAGAAAAGTTCTTATCAATTTCCTTAATCAATGTTTTCTTGACTTTTGGTCGTAAAATTAATTACTTGGTCACGTAATTCTTATGAAAACAGTATAGTTAAATTACAGTAGTCTCAGTTATCTGAGTCCCGATCAACCCAGCCTCTGGGTTAACCGAGCTAATTATCAGAAGATGGAAAATAAACATATAGCTATTAATAAAGGGACAACTACAGCACGACATATCATTTAATCGTTTGACAAACAATCAGTGTCTCTAGTGTGTTGGCTTGTTGGTGATAGGTTTAAGGTGCTGCAAGGCCGCCACGTGACATATTTATGATACTCTATCCTACTACAAATTCTAGGAATAATTTTCCCAACCAAATACATTAACTAATGACACATCACCACCTGACATCATCGGCTAAGTCGACTCTGCACTCGTAATAAACAGTTGTTAATCTTATAACAAAATTGAAATGATGAACCAATCAGTGTTTTCGTCGCCAATGTGTACAAAAAATGTGATATTGATACGATAATTTTGTTCCGTTAAATGTTGAATGGTTCCCTGCACTATTAAGAGGGTAATGCAGTATGCATTAGGCAGCGGGAGATATGTGATAATTCTGTTCGATAAATGGACTGAACGGTACTCTGAACATAAAACCAAGTGAAGTGGCGAATACTACTGTGTTCCGTAGAGCGAGGGCGTAGGTGATGAAATACAAAAGGTAAGACGAAACAATGTTACTGGAGATCAGTTAACATGAAAGAAGGAATGCTCTGCTTTTGTTATCAACAAATATAACATCAGGGGAAATTGCCCATCCACCATGCTGCCTATGGATATTACATTAGATCTTTACTATTGCATTCTATTTTTGCAGTTTTTTTACCGACTGTTGTAGAGTTTTAAAATGGAATACTTATTCCCAACTTCTTGTCATCCTGCAGTAATATAAATTTTAAAAAGGCATAACCTGATGTTCCTATTTTTGTACAGTACTGTAACTACAGTAGTTTGCATATTTTCTTATAATAACCTAGTTTTGTACTTTTTCATAACTTTTTTATAATTTTCACCATAACCTCCGTATTATCCAATTATTTACATATCCGAAGTGGCCTCGGTCCCAATTATCTTGGATAACTGAGATTCTACTGTACTTTTATATGCATAATTAAATAAAGAGATTTAAATCAATTTAAAATAAATCTTAAATCACTGCATTTACTTATGTATATAAAAGTAATACATTGTAACTATACATTTTATAAGAGATGTTGTATAAAGTAATTTTTTTAAATAATTTTCCATTTTTTTTATGTATTACATGCAAGACATTATATTTTTGGTTTTTTTGGATAATGAAAAACATGTATTTGTTTAATGAAAATATTATATTTACAGACATTTGAAAGGAACACTGTTTTAAGTCGTATTATGTCGTCTCTCACTACAAGATCTTCTCTTTTAGACTCTGAGGGCCCTCACATTACAGCGAACGTCTGTCTCCATTTGGTAATAAGGTATTTAAAGCTCAACTCCCGATTTTCCCCAATTTGTGGTGGTCCTTCGATTTTATTAACTCTCATTACATACCTAACAATTACCATATAATTAATTTTGCATCCTCTAGAAGCTAAGAAAATGTTGTTTCAGGAAATTGATATGAAATTTTGTTCTTGAAAAGTCAAAATTCTGAAATTCAAAAAAAATTTTATAAAACTGTATTGCTAACCACACATTTAAATATTAATGCAAAACAATAACTAGGTTTGTCACTAATAAAAGTGCAAAGATGATGCACTGTGAAAACTAGTACAAATTCTGGTACTTTTTTGGTTCAGCTACGATAAAAATTATTAAAACTTCTAATAAAATTTTAAAATAAAAATGTCCTAACAAACAATAAAATGAGAAAAACAATGGTTTGATTGGATTTTTCATAGGCCTCTTAGTTTCTTAGTAAACAACCTTCAAACTCGGTTACACATAATTTCTGCGCCGAGAGTAGAGAGCAAAACCGTAGGACTATACACAATGATTGGGAAAATCAAAGCACAAAAATGGAATAAAGGCGAAGAATAGGCCTGAAGAAGCCTATGAAGAAAACAGGAAACAAAATGATGAGACTAACACTGTACTATGTTCGGAAAAGAAAAGACGATAAAGTAGAATACATTTAGAGATACAACAGAATTAAAGAGGCTATGGAGAGCTGTTGAGTGGCGGCGATGCACAGAATGTACAAAGTGAATCACATTATCTTGGTAGGGATTGATAAAGCAATATTATCAATGAATAAAAACAAAGTATATGGCCTGATAACAGGATGAATACAATCATATATATAATATGATTTGCAATATAAATGGATAAATTACAAGAACATCAAATTGGAGTTTAGGAGGGGAAATAGGATTAAAAGGCAGATATTTTAAAATAATATTTTGACTCAAGAAGAAAACAGAAGTTTCACAAAAATGTTCTACACATTTACCCATCTAAGTTCTTTATTTTTCTTCCTTTGTTATAGCATCAACAGCAATGGATATGAGCTGGTTTTTCTTATTAGAAATAATTGACATTTTGGCTCTGTAATGGAAATAGTATATTAAGACCAGCTAGCTTTTTAAAAGCGGAAAATAATTTTAATTTCTATAGAACAAACAGACACTGATCGAGAAGGTATAGAAACATTTGCTTACTTACTCCTTGATGCAATAAACAAACACAACAAAACAGCCTAATAAACCCCACTTTACTACAAGCTCTGGGGAAATGTTTAACACAGTCACATGGAATAAGAAGCCTATTCCCTTTAAGAAAGGAATTTCGTTTAACTGGGTCAGTGGCTACTACTCTGGACAGTGAAGGATAACTGGTTACTTGGGTCAGTGGCTACTACTCTGGACAGTGAAGGATAACTGGTTACCTGGGTCAGTGGTTACTACTCTGGACAGTGAGGGATCATTGGTTACCTGGGTCAGTGGCTACTACTCTGGACAGTGAGGGATCATGGGTTACCTGGGTCAGTGGCTACTACTCTTTTGGACAGTGAGGGATCATTGGTTACCTGGGTCAGTGGCTACTACTCTGTACAGTGAAGGATTTTTGTTACCTAGGTCTGTGACTACAACTCTGGACAGTGAAGGATCATTGGTTACTTGGGTCAGTGGCTACTACTCTGGACAGTGAGGGATCATTGGTTACCTGGGTCAATGGCTACTACTCTGGACAGTGAGGGATCATTGGTTACCTGGGTCAGTGGCTACTACTCTGGACATCGAGGGATCATGGGTTACCTGGGTCAGAGGCTACTTCTCTAGCCAGTGAAGTGTTATTGATCCACCCACCCATACATGTAATGTTGTATAATAAAATCTTTCCTCATAAAACACTTACCCTGTTGAGAGCTAAGTTTCTGCTGCTGAAGTTTGTTCATCTTGTGTTGAAGAGAATCTTTTAGTAGGGATTGAGGGTGCTGAGCCATTTGAAACTGATGTTGCTGGAATTGTTGTGGAGTCAGTTTGGTCATGGAAATGATTGGCTTCTCCTCCACCCTACTATTGAGAGTGGCTGATGTTGCAAGGTCTTTGCCTCCACCTTCAGAGAAACAGTCGTATACATTAAAAAAAAAAAAATAAATAAAACCGCTTATCAATATAGATACAATTGTTTAATGTTAAAAAAATAGTACATTTCATAACAAAATTGAAGAGATGGATTTGCACATTCGAGACCATATGTTTGAAGTACGAGACTTGCATATGGTCGGGAATATGCAAAATACTTTCACTTGAGTTTTAAAGGATATTTTTCACTACACTCAGATATTAAATATCAGTAAAACCAATTATTTGTTTAAACAAAAACAGTCTTTGGAATACTAACTTTTTATTATAATTAGGAACATTTCAAAACTGTTAACATTTTTAAAGCTAGGCTTACTATTTAAAGTGCAAACTTAAATTAACAGTACAGTTTTGGTTGTTAGAAATAGATAATCCTTTATTAGGAATTTTGTTTAACTCATTCAAAACATTGTTCTTGATTTAGCCCTGTAGGCAAGACTAAAGGCTTCCCTGTAGGCCCAGTTCTTCCAGACTCTACTGGTAGCCAACAGGTCAAAATTCTCTCAAATACCTCTGGAAAACTTCAAATGTCCTCCACAATTCTCTTCAGATTTTCTGTAGGCCATAATAAGGCCTGATTTTTTCAGCTATAAAAATCAGCTGGAATTCACTTTGATATATGGATTGTTCTTGAATATTTCCATCATAACTTCCCTCAAAAATATTGAAAAATTCTTCTGCTCTTCTTTTAAATGACAACGGTACTGGCATGTACATTTCAGTTGATGACAAAAAAAAAAAAAAAAAAACATTTTTTAAAAAGCTTCTCAGTGATTGTTGAATTGTTGGTAATGGAACATTTTCCACTGTATACATTGGACATCTGTTTGTAAAAATGAAGTTTACCAGGTCATAAAACACACAACGAATTGACAGCTGATATCTCAAAATGTTTCTGTAGCTATCCTGGTGTGGTTCTCTGTTTGATGTGGCTTCAGTGGGGATGGGTGTATGTGATGTATGTGAACAGATGTACTTGTTGTCATATCCCATAACTGAATACACCAAACAGAGTACGTTTGTGTAGCTATCCTGGTGCGGTTCTCTGTTTGATGTGGCTTCAGTGTTAGGGATGGGTGTATATAATGTATCTTAATAGATGTCATACTAGCAGCCCAGGTCTGGCCGGCCCATATCTTAATATCCCTGACTGAGGGGTTTAACCCTCAACAATTTCTTCTAATCCACAAAAGACGACACCTTCAGTTTACAGACGCAACAGACTTGCTGATAACGTTGTAGTTATAATGGACACGAAGGGACTTATTTAAACTTTTAATCATTGTTACACCATTCCTATTTTTGTGATTCTCTTTACAGTTCCTGAGCAACCTTATTTATTTGTTTGAGTCTGTTATTTATTTGGCTGTCTGTTATTTTTTTTTATGTGTCTGTTATTTTGTTTTTAGAGATTTTAAATATGTGTTATACAATTTTAAAACTAAAAGAAATTGACTGGTTGAAAATGAGTTTTACAGTAGAGGAATCCGCAAAGGTAAAACCTTGTATAATTTTTAACAACTACAAATACAGACACTATAGAACTTTGAAATCAGGTGATATTTCTTGGTGCTGCCTTGGTAGGACGTGTGGTGCAGCTATCAAGAGTGACGCTCAACTTACCTCAGTTAGTGTAACTAACAACAAACATACTGGAGACCATCCCGCAACGTTGAGACGCCTCTCGTCACCTGCGCCTCATACACCAACCACGTTACTCCCAGCACCCACGCCTAGCTCGCCACCTGTTCGTTCCTGTCACGCCGCCGGCTTGCTCTACACCCAGCCCAGGCCCTACACAGCCCACCACATTACCGCTAATCCCTTCTTGAAATCAGGCTGCAGAGATCACCCGCCTAAAACAGGAGATAGAGAACCTCAAAATAGAGTACCAGAAGCTGCTAAACCATACTATTGAATCCGACACTCGGTTGCTGAAGTTCACAGAGGAAATATTTCCAGTGAGCAACTCGTTACACCACGTAGACAAGACCGTCTTGGCTCCTACTACTGTGAACTGCGGCATTCAGAGTGAGCAGCCCCTCAAAACACCAGAGGATGCCATGCCCACCGTTACTTTTATTTACAGGAATTTTTGTTTTGAGGTCGTTAGCAAAATATTGCCTTACTCAGGTTCTGATGACGGCGTATTACGGCTTAATTTATCCCCACCTTACCTACGGTTTGGTATTATTGGGAGCTTGCTAAAACGGTTAGTTTTTCTGAGCTTTGAAATTGCAAAAACAAGCAATTCGCATAATCGCACGGTTGAAGTTCAGAGAATCGTGCAAGAGAGCATTTAAGGAGTTGCAACTGTTGACCCTGCCAAGTCTCTACATTTTAGAGACAACCTTATTCTGTTTGTCTAAATGTGCTATGACCAGTGGTCGAGACAATCATAGATATGACACAAGAGGCAGGAATACCTACCGAACTAGGAGACACAGGACGGGGGATTTACGCCCACTTGCCCTCACAAACAGGGGTTCGTTTTATCAACAAAATGCCCAATTCAATTAAAAGTGCCCCGACACCCAAGATGTTAAAAACTTGTTTAAAACGCTTTTTAACGTCCCAAGCATTTTACAATGCTGACGAGTTCATGGCATACAACTGGGTGACCGCACAATCAGAAGACTGACAAACGGCACTGGAAGTGTGTAAATTGGTAGAATGAATGTGGTGTGAGTGTAAACACTGTATGTTTGACTGGAGTTTCTATGTGGCGTGATCGTTCAAATTTTAGGTATTATTATGACGATTGCTATTCATTGTACAATGTCCTGTAATAAAAGATTTGATTTGACTTGTCATATCCATAACTGGGTACAACAAAAAGAGGTAGTCACACACTCAGGAGAGTTTGTGTAGATATCCTGGTGTGGTTCTCCGTTCGATGTGGCTTCAGTGTTAGGGATGGGTGTATATAATGTATGTGAACAGATGTAGTAGTTGTCATATCCCATACCTGAGAACAACAAAAAAGTTGTCACACACTCAGGACATTTTTGTAGCTATCCTGATGTGCTTTTCTGTTTGATGTTGCTTCAGTGTTAGGTACGCTACTTCCAGGCTGTTAAAAGGTGAGTCATACAGTAGTATTCAAGTGAATCCATTAGAAATATTTTAGCTTCATTCATATATGATCTTAACTTTTGGGATTAAGTGTTAGAGAGGACTTTACAGTCCTAACTTCGCCCCTTTAATAACATCTTCATTTCATTTCATCTCATCATTTCAAAGAGAGCACAAAGTGAATTGCTGCATTTTGAAGCGTTAGGCAGAGCTGAGATGGACATCGGGCTTATTGGATCATTGTAGCCGTGGTTGGAAATTAAAACATACTCTATTATCGAAAAGCATTACATCTTTAGTAAATTTGAGTCATATATATGCCGAAAACTCTGAAGGAATTAATTCGCAACATAGTGAGCGAATCCATTTCAGACAAAAAGTAAATACGAGAGTAATCTAGAACGAGAGAACATAGGCTTGGTTGTGGGAGTGTGTGACAACACGTCGCTAGCACTCAAGTTTGATTGAATACCGAATTTGATATTATCCCTCTTACTTAAATTATAGCCAGCTCCGAGTTGTTCATAAATATGTGTTGAGGGGCCACTTTGTGTGTATGTATATTTGTGTATAATGTTTGTATAATTGTGTTTAATGCATCTTATGTAATTCATCATTCTGCCACAATAGGTTTTTCTCAGATTATGAGTTCACGTTACAACCATTTTGTTGATGTCTAGAATAGAGATTTCATACAACATAAATAATTGCTTAAACTGATCTTTTCATCTTTAGCATGGTAAATAATTTATTTGAATTTTTGTAACTTAAAATAATATTGGAATAAAGTTAACAGGCTGTTTGTATAGTATGAATAATGTCATTAGAGATTCTAATTTTATAATTTAACATTGTTTCTGAATAAAATTTATCTTGTAACTTTGTATTATCTGTCATAGGGTAAGATAGCTAATGTATTAATACCTTGAAAGATTGCACATGAATGTTTGTTGTGTATTTTGTAGAAATTACATTTGAGTAAAGAAACATAGTTGAAATATTAATAGATTGGGTCGATTGAGTATTTAAAACAAAAAGGGGAACTAAATTATATAGAAAAGGATCAGTAATAATTTAGTCTCATATTCCAATCATCTTTCTGAAGGGTGATAAAAGTACGAAGTATAGTTTAGCCAACGATAGGTAAACAACAGAGATATAATTATAGGAAGGTAAGGTTGCTAATAATAATACTGCTTAATTATGTCTAAGGGCCTGGACTCAATTCCAGAAGGTGTTACACACACATTTGATTAGGCCCTGAGGTAAGGAGGTCGACTTCCATACTTAAAGGGAAACTCTGTTGTCATTCTCCCTAACATCATTTATCAAGAATGTGTTTCAAACCAAGCTAAAAACATCTGCAGCTTTTGTTTACCTCACAGCGGCTTATGACACAGTATGGAGCAAAGGTTTGTTAATAAAGTTCTACAGCCTCCTTCCCTGTCCCTTTCTTTTGCGACTTCTACAATCAATGCTTACTGCCAGGCTAATAACGGTTTATATAGGTCGTGAAGAAAGCTCTATTAGATAGCTGAAGGATGGTCTGTACAGGGGTCTGTACTTGCTCCAATTTATTTAACCTGTATACTGCTGACATCCCAATCACCAAGTCACAAAAATTTATATATGTAGACGATATTGCTTTAGCTTATCAACACAAGGACTTCACAGCTACTGAAGAAACACTCAAAAACGATCTTGCAAACCTCGAAAACTATTTTAGAACCTGGAAGCTGAATTCTAACTCATCAAAAACCGAAGTAGCCTGCTTCCACTAAAGTAATCGACTGGCTAATTTAAAATTAAACACTTTTCTAAATGGTGTAAAACTCCATCATAAAGAGCATCCACATTACCTGAGAGTAATGTTAGATCGATCGCTGACGTTTAAAAGCTATCTTCAAAGAACAGCAGCTAAAATTAAAATCAGGGCAAATGTACTACAACATATAGCTGGAACAACTTGGGGAGCCAACGCACACGTCCTGCGTACTACTGCTTTGTCACTGGTTTATTCAGCTGCTGAATACAGTGCTCCCATATGGCTAAATAGCGCACATTCAAAAGCGATTGATGTCCAACTTAACACAGCTATGAGAACTATTAGTGGTACTCTCATGGTAACCTTGGCTCACGGTGCTAGAAATAAAACATCAGAAGGCACTACGTAAAGAATTCAATAAGATCTTGAATGGCCCGCACCTCCGCATTACCCACGAATTCTCATGTCAGAACAGTTGCTTAAAATCTCAAAACCCATCTCTACGTACTGCTTTCCAGTTGAGGAGACCAAATTTCTCGCCCAATACTAGCTGGGCCATAGCGTGGAACAGTTTTGATGGACGTATTAAGTTCCTTACTAACGATCTGTCTATACCTGTAGGTGGGATGAACCTCCCTTGTAGGGAATTGACATTATTGAATCGGTTTCAAACTGAAGTGGGGTAGATTTAACTACTGGAAATACTACTAAACCGTATCTCATGTGTGATTAAAATATCACAAAGTATGCTGCTCTGTGGTTACACTGTCAGTTGAAACTTTGGTGTTTTTTTATTGCAAAGATGCTTCAACTTAATTTTTTACACAGTCTGTCTACATGTGGAGTCCAGGTTAGGTTCTTGTCTAGTGAAATTCCTAAGAATTTGACTTCATTATTTAACACAATCACTGGTAAGTGTGACAAACTCTCTGATCGTCTTCCAAATGCTACTTGGGAAATTTTGTTGGTGTTTACTGCTTAGTCATTGTTATGAAAATACTGATAAGCCATATTAAGTGATGTGTAGGAAGAAATTGCAAGATCTTCAGCTGAATGTTCACTAAAAGCCAGTTGTATCGTCAGCAAACATTACAGTCAGGCAATCATTTCCTAAAAATTCAGACAGGTCATTAATGAGCAGTATGTATAAGACTAAAACAGATCCTTGTAGGACACCTCTGTAAACAGGCTGTAATGTAGATCTTGCATTTTTAACTATTCCATTTTCTGTGTGTCGTAGCTCAACCAGTTGTTTTCGTCCTTCCAGGTAACTTTGAAACCACTTTTTTGTTGTGCCTGATACTCCTAGATTTTAAAGTTTTAGAATATTAAGGTCATGGCTAAGACAATCAAAACCCTTACTATCCTCTTCTAACCTCTTCTAGGCTGTCAATAAAACATTCAACCATTTTAATAATTGTTGATATGGTGGATCTTCTTTTGAGAAAACCATGTTGACAGTGTGTAATTGAACTATGGTCCATGCAATGATCCAGAAGTCTTTTGAGAACAATCCTTTCACACAGTTTGGAAAATGTGGAAACAAGTGTAATCGGCCTGTAATTTCCTGGTTCTGATATGCATCCACATTTTTGTTAGGGTATACTTTAGACAGCTTAAGGGCTGAAGGAAACTGGCCATTTTCAAAAGACTTATTGAGTATATGAATGAGTGGTAACAAAAGTTCTTCCGAGCAAAATTTGAGGATCTTTGGTGAAACTTCATCTAACCCTGATGATGTTTTTGTTTTGAGTTTATTAATAATACTTTTAACTTCATTTTCATTTGGTGCCCGTAAGTGCCTAAGCTGCATAGCTGTTTTCTGTAAGAGGGGCATTGTGGTTTTTGTTTTCCCATTATTTAGTTCTTTTTTCTGCTTTTTTTTTCTACACTAAAAAAAAGTTTAGATGCTCTGCCACTTCTTTTCCGTTATCAATAATTTGTCTGTTGACTTCAAGCTATATGTCTCCAGCTGGTTTTTCCTTTTTTGATCCACAGATTTTGAAATAATATAAGTAGCACATTAAGGAGTGAGCTGGCCAAAAATGATGTGAAACTTTCATTCAGAACAAAAAATAAACTTTATTCTTTTTTAAAAGAACGGAAACCCCCCTCTATAGATAAAACTATAGCAAAAGAAGTATATAAACTTAATTGTGACAGCAGCCCGAGTTTTTATGTAGGCCGTTTGAAAGAACACCTGCCTAAAAAAACCACTCAGAAACAAACCTATACTAAGCACCTAATCAATACAAATCATAATTATTCTGCCATTGATAAAAATTACAGGTACATAAATACAGAGGTAGATATTTAGAAAAAAAATCAAGGGATACCACATTAACAAGGCCGGAAAACAACAACCCCAGATTATTATGAATGAAAAAATCTTACATCGAATCGAACTTGCTCTACGAAACATCCTCAAACATCGAGGGAATGATAACAAGGCTTAAGGAACCTGATAAGAACTTTGAGAGGGGGAGGGAGTGTAAGATTGTGCAAGGTCACGGTGTCAGTCTAGACTCTCAACTTGCACCACCTGCACTGTAAACCGACTGTGTTTATGTCCCATGTTAATTTAATACATGTCTGTTTTGTGTTTCATCCATTTGTATGTGTTCAGTGTTTTCAAGACTTCTGACGACCTCACAAGAATGAAGATTTATGTATTTTCGGCTTGAAAATGAGTACATGAGTTAGTCTAAATCGGTTGCCACCTGACGTTTTGGGCCACATGACTGAATAAAAGGTAACATAAACCTTATAGTATAGATATACTTATATATATATATATATATATATATATATATATATATATATATATATATATATATATATATATATATATATATATATATATATCAAGTATTGATTTCTTTTTCCATTTCAGAATTGTCTGAGTGTCCACCTTTGAGATGCTGTATAAAAGTAATGTTCCAACAATAGAACTAGTGACTGCATGAGCTGGCAGTATACTACTCAATCCGTACTGACCCTTCAGCCTGCCAATGTTAACCGAATAGTGTAAGCCACACAATCAGAGAACGATATTAAAGTAACAGAGCGATTAACCATGACATCAAATGTCCTAGCCTTCTCACAGACATATGAGGCGTGTTTTTAAAGTAAGTACCGTTTTGGAATCCCACCGCTGTAGCGCTGCGGTAGGCGTTCATCGTATGCGTGCTGGATACTACTATCTATTGGCAAGCCACAGTCACCGTTACGAATCCAATCGACTGTATTTCAGGTCACTTATGACTGTTTAAAATTCTTCCTCTGGTTAAAAATGCCGCCGACTGTGAATTATGCACTATGTACATTTTCATAACGCTAAGGGTGTGGAAGCAGCTGATACTCATCGTGAGTCTGTCACAGTGACAATAAATTTGGTTTTACAAATCATAACCATCACGATTCTGATAGTCTAGGAATTTGAGAGAAGTAGTTAAAAATTTTTTGTGTGATTCTCATCAAACGTTTGTTTTTGTGATTCTCAATCAGCATTTTGGGAACCTACCGTAAGCAAAATGTTCTGTGCTTCAAACGGTCTGTCACAATTTGAATAGTGGCACTTCTTGACACTTGAAGACACACTTCATAATGATGCATTTGTAAAGCGTCCGTTTTCTCTGACTTTTTCATCAACCTTTTGCACCAAGTCATCAGTAATGAGTGAAGGTTCCGACTTTGTTCATCATCATGCACATTCATACAACCTTAAAAGCTCTCACCCATTTTCATTCCATCCCATCACTCATTCTGTTTTCTCAATAAACTTCACAGATCTCTCGATGAATGTCAGCTGCTTTCATGCCTTTATCGTTACAAAAACTTATCACAACATGTACTTTACAGTTGGCGGCATTTTTAATCAGAGGAGGAATTTTAAACAGTCATAAGTGACCTTAAATATAGTCAAATGGGGCCGTAACAGCGGCAGTGGCTTGCCAAAAGATAGTAGTATCTAGCACGCATGCTCTATATGCCGACAGCGCTACAGAGGCGGGATTCCAAAACAGTACTTACTTTAAAAACATGCCTCGTATAAACGCTCTCCAGCCAACACAACACTCTTTGAGGGTTTGTCCTACAAGTGGAGACAGATGGAGGATGCTGCACTTGCCTACATCGAACTTATGTCCACTTGCAGTGGACCATTTACAAATGGATTTCAAGTTGAAGGCTATATGACAAATGCAGCAGACAATCGTCAGCGTACTGGTAAACTGAACGATTCTCCACACAACTAAGAATGTCTGAAACGTAAAGATTGAACGTATTGCCTAAAACAACATCACTGAGGTACATATTTGTTTTTAATCAGGGCCACAGATCTCATTATTCAAAACTTTGTCTTCACATAATTCTTGAGGATTGCAGGCAATACATTTGAGGTAGTCACTGATTATAAACAATGGTACAGTATTTGTATTTCAATAGTTGCTGTGTTTTTCACCAGTAAAGCCTGGCTGGCAAACAGTAAAATTTTGTAACAACATGGCTGGAAGGTCCCATTACTCATAACATGTATTCCTCACTTGACATTGTTAGTATTTTTATTAAGACACTTTTGAGCAGTTAGTGTTTAATTTTAAAGAATATGAGTTATGTAGTAAGTGGTCATGACGATAGTCATACTGTAATATTTATAGTTTACATTTATTGATTTCAATAAAACCTAACTATAAATCTGTTTTGTTTTGGAAAAGAAATAGGAAAAATTTCAATTTTTTTTCTATCATCATGGCCAATTTTTCTTATATCGTATGGACAAATTATTTCTCCCTGAATCTCTTAAACCTGGGAGCAGAAAAGCAAATTACGTAACAAATGTAAACTAAAATATCATAACAAAAATTTAAAAAAAAGTCATAACAATAAAGAGTAACCTAAAAGAGATAGATAAAAAAATCATTAGACAGCACTGTTAAGCAAACTGATGTGATTTACATCTATACTGTAGTAAAACAGTAGAGAAACACTTGATACCAAAAATAACTAATTTTCAGTTGCAGAAATGCAATGCAGCGATGAATGCACCGACAATAAGAAAATGAAACTATATGTATAAGTAGCAGTGGGTGGCAAGTCAGATGAGTATACAATAACATATCTACAGTGTAGTTACAGGATTATCGGGAATAACCTAAATGACTGTTGTTACAAATTAATTAAATATGACACAAAATACCTTTTAATCTTAGATATGCAAGAATGTACCTGATTTAATTTGTGTTTACCTAAATTTAATGTAAATTTATATTACATTCATGTTCACATGTAACAATCGTATATAGTCCTTACATTGATTAGCTGTGTTAATACGTATTGCTACTTAGGCAGCACAAAGTCAGCCGGTTTTACACACATTCTCACCACAGTCTTACATTAAGAGACCATCTGTACCAAACCACAGAACTCACAACTCACATGGTGAGTACCATACCAAATTTACAGAGACAAAAGACAATCAGACAGGTTTATTAATTATACGTAATTTTAATAACATCAGAATACTCTCAGCCATTGTAAAGAACTTTCACAAGAGTATCCTTCTGCTGATTAAATCAAACATGTTATTTGATAGTAAAAAAAGTTTACATTGAGCAAACGACATGTAATGATCTCACATATTATTCATTCACACTCAAATCATTTATATTGCTCCACAACTCATCAGACTTGTGACCCTTCCTGTAAGGGGTAAAAACAAAATAAAATTGTTATTCTTTTAAATAAAATTTTACAGAGAATTTTTTTCTGTTTTATATTCACACCAAAGTACAAAAGATCATCAAACGTGAAGAAGACATTTTTCATATTGGCTGACATAGACTATTTTCTACATTAAGAGTTTACTAGTACAATATAGTAAAAAATTTACGAATATACATAAAACAATATATTCTGCTGTTGTATTACATCTGACTGGTCATTGTGAGAATTCCTTAAATACATGAGGCTGAACAATCTTAACCGGCTTCGCAACTATTACCAGTAAATAGTTTCCTGAACTTGACAAAGTCTTATCTGAAACTTAACTTAATTTCAGCTGCAATGCAAGGCCATGTACAGGATTTTTAATTTTGCATTACATGAATGTTAAAATATGCAAGCAAATCAGGTGTATGCCTGGAATTGCAGATCTGTAGTTAAAGATTTTCCAGTAATATGTCGGTCAATGCTCCAAATGGTTAGCCAGAAACACCAAAGCTATTTTAAAGGTTTTTGTATACCATCAGGGAAGTGGCTTATATTTAAATTACCATGAATCATGTCATCTTGAATATTTTTTCTGATAGAATGCACTTTGAGAACATGTGGCTTACAGTTAAAAGTATTAGTAGGTAAATATTATACTTATTGATAACTTGTCCTGATAGTTTGACAAACAACTCCTACCCATAGTAAAAATATTAAGAAAAAATAAGAGTTTTTTGTAGGGAAAATTTTTGTAAACAACAACAAAGGTTTCACTCAAAATAATGTTTACAGTCAGGAGGAACGTGTGACATTTATTTGCAATTCAAGCAAAATCCTAAAAAATCAAAATTTTCAAGCCATGTAGGTACTCAGCCTTTATGAAATACAATTCATAACTATGAGCAGATGATTCCACATTTTCCCACATACAATTAACATTAAAGAAGTATTTCTGCAAAGTGCTCTAGACAGTGCTTTCAGAGTGGTCTAAAAATAGTGGTTTCTCCTAAATGAAGATGAGACCCAAAATATTATTTTTACTTTAAATACAATTGCTACAAATTTGAGACTAGAAAATTATACTGATCAAGTAAAATGAGGTATACTTTTCTTGCATAGTTACTGAATTTTTCTTGTGTTCATGCTAATAAAAATTTGACATGGAGTTTCCATTCTAGTTATATCAGTTCAAACTGTCAAGTCATATTTTTTTTATTAAAAGGCAAACTAGCTATATTGAAGTAAAGTAGTCCCTCATTAATCCAACACAATACATATGTGTTGGATTACTGAAAATGCTGGATTACTGGAGTTCAATTGAACATCCTAGTTCTTGATGTGACAATCAAGATGGCGGACTAGTGACAAACCAGTGTAATTAGTCTCCAGAAATATATAGTTTAAAGTGTGTTTTAGGCAAAGAAGACTCAAAGGACTTTATCAACAACACATATAAAGGGCCGTAAGTCAACTCACCCATATAAATCACACTCAGTAATCCATTTATTTTGAACTGGAAACATTTTAAAGCAACACCAACTCTATGACAACATCAAATGGAAGACACCTTTTTAAGTGAATTATAACTGAAACCCTATGATTATTAATATTATTAACATATTTACTGAATAAGAGACATAATACAAGGTTGTCAAATAACCACACTAATAAGACTTCCTCTAACAAATATTGTCAAAAGCTAAAATAATTTTTCAAGATATAAGTGACGTCAGTGCCAACTCAGAACACAGTCATCACTTGCTTCCAATTAATAAACTACAGTGCAAGGTGGCAGGCAGTCAAACATTGGTGTCACCTAGTCAGCGTGAGCTACCTAGCATCTGCTGACACAGCACCCTGACCTCAGCAAAGCCACACTCACTACTGTACTAAACCATATCTGCCTTACATCAGTTATGGAATCAATCTAGACTGTGTTGATCCTTTATATTGTCAAGGTTATCTACTATTGCTAGTGACATGAATGAATTTCGACCCTCCTCAAATCAAAACCTTAATAGCTTTGATTACTGACCATAACCACTTATATTTCGTATCAATAAAGACAAGGAACTTGATTACTCCTTAAAATCAAACCAATTATATATTTCTACAGATAACTATAAATAATTAATTTAGACAATAGGAAACACGCAAACCCGGCTCAAAAAAACTGTGTTTTAAATTTTATTAATTGAACAATCATATTTCATGATATACTTAATTTAATAATTTTAACTGAGTGAACCAGCCAAACACTGTCAAAAAAACTGTCATAAAAAACAGTATTTTCTACAAAAGGAATTGATAATCTTTGTCTCAAAACAAGCTTATTTTTTTAAGATTCATCTATTTAAGAGATGTCTAAATTTCAATGTATGGGGTGTGTGGCATAGGTGTTAAATACCAAGGAATTATTTGCACTGGTACCTGTAAACTATGGCATCATTCCAAATGTTTAAATTGGTCAAGCAAACGATTATAAAAACTGACAGAACCAGACATTGAACAATGGAAATGTTTAAAATGTAAAGCAGTTGTAAATAGTGATCTGAAAGAGCCAGAGGTGACCAATCACAGTGGAGTTACTTTCTACCCATCCTCGCCAACTAGAACATTGAAGGCTGTCCAGTCACCTAACAAGCAACTTTCCAGGCAATAATGTAGAAGACGTAAAAACTAAAATCCAGAACCACGATAATCTAGAAGAGACTGATTTAGAAACATCATTAACACTAGCGGCAGAAGCAGGAAATGCTTTACTCCATGAAAATAATAAACTCAAACAAGAAATTTGTAACTTAAATAAAGAAATTGTATTTTGAGAGACAACTTAAATAGCCTGGAATCTAAAATTGTGGCATTGTTGATGGATGAAGAAAACACCTAAATCAAATAGAGAAATTGCAAGAAAAGTTAGAAGATACTCTTCTTCAACTCAAAAAAAGTAAACAAGCCAAATCTGATTTGCAGCAGATTTTTGAAGAGCATGACGTAAGCCAAAACCAGTTGCTCACTCAACATCTAAATAAAATCAATAGTATGGAAAAAACTAATCAAGCACTAACTAGAGATTAAAACACTTACAAGATATAACTAACCAGTTTACAAATTTGCAAACTTTTAGTGAAAAGGAAACTCAAACTTGCAGTAAAGCACCAATATTAACCACATCTGATTCCCTGGAAAACCCTAATCTTCTGGAAACCCTAACTTCCAGTCAACTTCATCATTAGTCCTGCTTGAACTAGGAAACTTAAAAAAGAAACAGAATAATATGGAATGTACCCTCAGTTTACTTCTGCAACAACTCCAGATTGAAAGGACTAAACTCAAACATGACACACCAATAAAAAATACAGCAAACTTAAAACCAAATAAATTTACATCTCAAGCAAACAGAAGCTTTACTAGTCTTCATAAAAAGAACGTTTTCAGGGTCTCTCTACAAATGGTAAAAAGCAAATTAAGGAGAAGGGGAAACAGCCAAACTTCAGCAGAAAAACTCCACAGACTACCAGTGACAGAGGGAACAAGTCAAACCCTGCCAAAAACCTCGTCCCAACCACCAGTGACAGGTGAAACCAGCAATATGGAATCCAAGTTGCAGGGAAGAGTTACAGGGGGAACCAGGCAAACCCCGCCAGAAAAACTGTCACAACCACCAGTGACAAGGAGAACCAGACAAACCCCACCAGAAAAACTGTCTCGACCACATTTGACAGGGAACCAGAAAAACCACCAGAAAAACTGTCTCGACCATCTGTGACAGAGGTAACTAGCCAAACCCTACCAGAAAAACTGTCCCAACCCATAGTGACAGAGGAAACCAGCCATATGACCAGACAAACTTCTATTTTAGGAACGGGTTACAAGAAGAAAGAGCGGAAGAAAGTGACATATCCCTCTAGGTTTTTCTACGACCAGAACTTCCTACCAAAGAAAATCTCAAAAGAAATCAATCCATAATGCAAGGAGAAAGAATGGTTATATGACAATTCTTCATCAGAATGTAGATTCTTTAGGAAACAAGGTAAACAGACTGAGCCATATGCTTGAGAACACGTTTCTCAGTCTGGTAATACTTATAGAACACGGATTAAAAAATGAAAATCTTGAAAATACCAGAACTCCATGTTATGATCTCATTGCAGGCTTTCCAGAATCACACATAAAAAAGGAGGAGTCGCTATCTACAAGAAAAATACATTTGGATACAAAGTTGAACCAGTAACTACAAAACCATCAATAGAAATGGTGTGTGAAACGCAACTAGTTGTTATCTCAGAAGGACAGAAACACACTTATGTGCTAGGAATTTATAGACCTCCTGGAGGAGATGTTGACTTAGCTCTTGAACAATTATCTGAAATTTTGGACACTGTACCTGTGTGGAAGTCAGCAATCATAATTATGGGGGATATAAATATTGACTGTCTAAAACAAGGTAGGGACAATGCTAAGCTATCAAATACTTTGGCGACATATAATATGTATCGTTTACAGCTCCCCCTACCAGGGTGACAAATACTACATCTACTTCTATTGATTGTGTGTGTACAAATATCACTCCACAAGAAATCACAGTCTCGACATTTACTACAGGGATTTCAGATCATAAAGCTCAGCTGAGCTCAATCTACAAATGTTCAGTACCTCCACCCATCTCAAATTCTGAAAGAAGAAACTTAAATAAGAAAAATCTGGACCACCTGAAAGAAATTCTCATAGAACAAGAATGGGATGAAATCTTTAATACAGAAAATTTTAACACAGCCTACCAAAATCTCAGTAGAATCCTTGCTGAAGCAATCAATGAACACAGCCTGCCCTTACAAAAAATCAAGATCCAAACTAAGGCAGAAACTGAGAAAAATGTCAGACCCTGTGGCCAGTAAACTTATGTATGACTTTCTTGAGGCTCTTGAGCAAGAAATATTAAGACCTGGAGTAGAGGCAAAAAGATTAACAGCAGAAAGGAAAAAAGCGTATGATTTGAGATTGAAACACTGTAGAAGACAAGCTACTGCTGACTTCATTAACAATACAGATAACAAACCCAAAGCGATCTGGGACACCATAAATAGTGAACGAACAAAAAAGCGCACAAATACAGCAATTGAACTGGTAGTTGGTGCCACGAAAATTCAGAATCCACTACATATTGCAGAACACCTAAATACATACTTCACAACTATAGCTAAAAAGACACTGTTAGAAGCTGGTTGCAATGTTGACTTCACTGACAACCTAGTGGACATCAACAGTGTACCTGATTTTAAATTTCATATGACAAATCTATCTGAGGTTGAAAAAACATTTCTTTCACTGAAGTCAAAACCCTCAGCTGGAATTGACGATATATCATCCACTTTATTGAAACACATAGTCAAAGAAATAACACCTCCTCTGACAAATATTATTAATAAGTCATTCTCACAGGGCATCTTTCCAGATAATCTAAAAGTAGCTAAGGTCATCCCTATAAATAAACAAAAAACATGTAAAGTCGCAAGTGATTATAGACCCATATCCCTTATTCCTACAATTTCCAAAATAATTAAAAAAAATTGTTTTAACAAGATTGATGAAACAGCTCTCTTCTAACAATCTCTTAACTAATCATTAACATGGTTTCTTACCTGAGAGATCTACCACTACAGCCATTGTAAGTTTTATTGAAAATGATATAGACCAGTTAGAAGAAGGAAACTTGACTACAGCATTGTTCTTAGATTTAGTAAAGCTTTTGACGGTCTGGGACATAACTTACTACTTAAAAAGCTAAAGACATTGGGAATTCGCAATAAAGAAGTGTGCTGGTTTTCAAGCTACTTCAAGAATAGATCTCAGCTAGTTGAGATCAAATATACTGTGGATAACACAACTTTTCATCCAAGATCTGGACAGCTTCCAATCAATAGAGGAGTCCCTCAAGGATCCGTCCTGGGACCAGTACTTTATATACTATTCACTAATGACTTACCCAATCATCTCAATGAGTATGCTTCTACTACAATGTATGCTGACGACACTGCTTTAATGTTGGCAGAACAGCATCCTGACAACCTAGACTGCAAGGCCTTCATTGCTTTAAATGTAGCCAAACAATACTGTCAAGTTAATAACTTGGCACTAAATGAAGGAAAAACAAACCAAGTTCTGTTTGCCAGAGCAAAAAATGGAAATATGGGACTCCCAATTTTAGAAGTGAAGGAAAAAACAAAATACTTGGGAATCATTATAGACAATGATTTATCTTGGACACCACATGTGGATCTGGTCTGCAACAAATATGTACTTAAAAGTGAAAGCTGTTGCAGATCTAGCAACAGCTAAGATTGCATATTTCTCACTTTTCAAGTCCCATATCAGATATGGACTGCTTGTCTGGGGAGGATCAACTGCAGGAAATCTGAACAGGGTCCTAATCCTGCAGAAAAAAGCTTTAAGAGTGCTGGCTAACCTGGGCCCATGAGATACATGTAGAAATGCCTTTAAAGATCTTCGTATCCAAACCGTTGCTGCTTTGTTCATCCTTCAATCCATCATTCACATTCTTACAATCAATGCTGAACAATTCTTCGAAATCCATAACCACAATACTAGAAATGCTGTAAATTTCAACCTGCTACCTCACAGACTTTTGCAAAAAAAAACCTTCTTACGTAGGAGCAAAATTCTTCAATCTACTGCCAAAACATCTCAAAGAAGAGAAGAAACTATTAATAAGGACATGTCTCTCTGTCTGGCTGTCCGAGATGAGTTTCTACTCAATTGAAGAATTTTTAAACTGGAAAGATTTCACACCCTAATTAGTAATATTACTTTCATGTATTGACGCCTATTCTGTACTCAATGTTCATGAATAAAGTTTGATTTGATTTGATCGATTTGAAACATGCTAAAATTACATAATAGAATGTATACTGGGACTAAAATGTTAATTCTTACAATAAAGATGTACAATAGTTTCAAAGTAAGAAAAGTACAGTACAGCAGTTGAAACGGTGTTAGACAGGGTGTCCACACAAATGTTGTTACAATTTTCTCCGACTTTCCCTGATCATTTCAGAAAATTTTCCCTGACTCTCGCAATTTTTCAAAAATGCATTATAGTCTAAATGTGTTGTATTTTAAAATGATTATTCTGGAGATATTAATCTTGCTATTAAAAAGTGTAAATAACATTATAAAAGAAAGAAAACCCAGCCTCCTCCATTCCCATAGCTGGCCTAGTTCTATCTCCCTTTCTTTTTTTCTCCTTTTTATACTAACATTTTATTGAAAATACGAATACATTTCTACGAAGCTACATTGCTAATATTTTCATTATGAACACTTACATAAATGAAACCTATCAGTAAATATATATAAGACTCTCATAAAATTAATCTTACAAATGAAGAAAAATTACACTTAAATACTTATTTCAACACTGGAGAATATTATCAGAACACATAGGCCTTGATTATATACAACCTACAATAGATATTCAATCTAACAGGAATATTTGTGCCTGTAATTTAGTTAGTTAGTGAAACCCGCAACCACAACTGGTTTAAACTGTATTACGTTTACATGGGACTACACTAGCGATCCACAATGGACCACAAAAACAGCTATTTTGAGACTCAAAATTTAACATTGGATGGTAAATCTATTTGTGTATAAAATCAATGATATAGAACATTGCACTATTGACTACCACTTTAATTAATTGTATAACATAACTAGAAAAATGCTACGTTAGTTGAGGTTACAGCCAACTAGAGCATAAAACAATCCCCTCAAATCCATCACAGGGACAGATTTTCCAGAATTTTTGTTCATTTCCTTGACTCTCTCTGACCAAATTTGTTTTCCCTGACTTTCCAGAATGTGGACACCCTGTTACAATATAACACTGTTACATATGCACGAAAAACAAGTTAAAAAGCTTACACAGTAGTGTACTCCATGCACGCTGAGTAGCGATGAACTGAACTGACAACTGAGTGAAGTGATGTTTCAAAATACAATTACTGTAGAATCCAGCCCACTGATAACAAACAAACTGGTCCTCACCGTTGACCTCACCTTGTACCATCCCCACACAGACTACATTTACCCAAGATATGTACAAATATATTATTTACAACAGTTGTGGTCTCCCAACTAATTAATTGACAACAATAACATTGTTTACTTTTATTTCTATTCCCCCCCTCTCTCTCACACACATCAACACACAGTGACTTAAATAATGACACAGGCATTCCCAGACTGCCTTTGTCTACTGGCTGGATTACTGGGGGGGGGGGGGGGAGTCCTGGCACAGGGCCGAATTATAGAGGGCCTACTATAAATGTATTAAATCTGCATTTTTCCATATATTTAATCAGTGTATAGGTATGACTCAATTTTTATGATAATTGTAAAATTTTTGAATCTACATTTTCCGGTGACAACCACATCAAGGTACAATCTACAATATTTAAAAGTAAACAATATTTAAAATTGTACTATATACAATACACACTATTGTATAAAGTATCTTGACGCGGTTGTCACCGGAAAATGTTGATTCTAGTTATGACACCGGCCGCTTAAGCCTAAGTTCTAAGGTGTAAGAATAACAAAAATAAGAATAAGAAAATATATTTATTCCACAATAAAAAAACAATTACAAAATAACAATTCTCAAACTTGGAATAACTTGCCATCATGTCAAGTAGAAATGACAAGCACAAAATAAATAAACATAGAAACTTACACTAGACAGTCTAAAATTAGCTAGTAAAACTTAGCGGCCCACTGCAGTGTCATTACATTATAGGGGCCTACTAACAAAGAGGAGAAACAGGAATTAAATTTACTTTAAGATTAGAAAAAAAAAAAAAAAAACAAATGATAAAGAGAAAAGTTTCAAATTTAAATACAAATCCGACTTATAGAACAAATTAAAAGATTTATAAACATAGAGGCAGATTTATTATAACTATTGAACAAATTAAGAGAATTATAAGCATACAAACAAATTTATTGTAGAATCATAAGTAAATCGTTAATATCATAAGAAGCCATAGTTTTAATTTTATTTGAAATAAGTTGACATTTTTGGCATGCTTTAATTCTTCTGATAATTTATTAAATATATTTGGACCTAGAAATAAAAACGTTTTTCGATAAATTATTTTTTTTACCTTGGGTTTGACAAAAGTAAACTTTGAAGCAACTTGGGTATACAATTGAAATTGCTTTGTTTCGTAATTTTCCACTTGAATGAAAAATGTCTTAAGCACTTTAAAAATGAAAGTGTATTTTAGAAGTATTTTGAAAAAAACGAAAGAGTGGCAAGGAAGGTTCACGCTTAGATATTAGTGAAATGATTCTAATAAAGTGTTTTTATGTGATTTCTAATGGGTTTAGAACATTGTTACTGACTGCACCCCAAAGCTCTATACCATACACTAAACGTGAGTGAATTAAAGCAAAATAAAGCATACGCATCAAATCGTCGGATAGAAGGTTTCTTAAAAAATAGAATGTTCGTATGCTTTTGTGTAGCTGAGTTTGTAATTGACATATATGTTGTTTCCATGAAACATTTTCATCTAACACTACGCCTAAATATTTAATATGAGTAACTTGCTTAATGTGAGAACAATTACAAGTAATGTTTGCTGAATGATTACAATTAATATGAGCTTCGATGGGTTTTCAAAAAGGCGTGGCTTTAAATCACTGTTAAGAGTTTTAATGTACAGATGTAAGAGTTTTAATGAAATTTCAATCCTAAAAAGGTCATAAGGGAGGGCTTGAGGTTAAGTGGTAGAGAGGACTCTATAGTCCTAACTTCGCCTCCAAATAAAGCCATTTTTCATTTCATTTCAAGGATCATGTCTAGGGCTAACTAAATGGATCACTGTAAGCCAGTGTTCATTATTTTAAAAACACAAACAATTACTACTAATACATTTATATTTAGTGTTGTTTATTAATAAAAATCCTGATGCTATAAAAACGTGATGGATAAATATAAGACTAGGAAGAAACAAAACAGTTACGACAATTGATTTTTGTAGACTGAGTAAAGTCGTGAAGTCATTATGCTGTTGCTCTTACAATTTACAATAAATTATCTCCCTTAAGAGTCTGTTACACCTGTTGCCATATTGAATTTGTCTCCCATTAGGCCAATATTAATATTAAATATTAACTTAAACCTACCTTTTGACCTTTTTTTGAAAGAGAATACAATTTTCTAGTACTCCCTGGGATCAGATTTGAATTATATCTCTTGATTTATTCTTTTAATACAAATAACTATTGTTTGACAAATAAATATTGTCTAATTTAATACTTTGAGAATATGATGCAGCTGTTCTAAATACAAAATAACACAAAGAGTATTTTGAGCACAATAGGAAGGTCTCAGAATTCTATTAAAGTTAAAATCTCAATGTTAGGCAAAAATACCTTGAGGGAGCTTGGGTTTCCACTTGCCCTATCTCTTATCCTCAACAACCCCCCGTGCTGTCAACTCAAATGTGAATTGTTGGGACATCCACCAATATGAGTGAAGAAGCAGTGACAACTTTCAAACTTAACAACACAAAACAACAGCCTTCTTTTAATACTTGCCGTCCCAAGATTATGTCAGGATAAAAATGTTCTCTGAAGGAATAAAATATCTGGATGATCCTAAATTGTTAAAATATTGATTAAAAATTCACTTGTTGTCAAAAGCATTTTACTCTGTAGATGAGTTCACTGTAGAATGTCAGGTTTGATGTCTACAACCATAGTGTAACATAGTTCTACACATTTCTTCTTTCTTTATGAAAATATGTTTAATTATCTTTTATCAATGTAATTCAACTGTAAAAACGGTTTTCATTCAATAAAGAATATTATTTTTGCTATCAACCCGGCTTTACATTTAAAACCAAGTCATAAAAATTAGGATACCACAAATAATTAACAGATAATATTTTTTTAATTAGAGAATATGTCACTATGTTTTGATATACAAAGCTAAAAATCATGAGAACAACAATAAGATTGTACAATGTTCTAAAATGTTTAACTAATATATATTCATTATTTTAAATATTATTTATATAATTATTTTATAGTGTTTTATTTAAATCATTATTTTTATAACATTTTCTGAATTAAAAATTACTTTTCATATATATTGTACACTATAATTACGTGAAATAAAATTAAAAATAAAGAAAGCTCTAAGAGATGTTCACATCTTATATGCATATAGAACGAAAACGCTCCTTGTCTGATGCAGTGTCAGAGTTAGTATATACAGGGTTGGGCAACAGTCTGAAGACAGTTTAATAGTTTTATTATTAATTGGACTAGAGGATTAAAACTTGACTAATACAATTGGAAGCAAAAAAATACAGTTTTTAATGTTCTTCCTGACTCTCTACCTCCAATGGGGGACAGCCCATAAGAAGTTGGTAGATAATTTTAAATGTAATCATAGGTCAATATGCGTATCATTTTAAATGTCTTAATTAGTAGAACATCATGTCGCAAATTGGACCTCAAAAGATTAATCCTAAACAAGATGGCGGCACTCAAAAATTTCAATACTGATCTTACGTGTAAGTTCAAGAATGGCTTAATTTTATTGTAGTCATATCAGATGAAGCTACAAAACTTTACATATGATTACTGTACACAAACAACTACTTTAAGATGTATTCAGTTCCTTGCTCTTCTATAGCATCGTAGCAGTTCAAAGATTTTAAATAGCCCTTTATAACTATTTGCATATCAATCTATGGTTACATTTTCTACTGACTCCTCATGGACCTTTCCCATAGAAGAATAGCAGGACACTGAATACTGTACATCTTAAAGTAGGTATTTATGAAAAGTGATCATATGTATGAAGTTTTGTAGCTTCATGTGATATAACTACAATAAAATTCTTGAACTTGCACGTAAGATCAGTATTGAAACTTTCGAGTGTTGCCATATTGTTTAGGATTAATCTTTTGAGGTATAATTTGCGGCGTGATGTTCTACTAATTAACACTTTCACTGCGGGAATGGCGTTCGGCGGACTTCAGACGCTGTCGTGCCTGATTGGCAATCCTTATCCTTTGCTGCTTATTCCTTCAGTATTGAGGTAGCATCTGCAAAAGAAATTTGTTTTTGTCCATAGCTTGTCTAGTATGACCTAATAACTTTGTATATGTCTTGGTTTCAGTTTTTGATTTTATTAGTTTGTAAGTGTAAATAGTAATAGTGTAAACAATTTTTAGCACCGAGGTAAGATTACCGACTAGAGCAACCGCAGCGAAAGTGTTAGACCTTTAAAATTATATGCATATTTACCTATACTTAAATTTAAACTATCTACCAACTACTTGTGGGCCGTCCCCCATTGGAGGTAGAGTCACTAAAAACGTTTAAAAGTTTGTTTTTTTCTTCCAATTTAATTAGTCAAGTTTTATTCCTCTAGTCCAATAAATAATAAACATACTATACCGTCTCGACTTTTTTGCCCAACCCTGTAAAACGAATCATTTTAGGGACTTAATTCACCCTTTAACACTTTCAGTGCTAGGAAAAAATCTACTAATAGCCAGTTCCGTGACAAACAGAGCAAGACTCAATATTTGTCACCAACGATTTTATCTTGAGACAAAGCTGTGAAATGCTAAATTATTAACAGTGATATTGATATTAATGAGCTCTGTATTTATTGCTTATACTGGTAATAAATATGAAATTGTCAGCAATAAAAACTGTGATGTAATAGCATAAGTAATGACTTGGTCAATTCATTCATCCTACACACTGAGCATTAATCTCTTGTTAATTAAAAACATAGAGTATGTATTCTTTTACATATTTCTACAGTTAAATATAAGTGAAGATAAACTAAACTGTAGCCTATATAATACCTGGAACTTCAATTTTGTCTGGGTCGTCATCTTCGTCAAAATCACTATCAGATGCTGCTGCCGACATATCGCTATCACCCTCTTCTTTCATAGCAAAGTTATTTTTCTTTGTTACCTATCAAAAAAAATACCATTGATAATACCGTTACTCATTAAACAAGAGTAATTTATTTTTACTGTTTTAAGTCAGCTTTAATAGAGAAACTTTGTGAATAAAAGAAAATATTAAATGCCTTCTATTTTGTAATTTCAACGGCATGTAATAAGTTTACAATCTATTGCATAATCCATAAATTCATCTCTAAATTGAAAGAAAAAAAAATAATAGGACTTAATTTAGACAAATTTATAAAAAAAAAATGTACAAATCATGCCTTAGAGGAAGCATTGCAAATCATTTATTTGTATAAATTAATCTAGGTAAAATTAAATTTAAAAAAAAGATCAATTAGCTTTTATCTACTATCCTGGTGTAGTCTGAAATATTTCCTTAATAGGATTATTTTTTGGATGGAACATATTTTACATTATGTGGGAGTAGAAAATAATAAAATAAAAAAGCAAATTTTCCAAAACATTAAGTACGGTACGTTTAAAGAATTTAATTTAAACAAGTTAGGAAATATTTAATCACAACATAATAATTCCCTTGAAATATTTTGGTACATGTTCCATTTCCAAATGTTTCATTAAGCCTACATCTAGTTTTAAATAATTTAAAATCCAGAAATGACCACAGGCCTTTTTATTGTAATGAATCCACTATCAAATCTCTTATCTTTTCTCTAATAATAATGTATATTCAATTAGCTACTTTATGCTTAGACATCAGATGACATTAAACACTATGTTGTAATCACATACTTAAAGACTTTCAATATCTGACGTTTGTTTTAATAAAATGCAATCACACGGTTGTATATCAAGAACAGAATAAAATGAAAAAAAAAACAAATTGCCAAATAGACAACTATAACTTAATGACCGACTTATAAAACAATAATTTAATAAACATGCCTACTGAATATAATAGTATACGGTAGTACCTAATAATATTGGTGTGATTATAAATAAACCTTGCGCTAACCTACTTTGGCGTATACGGAGCGTCCCCTTGGTGGCGGATAGGGGAAAGGTCGGTGGATCTGCTTAAACAGTCCTCCCAGCTAGGTCTAAGGGACCCGCTGACCATAAGTAGGTGCGGCCCTCCATTCATATTGGGGGTTGAGCATAGGGCTAACAACCCTATCTTGTAAAACACCATTGTTACGAAACGCCAACAAGCCTCGGAAGTGGATAGATCAAATTGATTAAGACCCAAGCTTAGAACAAAGGAATTGAGACTCGTGGAACATTAGAACCCTGGCAGTGCCAGGTAAAGTAGATATTATTAATAAAGAATTTGAAGCCTACAAGGTAGATGTGGTAGCACTACAAGAAACCAAATGGCCATTCTGTGGAAAAATAAACACTGAAAGTTACCAAATACTGTATAGTGGCTGTGACGATGGAAGACACTATGCAGGCGTAGTAGGGTTTGCTGTAAAAAAATACTTTTTAGAATCGGTCATAGCCTATGAAGCAATACATGAGAGGATATGTACAATTAGGTTTAAGGGAAAGTTTAATAACATATCAATGATAAGTTTCTATGCACCTACTGAGGATAGTGAAGATGATGAGAAAGATATATTCCATGCTCAGCTAGAGGAAGCATTTTCAAAGTTACCAAGCTATGATACCAAAATCCTTCTTGGAGATGCTAATGCTAAAGTAGGAAGAGAAACTATGTGGGAGAGTGTGGCTGGCAAACACAGCCTACATAATATATCAAATGACAATGGAATAAGACTTCAAAGCTTTGCTT
Source organism: Stictocephala bisonia (assembly GCA_035578905.1). Lineage (NCBI taxonomy): Eukaryota > Metazoa > Arthropoda > Insecta > Hemiptera > Membracidae > Stictocephala > Stictocephala bisonia. The sequence goes on along the minus strand of JAQJVL010000059.1, from coordinate 2,996,133 downwards.
CTTCGATGAATCTGTACATTGTCAGTACTAAATTTCCATGTAAAGATATACATAAAGTAACATGGACATTACCAAATGGAAATACGAAGAACCAAATCGATAAAAGACAAATCAGTACAGTAGAAGATGTGAAAAGTAAGAGAGGGGCAGAAACTGGTACAGACCATTACTTGATTCAAACAAGACAAAGAATAAGGATTGAAAAAAGAATTGTTAATAAAATAACAGAGAGAATGTATCCGGATGAAGATAAAAAAATAGAGTTCCAAGTGAAAATCCCAAACAGATTCAAAGCTCTACTAAGAGAAGAAGACGAGGAAGAGACACAAGTAGAGACAATGTGACAAATCTTCAAAAAGAACATAAAAAAAAACAGCAAATGAAGTTTTTATAAAGAAAAAAAAAAGGCCCTGTTTCAATGAGAAGTGCAGAAAATTAGGAAATAAAAGGAAGGAAGCAAAAAATAAACATCTAAAATGCAGAAATGCTGAAACTAAGGAAACATACAGAGAAATAAACTTGGAAGTTATTATTATTAAGACAATAAAAAGAAAATTTATAAATAATAAACTAACAAAAGCAGAACAAGATTTAACAGTGAATAACACTAGGCATTTCACAGAGCTGTGAGATTTTTTCAGAAAGGTTACAGTCCTAAAGTAATAGGAGTGAAAAACAAATATGGAAATGCAGTAATGGAAACATCTAAAATACTGCAAAGATGGAAGAACTGCTTTGAAGACTTACTAAATGCTAATTATAACGTAGAAGATGAACAAGAGGTGAACATAGAGGGTATAATCAGGAAGATGTTTTAGAAGCAACTATAGAGGAAATAGAGAAAGTGATGAAAACATTAAAAAATGGGAAGGCACCAGGGGAAGATGGAATACCTATTGAAACAATCAAAACTGGTGGTATTAAAATAATGAAATTCCTACATATGATGATATTGAAAATTTGGAGAATGGAAGTTATGCCAATGGAGTGACAAGAGAGTATGATAATACCACTATACAAAAAAGGAGATAAACGAGTAATGTAAAAACTATAGAGCAATATCAATACTTAATTGTACATATAAAATACTGTCAAAGCTAATATTAAAGAGACTAAGAAGATACGGAGAAGAAATAATCGGAGAACAACAAGCAGGCTTTATGAAAGAAAGATCAACTACTGACTAAATATTATAAAAGAGCTGGCCTCAAAATACTGGGTATAACAACAAAAATTTATATATATTATTCATTGACTTTAGAAAGGCTTATGATAGCGTTGTGAGATCAAAATTATGGAAATATCTTAGACAAAAAATCATCCCAGAAAAGATAATTAGACCAACAAAAATGTGTGTTGAAGGCTCAAGAGGGAAAGTAAGAACAGAAAGAGAATTTAGACACTTTTACGTCAAAACAGGGGTAAGACAAGGAGATGCGTTGTCACCATTGTTGTTCAACCTCGCTCTTGAAGAAACACTCAGTGACAAAATCGGTACAAATAGACGCAAACATTGAAGGTATAATCAATATTTTAGCATTTGCTGATGATGTGGTATTAGTAGCTGATAATAAAAGTGATCTAAAAACGCTAGCAGGTGTCCTGTTAAATAAGCCAACAAAGTAGGTCTTCAAGTGAATGAAGAAAAGACTAAATATATGAAGATAAAGAGACAGGCACAGTAAACTAAACTAAACATGGACGTAATGGATTACACATTTTTAGCCACTGAAGAGTTCAAGTATCTGGGAGTTACTTTGCCTAGCCAAAATAAAATGGAAGAGGAAATACAAGTTAGAATTAATGCAGCAAATAGATGCTACTGTAGTCTCCTCTATTATTACTAAACAAAATTTTCTACTGAAGTGATAGAGCGTTAATACTCAGTTTTAACTAAAATTACCCATTTGCAATTAAATTATTTATCAAATTACTTAGCAGAATGTTAAGAATAACATTACAGTGCCTGCATGTACTGATGTTGAAAATAAATTATTTAGTTCATAATAATAAAGTTTTTTATATTGATCTGATAACTGTGGTTATGAAGTAGGCTACTGATAGTTCAGCTCTTTTTCACTAATGCATGATCATTTTACTTTTCTGTTCTACACATCTACAGTAAATTTCATCTCAGAAATTAGTAGAAACAGAATTTTTTAGAAACAGAAAATAGCAGTTTACTCCATGTGATGAGGAGTTAATTTATGAAGTTTGTTTGAATTTAGTGATTGATGAATTGAACAGTAAATTAAAATATTTTAGAATCAAGATTCTAAGGTAGCTTACTTTTGGTCATCAAATTATTTTACTAAACAGGAATCAGAAAAATAAGAACATTAAACATAGGGCTGGATACAGGAATAGCGTGGGGTGATGCTGGCACCGACCATGCTCCAGGCTGACTGATGTCACCCTTGATTCCTTTCCAAACAATATGCGTATACAGGGTGTCCTATAATAGGTTGAATAAACTTTACCACTGTATTCAGTAGGTCAATACTAACAAATAATACAATACAACATGAGACCTATTTCCATCAGTTTTTTGTTTGCCTGAATGTGATTTTTACAAAAATCGTAATATCTCCAAAACTATTCAAGATAAAATACTGAAATAGGTAAGAATATTTATCTAAATGAGATACAATATATTGTTCTTTTGTTTTTCTTAGAAAATCTGTTTCAAAATAACAATTAAAAAATATCATGCCTAAATATTTATCAAATTAAAAACTTTAGAACAAGACCTTTTAAATATGTAAAATGTAGGCAATATTGTGCCAAAAACAACTGTATATCAGGTTTTATAATTGAGCCAAAAACAAACAAAAAATGCATTTTTACAGAGAGCTGCTATCAATGACCATGTAAACAAACAATTCATATGAATTTTACATTACATCAAGAATTAGCGGTTAATAATAATAAAAATAAATAACTGGCAGAGCAAACCAATTTTTAGAATAAATATTAGTGGAAAAGGCTTAATAGACTGTGTACAAAATATGAGAAACAATTGTTAATATCTTCATACTTAGTAATTTAGCATGAATTTGATTATTTAATCGAAGAACTATGAATTACGTTATGTACTCATATAAAAACAACATTGTCTTTCACATATAAACTTTTAGCCCACTAGTACTGTATTTATTACAATAATTAATTTTTTAGCCAGTTATTTACTTTTATGTAAACCGCTTAATCTCGTTGTAATACCCTATTCATATAAATTACCTAACTGCTTTCGGCAAATTCTCTGATATTATTAGCTCAATGATAAAACCTTATACAACGATGCGTTTGGAACAATATCGCCTACATTTTAGGAATGTTAAAGATTTGTTCTATAGTTTTAAGTTTTTTGGATATATAGCAATGAAATCTTTTAATCTCACCATTTTCAAACAGATTTTTTGAGGAAAATAAAAATGTACAATAAAATGTACCCTATTTAGATATATTAAGATATTTGTAAAATTCACTTACAGACACATGGATAGACAACCAATCAAGATAGGACACATGTTATATTGTTATTAATTGTTAGTATTGACTTATGGAACAGTGTGGTAAAGTTTGTTCATACGGTTGCAGAACACCATATAAACACACATTAATGAAAAATTGACGTGAATTTGTTCAATCCAAAGAGCTGAGAAATGGATAATCCAAAACCAAAGCAAACAAAATACTAAAGCAATTTTGCCCTTAATGTACGACATTGTGCAGAAATTATATGTCTACTACGTCTAGATGTAATGAAACATTTACAAATAAAACTTGATAATCAGCACAAGCATGGCAACAATACAAATATTCTTGGATGGAACGAGTCATATGATATTACAATGTTCTGAAGTTACTACTAACTGCTGGCAGTAAGAAGGCGTCACATGTTTAGCCACAGTTAACAGAACAAACTGCAAATATTCTGCTAGAAAAAACATGCAATAACTTAAAACACCATCTCAATATTCTCATATATAAAATTAATTTCTTTGAAGTAAATTTTTATCATGTTTTTCTTTATAATAAAATTTGAAAAACGAAGTTTTCATTGACGGATTTTTTATTCCATATAACAAAACATTGTATAGGCCTTCAATATATTAAAGACTTACAGTTAAACTTTCAATAAAATATGAGAATAATTAGTGTTGCATAGTGTTTTTCTTAATTCTTTGATTAGTAAATGGTGATTTTTACAAGTAGCGCTGTCCAGTTATGATCAAAACAGAATTACAGATAGAAACAATGATTATTAGTCTTGCATTACTTGAAAGTCATATAATTGCCCTCTGTAACATATGATGGCAAGTGGATAATAATGTATAATAATAATGATAAAACACGTCAGTGGATAGCATAAACAAAACATAATAACAGTGAAGAAACAGTATTTTTCAACAATATTAGCAGAAATTATACTATAACCCCAAAACACTAAGATCATTTAAATTTAGTAGGGAACAGACTAAGTTATTGTTTCCTTGAAAAAACTTAAAATTTTGGTAGTGTTTAAAATCATTAATAATGTTTCATCTTAATTGTTATGCATAATGTTTAGTTTTATATTCTATAGACGCTACAGTTGACTACTGATATTTTTTTTACATCTAAATTCTAATTTTGTGTGTTATATTTGTGCAAAGAATATTATTTTTTATTGCAACTGGTCACTACTTGATAAGTTCTAGCAATTTTAAACTTTATAACTTGTAATTATTATAGGTATGAACAAACTTCTCGTATTTCAACAGCTAGTTAATGATTTTGCCGATTCAACACCTTTTCATTTTCAAACAATCTTTAAGAAGGGGCAAATACTTTGAGGTAGCGAGTCATGTGCTATGTGCACGATGATTATAACCAGTGCCAATTAACCTCCAAACACAAATTGTATATTTTTTGGCTGTAGGGACAAGAAATTTTTCAGGCCATTCTAGAGGCTCGAATTTTGATAAGAATATGTTAAGTTAGGTCATATAGGGTCAGGGCTACGCATTTCTTTGATGCTGTGCCACTTGTCTGTAGTCAGGGAAAGACAGTTCCAGAAGGACATCACTGGCCTGATCCATGCATTTTCAGGCTGGCCACACTTAATACTGCACGCTTATTTGCATATATTTTCTGTTTTATTAAAGTGTTAAATATAATGAAAATCACAAAATTTTACAACTAGCGGTAAAGTAGCAGATATTGAGTTAAAGCCTGCTTTCCATTGTACTCAATGCCTTTCAATAGAAATAATTTATTGAAATATGATCATAAAGAAAAACGTTATACTTTGAAAATATCTCATAACACAAATGTTATTATGTTAACTAAAATAGTTTGCTTACGTCATGTTACAAAAAAATCTGTGTTTCATGACGTACATAACGATATGAAAATGTAGTAATTATTTAACTATAATAAACAGTAAAAAACTCCAAGAGAACAGACCCTTGTAAAATTAACGTTGAGAAACATTTTAATTTTGTTGTCAGTAGAAACTTTAAGCAGGAAAGTTGTAGATCTTGAATTAAGCCTGTTTTCCATTGTAATCAATGCCTTTTAATATAAATAATTTATTAAAATGTAGTCATAAAGAAACTTCATACTTTAAACCCATTACAGTGACGTTAATATGTTAAATAAAATAATTTGCATATTTCACATAATTTGCGAAAATCCCCTGGATTTTAAAGCCTGTTATATATACAACATAGCAATCAATTGTGTTGATATGTTTAGAACAACGTTAATACATTGAAGAAAATTTGCTTGTTAAGTTAATATTGATGTGATGATTATTTTTTATACAAACAAGATAAAATAAATTTGTACCTAATAACTCCGTCTATCTATAAGCAAATATATTTATATTTTTTTAAATGTAAAATGTACATATCTCAAACTTTGCAAACACTTGACCATTTTAATCGTTAAAAATTTCAAGAATACGCATAAGATAGTACATCAGTAAGTCAATAACAAGTAGCTGCAGAAAAGTTATGTCATTGATTTTAATTGTAAGGGTAAGTAATAATTAAATTAATGCCATGAACAATTAATTCATTTAAACCAGTATAAATGAATTCAGAATAATTATTTTTTTAAATAATACTAACTTAAGCGAATCAACACAACTGCCTGGTGTGTAATAAATTAGGACAAGATTTAAAAATTGCTTTAAAATCTAGGAAAGTTTTTTGTTATGTGATTTCAGCTAATTATTTTATTAAATATACTTTACATCAGTGTAATAAGACATTTCTTCAATACCAAGTTTTTTTATAGTCATATGTCACAAAAATTATTTCTATGTAGGGCAATAAGTACTACGGAAAGCAAGCTTTGTTAGGCATGGGCGATAGTAAGCATTATATAAAACCACTTTATACACTTATTTTAAATAAGCAGGTGACTTCATTAAAAACATTTTTAAGTAAAAGTTTTATTTAACACAATATCTACAATTTTCCTGCTCCGAGTTTTTTTCCTTATTCATTGTTTTTTCCATAAAATCCCAACTTTTTCATGACATTAATTGTACAAGGGTCTTTTATTGGGGTTACTACATATTAAAATTAAATGTTTTAATACATTTTCATATTGTCATGAAACACAGACTAAAATTGTATAATAAGTTTCATTATCATATAATACTTCCTGAGACAGTGTGAATCAGGCCAGTGACGTCACAGGGGCATTGATAACAAAGTTTTAAAAAAGTTAGTACAAAAAGAAAGATTAATAATTCTAATGATTATATACAGTAGAACTTGGATAATTAGAACTTCTTTAATTCGAAATTTCCTTTAATTCGAAGTTTTGGGTTGGTCCCTTGAACATTGTAATATTACCAATGTAAAATAATCATGGATAATTCGAAGTTAAATCTCTTTAATTCGAAGTTTTTACATCAACGGTAAAAGTGAAACATTGACTAATGTGCTGTAAACAAGGTTCCGTTTGAGGTTTGCATTGTCTGGTCAGTGTGTCGGCAGGCAATCACCTTCTGAGAATTCCTAATCCGTCTCTTCCCCTCCCCTCGGCGCGCCCCACCATTATGTTGCGATCGTTAAACCTTCATTATTGTAATTTTTACATACTGTATGCCTCTATAGTTATGTTTAATATACTGTAGTGAACTTTAAATGAATACATTAAATTTTATATTAAACAAGTAATTTGTGGGTATTATTTTAAGCCTTTTAGGATCATGAAAGTTACATAAAAAATACAACTTGGTTAATTTGAAGTATTGGATAATTCGAATTTTCGCATTGGTTCCTTCAGGTTCGAATTATCCAAGTTGTACTGTATTAGATTTCTTGGATTTTTATGGTTCCGTCGCAAATCATCCGAAAATAAGAGTATCTTGTAGATAAGGTGCGACCGATCAAATAACATTTTAAGTGCGACTGATGGGGGTTAATGGGTTATTGTTTATAATAATTTTATAACAATATCAATTAGGCTTAAATATTTGTGTTCAGCATAAAATCACAATACGTAAGAACAAATCTGAAAAATAGCACCTTATTAGGCACTGTACTAATGAAAAATCTTGCAGTCAAATACAATCTAGATTACTCTTCTAAAATTTATCAGTTATAATATGCCAAATTTTAAAATGTGGTAGTATTTGTTATCCAGAAATCCTGACTGTGCCATTGTTTATTTTGGAGACTGTTATATATTTAAAATAATTTAGATCAAATTCCAACTAACAACTCAGTTCATAATTACTATACCAGAAAGAATACTTTGCTCAGAGTAAAACTATGTAACTATCAAAATACAATAAAATCCTCCTTTGAATTAGGGAAACAAAATTATAACTTGTTGCCATACCATGTTAAAAGATTAGATGTAAACAAATTTTAAAATGTACATGAAATCTTTATTTTTAAAAGTATCAGTGTACGATGTTAATGAATTAATAGAATATCTCACCCGCCATCATACTTTAGAATAATCATGTAGAATGACAGTTTTGTACCAGGCAAAGATGTTTAGGCTAAATTAGATACAGTAAACTACTCTAATATGCTATATCTAACATGATATGATTTGTCTGTGATGATACCATGCTTATTATTGTAATTTAGCAATAAAGAATTTGATTTGATAAGATAAAGTAACAACAATGAGCAGGGACATACAAAGGTATAAAAATAATATAGAGTAAACATTCCTGAAGTAAAGCGGTCAAATCGCAGCTGATCTCAATGATACTTCAAAGGTTGCCAAAAACATAAATAGGCCTAACTAACTGACTAACAGTTTCCTCAACTAAATAAAGACTATTTACGCAATGATTTCAAAGGTAGCAGATACTGTGGTAAAGAAACTATTTTTGGGACAGGGACAGAATTGCATAAGCTGTGGTATCACTACCTTGTCCCACTAGGTTATCACACTATACGTACCTTATTAATCAAAGAGCTATAACCTTGTCAAAGTAAACGGTTTCACCTTTTAGGCTAATCTGGATGCAAAAATACTTAGATCAGACATTCAATGAATGGCCCATGGCAATAATTAATAGGTTACAAAACAAACTTACTAACAATGCAATATTGTAATGGATAGACCTAGGCTATAGTTAGCTTGATATGTGACAATAATAGAGATGGGTAACTCCGGAGTGAACGACAACAAAGGAACTACTCCGGTTAAGGAGTTACAGCTCCAACTCCGAGTAGTAGTGCGGAACTAGTTCATTTCGGAACTAGAATAAATGAGTATTATATGTCATAAATATACGCATATAAAATATACAATACTTTACTTTCTGCTGGAAAATTCATTAGACATCCATACTTTTTCTTCGTAAAATAATTAAATAAAATACACAATTCAAATTGTTAGCTGGATATAACCTAAAAATCATATGTTAGTTTCTATCTTTTGGGAACTACAGAAAAAAGTGAGAACAAGATGCGCGCGCAACCACTGTCAGAGCGGCTGCAGTGTCGACGTATCTCTCCCCACTCCATGGAACTAACATAGTTCCGGAGTTGTTGGAACGATCAAAACAAAGGAGTGAAGTACGTGATGCGCGCGCATCCACTCGGAGCGACTCACTTGAGCTTCGCTCCACGTTGAACTGGAACGACGTTCGGAGTTGGAACTACTCCGCGGAACTAGTTCCGAGTCATTATAACTCCGGAGTGAACTAACTCCGTCTGATGAACTACATTTCCCATCCCTAGACAATAACTGACTTTTTACAAACATGGCCATCTAAAAGAAATAATCTCTAGGTTAGTTCTAACTTTGGAAGCATGACGGCTAAATTCCATAAAAAAGAGAACTATATACAAATTGCTTCAATCTAAGCCGTCACCTAGCCTATTGCTTTAAAAATAAACAAGATCAACATAACATAAGGCAAATAGCCTAGTGTTTAAGCCAGCCTGATTGAAATAGCCCACAATTTACCTCAGTAAATTTAATGAAAAAGTATTACACAAACTAAAACCTTTGTTAATGTTAATTGAAATAATAGGCCTATTTAACATTAATACAACTGAGCTAGCTATAACAAATTACAAACCTTGTACAGATGTCTATATTTATCATTAACACAAGTAATATAAGTTTATAAGAAAAGACCAATACGTAAACTTTAGTTTTACCAATTGTTAATTTTGCTTGTAGGGTTGAACATAGATTCAGATTGTTCTTTTTGTTTCCTTTCCTAACCTAAAAATAAAGAGAAAAAATCGGCATAATCCATAATTATTGCAATACAATAGCATTCGTAAGAATTGAACTGTTGTAATTAACAAATTCAAAAGGTCTACGATTATGTAAATACGAGGAAACAAAAAACTTAACGAGAGAAGATATGATTAACACACCAAACAAGATACAAGTTCACTGAACGCCGCTCCACTGCACGAATAATGGTCGGGAAGGTATATATATCGTGCAATAACATGATACGTTATGTCGCTGAATAAAACTTAGAAATAGTTTTAATCTTCTGGGGAGCGGAACAGAATTAATTACTTATACGGAGAAAACACTTACAGATCTTTTTGGACGGGGCATTTTGCCATTAGATGATGAAGGCCAACATAAGTTTTAACACTTATTATTTTGCTAGAAGAGCTCCCGCCATATTGATATTACCCACAGTTCACCATTCAACACCGTCAACCGTCCCAACTTTTGTTATCAGCTCGGTACTAGTATAGTAGATCAATTCATAGATGGCAGCACATTCCATAAAAAAATACATGTTTATATTGAAAATAGTTTAATATAAATCATTGGCAATGCTTTTAAATAAGACACTTTTATCGTTGTTTAAAAAACATCTTATTTTTAAAACTTCCTATGTTTACTCTACTTTAATCAAAGAATGATAACCAGAAACGTTAATTTTTTTAATGGAAATGATTGTCCTCTCTCTCTCTCTCTCTCTCTCTCTCTCTCTCTCTCTCTCTCTCTCTCTCTCTCTCTCTCTCTCTCTCTCTCTCTCTCTCTCTCTCTCTCTCTCTCTCTCTCTCTCTCTCTCTCTCTCTCTCTCTCTCTCTCTCTCTCTCTCTCTCTCTCTCTCTCTCTCTCTCTCTCTCTCTCTCTCTCTCTCTCTCTCTCTCTCTCTCTCTCTCTCCTCTCTCTCTCTCTCTCTCTCTCTCTCTCTCTCTCTCTCTCTCTCTCTCTCTCTCTCTCTCTCTCTCTCTCTCTCTCTCTCTCTCTCTCTCTCTCTCTCTCTCTCTCTCTCTCTCTCTCTCTCTCTCTCTCTCTCTCTCTCTCTCTCTCTCTCTCTCTCTCTCTCTCTCTCTCTCTCTCTCTCTCTCTCTCTCTCTCTCTCTCTCTCTCTCTCTCTCTCTCTCTCTCTCTCTCTCTCTCTCTCTCTCTCTCTCTCTCTCTCTCTCTCTCTCTCTCTCTCTCTCTCTCTCTCTCTCTCTCTCTCTCTCTCTCTCTCTCTCTCTCTCTCTCTCTCTCTCTCTCTCTCTCTCTCTCTCTCTCTCTCTCTCTCTCTCTCTCTCTCTCTCTCTCTCTCTCTCTCTCTCTCTCTCTCTCTCTCTCTCTCTCTCTCTCTCTCTCTCTCTCTCTCTCTCTCTCTCTCTCTCTCTCTCTCTCTCTCTCTCTCTCTCTCTCTCTCTCTCTCTCTCTCTCTCTCTCTCTCTCTCTCTCTCTCTCTCTCTCTCTCTCTCTCTCTCTCTCTCTCTCTCTCTCTCTCTCTCTCTCTCTCTCTCTCTCTCTCTCTCTCTCTCTCTCTCTCTCTCTCTCTCTCTCTCTCTCTCTCTCTCTCTCTCTCTCTCTCTCTCTCTCTCTCTCTCTCTCTCTCTCTCTCTCTCTCTCTCTCTCTCTCTCTCTCTCTCTCTCTCTCTCTCTCTCTCTCTCTCTCTCTCTCTCTCTCTCTCTCTCTCTCTCTCTCTCTCTCTCTCTCTCTCTCTCTCTCTCTCTCTCTCTCTCTCTCTCTCTCTCTCTCTCTCTCTCTCTCTCTCTCTCTCTCTCTCTCTCTCTCTCTCTCTCTCTCTCTCTCTCTCTCTCTCTCTCTCTCTCTCTCTCTCTCTCTCTCTCTCTCTCTCTCTCTCTCTCTCTCTCTCTCTCTCTCTCCTCTCTCTCTCTCTCTCCCTCTCTCTCTCCCTCCCTCCCTCCCTCCCTCCCTCCCTCCCTCCTCCCTCCCTCCCTCCCTCCCTCCCTCCCTCCCTCCCTCCCTCCCTCCCTCCCTCCCTCCCTCCCTCCCTCCCTCCCTCCCTCCCTCCCTCCCTCCCTCCCTCCCTCCCTCCCTCCCTCCCTCCCTCCCTCCCTCCCTCCCTCCCTCCCTCCCTCCCCTCCCTCCCTCCCTCCCTCCCTCCCTCCCTCCCTCCCTCCCTCCCTCCCTCCCTCCCTCCCTCCCTCCCTCCCTCCCTCCCTCCCTCCCTCCCTCCCTCCCTCCCTCCCTCCCTCCCCTCCCTCCCTCCCTCCCTCCCTCCCTCCCTCCCTCCCTCCCTCCCTCCCTCCCTCCCTCCCTCCCTCCCTCCCTCCCTCCCTCCCTCCCTCCCTCCCTCCCTCCCTCCCTCCCTCCCTCCCTCCCTCCCTCCCTCCCTCCCTCCCTCCCTCCCTCCCTCCCTCCCTCCCTCCCTCCCTCCCTCCCTCCCTCCCTCCCTCCCTCCCTCCCTCCCTCCCTCCCTCCCTCCCTCCCTCCCTCTCTCCCTCTCTCCCTCTCTCTCTCTCTCTCTCTCTCTCTCTCTCTCTCTCTCTCTCTCTCTCTCTCTCTCTCTCTCTCTCTCTCTCTCTCTCTCTCTCTCCCTCTCTCCCTCCCTCCCTCCCTCCCTCCCTCCCTCCCTCCCTCCCTCCCTCCCTCCCTCCCTCCCTCCCTCCCTCCCTCCCTCCCTCCCTCCCTCCCTCCCTCCCTCCCTCCCTCCCTCCCTCCCTCCCTCCCTCCCTCCCTCTCTCTCTCTCTCTCTCTCTCTCTCTCTCTCTCTCTCTCTCTCTCTCTCTCTCTCCCCCCCCTCTCTCCCTCACTCACTTGGTCCAATTCGGTTCCTCTACTCGTAGGCCTATATGAGTAGTTTAGCCCGTACTGTGATATCATTGATTTTATACACAAATAGATTTCCCATCCAATGTTAAATTTTGAGTATCAAAATATCGGCTATTTTTGTGGTCCATTGTGAAGCGCTAATATGGTCCATAATGAAGCGCCATGTAAATGTAATGCAGTTTAAACCAGCTAAAGTTGCGGGCAGTAGGTAGTTCTTATTGTAGCTGGACCCACTTTTACCTTTGGACCCAAGATGGCGGCGCAGTGGTACCAACCCCCCTTCCCCCAAATTTCCCTCAAATTCCCAAATTAAAATCAAATTTCCCACACTTTTCCCAATTTTCCTGAATTTCTCTCAAATTTCCCAACTTTCCCACACATTTCCCAAATATCCCACATATTTCCCACACTTTTCCCCACATTACCCCCCAAATTCCCAAATTTCCCACACATTTCCCTTATTTCCTACACACATTCCACACTTTTCCCAAATTTCCCTCCAAATTCCCATGTTATACTATATAAAATGCACTTTTATACTATATAAAATGAACATTTCCAAGATGGCGACCGGATCCAATATGGCGTCTTTCCCTCTCACACCAACTCACACCCGGTACCCCGTGGGAAAATTCCCTCCCCAAAATTCCCTCACCGAAAAGATGGCGGCCTTTCTCTTGTTATACTATATAAAATGTAGAAAGATGACTGTCTTTACACTATAATAAATTACTAACGCGTCGTCTGCTGGTCGGGCGCGCATGCGCGTTGTTACTCATGTTGTGCTCTCTCCCTCTCTCCCTCTCTCCCTCACTCACTTGGTCCAATTCGGTTCCTCTACTCGTATATGAGTAGTTTAGCCCGTACTGTGATATCATTGATTTTATACACAAATAGATTTCCCATCCAATGTTAAATTTTGAGTATCAAAATATCGGCTATTTTTGTGGTCCATTGTAAAGCGCTAATGTAGTCCCATGTAAATGTAATGCAGTTCAAACCAGCTGAGGTTGCGGGCAGTAGGTATTTCTTATTGTAGCTGGACCCACTTTTACCTTTGGACCCAAGATGGCAGTGCAGTGGTACCAACCCCCCTCCCCCCAAATTTCCCTCAAATTCCCAAATTTCCCTCAAATTTCCCACACATTTCCCAAATTTCCCACACTTTTCCCCCAAATTACCCCCCCCCAAATTCCCAAATTTCCCTCCCGCACCAACTCACACCCGTGTGTGTGCGTGCGTGCGTGCGTGCGTGCGTGCGTGTGTGTGTGTGTGTGTGCGCGTGCGTGCGTGCGTGTGTGTGCGTGTGTGCGTGTGTGCGTGTGTGCGTGTGTGCGTGTGTGCGTGTGTGCGTGTGTGCGTGCGTGCGTGCGTGCGTGCGTGCGTGCCTGCGTGCGTGCGTGTGCGTGTGCGTGTGCGTGTGCGTGTGTGCGTGTGTGCGTGCGTGCGTGCGTGCGTGTGTGCGTGTGTGCGTGCGTGCGTGCGTGCGTGTGTGCGTGTGTGTGTGTGTGTGTGTGTGTGTGTGTGTGTGTGTGTGTGTGTGTGTGTGTGTGTGTGTGTGTGTGTGTGTGTGTGTGTGTGTGTGTGTGTGTGTGTGTGTGTGTGTGTGTGTGTGTGTGTGTGTGTGTGTGTGTGTGTGTGTGTGTGTGTGTGTGTGTGTGTGTGTGTGTGTGTGTGTGTGTGTGTGTGTGTGTGTGTGTGTGTGTGTGTGTGTGTGTGTGTGTGTGTGTGTGTGTGTGTGTGTGTGTGTGTGTGTGTGTGTGTGTGTGTGTGTGTGTGTGTGTGTGTTTGTGTGGTACCTCCCATCCACCCATACACGTGCTGTGGTAATGCTTTGTGACAGGAGATCACTGTACATTTTATAATCATTGAATATATATAATCATGACTTTTGGATATTTATCCAAATATACATTGTAGCTTTATGATTACCAAATGGTAGCTGAGGACAAACCATGCAGTATATATATATATATATATATATATATATATATATATATATATATATATATATACCGGATATGTTGTCAGAATCATCATTAATATAAACTAAAAAGTGGATAAATCCATAATAATAACCCTGTGTGACACCATAAATGAATGGGTTTTGAAGCAGGAAAGAAAGTTTTATCATTCCGCAACTGTCTACTGCATCAATTTTGGTTTTTAATGTCTATTGGAATGGCAAGAACTGATGCACTTAAGAGCTTTATATTTAACGCCTATTTCCATTAGTCTTTTTTGAAGAATAGAGTGGTCAAAACAACTGAACTCCAAGGAGAGGTCTATGAATTATCCTAAGCCATTCCCCTCAATCCCTCGTCCGTCAACACAATTTGTTTTTAAAAATTACATAGGCTAAGTATTAGAGTTTTCTGATAGCCAAATAGGTTCGAGAACAAGATTTCATTATCGGTGAGGAAGTCTACCAACTAGTTACAAACTACTTTTTTGATAATTTTTAAAACCCGTTAGAAGGATAGGAGCGAGATTGACAGTTGGTTTTTGGCAAAACTGGAATTTTATTTTTAAACAAAGGTTTGACTATGGCCAACTTTGCATTATTTTGAAACCCATCTTCTACCACAGAAGAGTTAAACAGATATAATCAATCAACGCAATATAGCATTAAAAAAAGTCCATCGGCAGCCTTCATAGCCTGCTGACTTATTTGACATTGAATTGATAATTTTGACTAGTACTACTTTATTGTAATTTCTTTATGATAATTTTAACTAGGAGATGCCACTGTACATGTAGGGGTGAATCGCGTTTGGACTGAGTGGAGTTGACACGTGTATTTCTACTCGAAGTGATTTTCAATATTTGGTTAGTATTTTACAAGATTGCTGATATATTGTGAAAAGGTGTAGTTGCTGTTTCAGATATGTTAATTGAAGAATTGAAAGAGCCAAGAAATCGGTACAAGATTCACGAATGTTTTACGAATGTCATACAAGTTTCGATATGACAGCGTAATTTACGAAGTAATTTGTTGGGTGCTTCAAATAACTTTCTCGATGATGTTGAGCATGAAGACATTGATACTTACAATAATCATCTAAGATTAAACAGTATACAATTTAGCGAGCTCTTAAATAGAGTAAAAGCGAACATACAATACAATGATACATCCATGCGGTTAGCTCCACCTACTAAACTGGAATTGCAAATAACTTTATACGTTTTTTTTAACCACAGGGGATTTGCTTTAAGTCTCTTGAAAGCCTCTTTCGTGTCCACAAAAGTACAATTTCAAAATTCCGACAGTTCCAAAAGTCCCTTGTCTTGTCCCCGGCTTTAAAGCCGGGTTACGAGTTTACTTGGTCCGATCTAACTCGGGTGTTGTACGCGCATCATTCGGATTCCACTCGTAACGTGTAAATACATGTTCGAGTAACTTGCTCCGAATACACTCGGTAGAAGTGACGTCGGACAACGCTCTACATGTTCGTATACGAGTGATCGAATTATTATTATTTTTTTAAATTTATGGTTTCGCTATTTCATTACTTTTTCATTGAAATCTAGTACAGTTGTTTTTCGAAAACTTTAGTCTAATGCAACAACACCTTATTATTTTATTCAAACAGTCTAGCATCAGTCCGAGCACAATCCATCATGTCAACTCTGCCATTCCATCGCATGTCCGAAATGCGCTTGGACCGAGTACCAAAATTACACTAGGTCCGGGTACGCTCTTATCTTTATTTTTAAAAAGTTGTCTGAAAGAGAAACAGTGCGTTTTGTGGAGTTGTATGAAGCGGAGGAGTGTCTGTGAACGTTAGATAAAATAATTATAAGAATAAGGATGATAGGGACGGTGCCATTGATCATATTGTACAAAACCTAGGCATATCTGATTTCACAGCTGAGGACGTGCTTAGGAAAATAAATCATATAAGAAGCTCTAAAACAGTAACTACACCTTGTCGGAATATATAAGCCATCTTGGTAGAATACTAATGAGACATTGAAAATAACTCCGAGTACGAGTAGAGATTCATGTCAACTCCACTTGGTCCGAGCGTGATTCGGACCAAGTTACAGAACGGTACACGTTCTGAGCAAACTCGTATCGTGTCAACCCAGCTTAAGTCAGTTACCGGACCCTCAGAACGAACTGCCGAGTGGGATTGATCAGAAACAAATGGCTCCAATAGAGAAATTATGACATCAATGTTTTATATTAAAATATCCAGTCAACTGTCTGAAAGATCACTAACTCGCGTTGGGAAATCAACTAAGGTATTTAGTCAATGAAAGAACAAATGTAGCTAAATGTTAAAAACTCGTTTTAATGAGAAAGGATTTTGGTTGAATTCACCTGCTATTAGTAGACCTAACTGGTGGTTGTTATTCATAACTATGTATTTTATGTAAATCTAAATTATAACAATAAATTTCCAAATAAAATACATAAAATTGGTGAACGTGAAACCCCTTTATTTTAGAACTAGCATAATGTTACTGTTTTTATTTATGTAAAGAAAGCATCAACGGGATGGTTTAAAAAAAATCGGTCACTGCATATCCCTATGGGGTTAATAAAAATGGCTATTGACTGTGACAAGCAAGTGGTGAGTATTCTGATAAAATATTTATAACTTACCAAATCAACTATTGAAAATTAAATTTAAAGGACCATAGACAAGACCAAATATTGGGGAACCGTTGTTACAACAAATCAATTTTTAAACATATACTGAGCTGACACTTGGTACTGTGTTTAAAAATACTAGAATAAATCTTATCAGATATTTTGTAAATAACATTTTTATAGTTTATTCTTGTTCTAACATAATGGAGATTAATTCCAAGTAGGCACTGAAATAAGGGCTTTAAAACTTATGATACCTTGATTTGCTTTGTAAACAATGATAGTCATACTTTCTTTATTACACATTGACAACAAGAAACACAAAGTTGCATTGGAAAATTTAACACTAAAATAAACTGTACTACAATTTAAATATATACGTCACAACAAATAATTTTTAACCTAAGCAATGGGGTACATATTACTTCAATGTTCCCTAATGCCAAATAAGGATAGATAGATAAAGAACAATTTAATTCCAACGTAAAAATAGAACCGAACGAGGGTGTATAAATAATACGAAGACAGTTTTGAATGAAACTGGAAATTCAATTCTGTGCTATTACTACTGATCTTTACAGACTCGAATGAACGCGGATTCGTCCAGCGTACAGCCATGCGTCACATGTAGTATCTAAAATAATGAAGGCGTTTTTATGTTTATTACTACAGCTAACATATGTGACCTAATGAATTTATGTAGTGCACATTTAAAATTAAACACAGTATTTCGCTTTTTACGCGTGTAGGAATAGTTGGGGTGTTTATTCGCGAGAAGTTTGGGGTGTCCATGTTGGGTGGTAGTCATTGTACGGATGTTGTGTGGGGGAGATAACTGAGTATCAGGCTTGTCATTTAGCTGAAAATCAGACCAGCATTACGTGGTTCGGATTCCACGTATAGCTGTAGGTCCCTTAGTTGCCCTGGCTGTTGGGCTATTAATAAATTGCACCTTTCTGCGGAACAGTTGAACTCCCCTATTACTGAGGAACAGTTAGTAACCAGACCACACTCATCCACCACTCATATAAATACCATTCATATTCGCCTTAAAATACCAACAACGTTGTGTCGGCGTCTCATATATAAGAATTGTAAGAATTATACGGTGTCGAACAAAGGAATGTGGGGCCTTGTTTGTTCACATTATTCATTTTTATCTTCGACAGTTAAACTCAGAATGCAACTTATATAGCACAATCAGTTTATTATCAACGATAATGGGGTGTTTTTAATGATATTTGTTTTGTTCATGACCTTACTTTACCTTGGTTAAAATAAAGTTGCTCATCTTTTAGAAGCACCATCATTTACTGAAAAATAATTGTATGGATGAGTATTGTTAATTATTTTAGTTTCATAAAAAACATGCATAAAGGTGTAGTATTTATAAAATTGGATAAGGAATATTTCAAAGATAACCCAAACGGTGAGTAAATTTAAAATGTTTGTTGCTTCATTATAAAGTTTTAGCCACGAAATTGAAATAATCAAACTTTTAGAGAAATTCCTGTTATTTCTTTGGACTTTCAAACATTTAGCTATGTTTAATATGATATCTCATACAGTATGATAACAATTCCTTTAATTGTTACGCCTTTGATATTAAATATGTAAGGAGTACACAGCGCTACCTATTGAGTTCTCTTTTGAACTAGTAGAAACGTTCTTAATTTTAGCTTTACTTGATCAATGAGGGGATTGCACCAATCAGGTGCGAGCATTTCGGGTTTGTGAACTGAACAGGAGTGGTTAACAAATTTCTATATTTAAAGTTGAAAAAATTAAATTTTCCTAAGAGTAATTTGTGTTAAAGTGTAAAATATAGACTAATTAATGTATCAAACACCTTTTTTAATGGTTTGTTGACCTATACCTTGCAATAAATCATGTTCATTTCGCTTTTGTTTGAAGTGTACATATAGCAATTTGAATTTTTAGGTATTGAATTATTTTATGTAGGGTCTAATGTTAATTTATTCGTAAACAGATATAATAAATCTTGCAAATCGGTCTATCTCAAAACATGGTTAGAGGTAAGTTTAGAAATATCAAGTTATGCATTCATATAAGTTAAGGGTTCTGGCTTCAAAATAAGGTTAGGATTGTAGGGAGGAGGAAGGCTAGGCCTAATTCTTTATTCTTAATTTATCAACGGTAAACTACTTTTGTACATAGTATAATAAACAATACATGGCATCATAAAGTTTACCTAAATCAACAACAGAACTTTCTAAGACTACTATGATAGATACAATAATACAAGACCATGACAACAAATAGTTCAGTAGAAGTACATCATAAATGGCATTGTTTAATGTAAATATGCAATATAATGAACAATGATAAACTTAGGTGACAATAATACAATAACAACAGATTAATTGTACATAAATGCATTAAATAGCAAGATACATGAGATATGAGTAACAATGGTAACTTATACAAGTATCTGAAGATTATTTTACTTTGCTAAGTAGGTTTGGCTAAGATAACTAGTTATGCATATAAGAAACACCTCAAAGTCAAGTAGTGAAAATTATAGATTATACTATTTGTCATGGTATGCATTTAGTTCAGACTGTGGCTCTTGCCAACTGATAGCTTATGGATAAAATATTTAAGATTTTAGCAAAAGAAAAAAGAATTTTCAATAGAAAATTTGAATATAACAGACAGTTGCTCTTAAATTAAATAGTTTACATACTTATCTTACTTTTGTGCTCAGTGAATGCTGGTAATTAATTTCCTATTTCAATTACAAGATCTTGTATGAAATAGTCTTCATTTTATTTTTAACAATAGGATATTTCATTAGGAGCTTCTGATGAGGCTCGGTGATTTAAATAGCAAATAGACAGAAATTGTTTCCAAGGGTGGCCATTTATGATCAGTGACTGTACCAGACCATCTTAAATTTTTGTCATATTTTGATTTTTATTGAATAAAAGCCTTAAATAATAGAACAAACAATGTATAGAATTGTTCTATTAACCCTAGATGGTGAATACTAGGTGACCCATTATGAACTCCCAACTGCAAAGTCCTTCTTTTCAGCGCTTTGCAAGCTTTTTTTGTAAAAATCATAAAAAAATACTAAATATGCTCCAAATGTCAATTTTATCATGTTGTTTTTTTTCTCAAGAACTGTACTTTCACGTACTACCATCAAAAGTTACAAACAAAAAGTAGTAAATAATTATTGTCTAGAAAAGATTGAAACATTTTTAAATTTTCAATGTTAATTATAAATTATAACCCGTTTCAGGTATAGAATTAGTGCTCCGAGGTTTTATTGTATTGTGTAAAATTAGAGTTTAGAATTTGATCTTTACAAAAAAATATTAATTGTTGTATTCAGAGGCTTCAGAATAAATTCTAATTTATAAAAAGGCTTGTGTTGATAGATAGTGAAGTATCTTTGCCAAATTAGGAATGTGGAGTATAAGCCCTACGTCTCTCAATAATAGAGTAAATATTTTAGTTTAGCTTAATGGGCACTATGCTAGGGCTATTGTAGTAGGAAAGATAAGGTATAAGCAAACTTACCTTAGAAGACGAGTCCTCCAATATTGTGCAGAAGTAAACACATATAGACACAAGACATAACCAAAATTTTCAGTGCTACTGTATGTCTATTGATAGTTTCATAATTTAGGCAATTTTGTATGTAGAAACATGTCATTGTAACAGCTCAATCTGTGTTTAATCAGTGTTTAAGTTGAGCAAATTCTTTGCTGCTAGATGTCAGGTACATCAACTTTATAAATGCAATTTTTATTAAAAAGCTACCAACAGATACGGTTTTTTAAGTGAATCGTTAATCTGCACTGGCTACTTTTGTCACAATAGACATTTTTAACCACCATGCCAAGCCCAATTAAATCAGTCTACTCATTTTCAAAGGAGAGAAGTAGTTTCACGGGAATAAGCAAAATAGTAGATAGCTTAAAAAATGTATATTTTATCAAAGTATTATCTCAATTTTTTGTTTATTTTAGCATACAGAATCATTTTACAAAAGTTTAGCTGAATAGTGCATGGTTGAAAAGACATAGATTTAACTAGTAAATTATTTAATTTGGATGATATTTCAAAAGTTTTAAAATAGATTTTTGTATTTTCAATAAAGTCTTCTTATTAGAAAAAACTTAGTTTCAAATAAAGAGTCGTCACAGTCCTAATAAATAAATGTGAAGCCTAATCAAGGATAACATCATGATACTAAACAGAACTAATATAAAATGATAAGTATTAATTACTTGTGTTGAAAACCATATGTTTATAATTACAATCTAATAAATTTCATGAGTGATTAAAATAATATATTACTATATAAATGTTGTGATTTTACTATACTAGGGTACATATAGATTTTTATTTATCATAGCGAAAACAAGAAAAGAAAATTAAAAAAAGTAGGTCAAAAGGTCATCAAAGGGGGTCTTTTCGAAATGTCTCTGCATATGGTACAAAGGTTGTCTACCAAGTCTAAAAACTAAACTAAACCTTCTTACAATGTACCCTTGATGTTGGTCACATGGTTTTGACCTTCAAGAAAATAATAAGCGTTATCAATTTAATTATCAATCGGCAAGGCTGTCTAATATGTAGGTTAGGTTAGGTTGTAAGAAGTTCCACCATGAGTTTTTAGGTAATGTTGGATTAAATAGATATAAGTTGACATATTACTTGCTTGTATATATGCTTGTATAAGCATATATATATATACAGCGTGGAAAAAATATGGAAACGCTTTTACAGCAACGTTATGTTTTTCCGTATATAATTTGATATTTTAATTTATATAAATTATTTTGTTTCATAAAGTATAATTTTTGATCAGAATAATTTACTTAAAACCGTTAAATAGTATAGAAATAATATTGTTTTAATTAGTTACTTTGAAATTCAAATGACCGCTACTGTGGAAAAGATAAACCTTTCGAAGTCCGGTTTGCGGCAATTAATTTCTTTTGAATAGACCTTTCATTTGATACCAAACTCAATCTAGGCTTACGTTGAAGATTTTTGTTCAACTCCTCATGGGCTATCCCCCTGAAAAGATGAAATGTTGCTAATGGCTTAAAAAAGTATATTCTTTATAACGATGATTATGTACAAAATTTTACTTTTATAAGTGAAGACATACAACAATTGTAAAAATGTTTCCATATTTTTTTCTATCCTGTATAATACCATATTTACAGGGTGTCCAAATAGTCCTGGACCAAGTTACTGGTAATAAAAGCCTATTTTAACACATAATTCAGTGACCCGCCACCTCCTTAGGGCGACGGCCTGCTTGGAGTCGGAAGAAAATCTTAACTCTTATCACGCCGTAAGCGCATATATTGACTTTGCTCTAACCGCCGTAAGCGCATATACACGTAATAATTACAAAAATAATATTTTCTTAATAATATTTCTAATTTAATCCGGTAGTGCGTTTAGGTTATGGGCGGTGACTCATGAGAGACACATTGTGCGACTCGCGATCTTTTGTAGGCCTGGTTTTTGTCTGGCAGTGTACATTTCTGCTGCGCTGCCCAATGCCACAAGCACATATATGCGCAGCTACTGTCGACCCGAGCAGGAGTCATTGTCTGCCGCCTCACCTCTTTGAAGCTGTGTATATAGTTTTTTTTATCATTACTTTAGTTTAACATATGATAGTAATTTATTAGTTTTAAGTGTCAATATGAATAATCTGGACGATTTTGATTTTGTGGAAGATACTAAATACATCGTAATCATGTATTTCCTGTACAGAAAAAAAATGAGCAACTAAAAAATTTAATTGTGATTTTTTATAATAAATTACCGCTTAATGGAAAATAGGCATTGTATGAATGGTGCTCTAAGGGTTAAATGTAAGCATAAGTCGACTTGTATACCATTTTAAAAGTCTCAATTAGTAGACTTTTTGTAGACTCAATTAGTAGAATTGCATGCCGCAAATTAGACTTCAGGAGGTTAATCCTAAACAATATGGCAGCGCTTGAAAGTTTCAATAAATGGTCTTGTGTGCATATTTAAGAATGGCTTAATTTTATTATAACCATATAAGATAAAACTACAACACTTCACACATGATTACTGTACATAAACATATATTTTAAGATGTATTCAATATTCTGATATTCTTCTATGAGGATGATCCACGGGGAGTCAGTAGAAAGTTATAAATGTAAGCATAGGATGATATGCACATAATTTTAAAGGGCTAGTCAAGCAAAGAAGAATGCCGCAAACCGCACTTCAAAAGCTTAATCCGTTACAAAATGGTGGCAGTTTAACTTTGGCGGCAGCATTCTTACTATCACCATTATAATGTAGGACTATTTTTAACTATTTACTAAAACAATCATGGTTTAATGTTTATTAGGCCCCAGTAAATCTTAAATTTTCTGATATTTTTTACTATTTTGACATTTGTTGTCCCAAAACTATGACAACTTTAGACGATGATGATTGTAACCCATGGATTACTGATGAAATAAGTTTTAAAATATAAATATACGAGCTAGAAACAAAATTTAGGGTAAATAGAGGGGAGGAATTAATAATAGTTATTAAGAATTTAAAGGAAAATCTTAAAATGTACGTGGAAAGGGATAACAAAAGTTTTTTGACAAATGAAAATTAAAAATTCTGGAAACTGCTCTAAGGTTACTTGGAATCTAATAAAGACACAAGAAACCTTCAAATAATAATTTAAGTGCTGACTATAATGGAAAAATCATCAATGATCCTATCCAAGTAAGTAATATCTTTAACAACTTTTTTG
This sequence comes from Stictocephala bisonia, assembly GCA_035578905.1. Classification (NCBI taxonomy): domain Eukaryota; kingdom Metazoa; phylum Arthropoda; class Insecta; order Hemiptera; family Membracidae; genus Stictocephala; species Stictocephala bisonia. The sequence continues at coordinate 2,972,259 of JAQJVL010000059.1, read as the reverse complement.
TATCTATAGGGGATCAGTCAGTACTCGAAAAAAGTGCCAAGGGTAAGGGAAATTTAGTTTCCAATGGCAGTCCGACTACAAATTACTTTCAATTCAGCACAGTAGATGAAAAATATTTAATTAATATAGTAAATTCTTTTGAGAATAAACTGTCTTCCGGAAATGATGACATCTCAATAAATGTAATAAAAAAGATTCCTCCATCAATAATAAAGCCACTTAATCCATCTTATAAATTTATCTTTAATTTCTTGTTTTTCCTGATGAACTGAAGGTTGCTAAAGTTATTCCAGTTTTCAAAAAAGGGGAGGTTAATCATCCCTCATGCTACCCCCCTATTTCACTTCTCCAGCCTTTTCAAAAATATATGAAAATATAGTTTATATTCAACTGGTTAGCCACTTGGACAAAAATAAATTATTTGACTGGCAACAACATGGGTTTCAACCAGGTAAATCTATAGTCACTGCTGGAATTGATTTTATAAATTCCGTAATAGACTCTATAGATAAAGGAGAGAAAGTACTAGGAGTTTTTTTTAGAGTTTAGCTGTGCTTTCGATAATGTACTCCATGAGGAATTACTATCAAGCTTACCATTATTAGGCGTAGTTGATAAAGAATTAAATTCGTTCACATCGTATTTGAGAAATCGTCAACAATATGTAGAAATTGAACATGCAGAGTCACAACCAAATGATAAATACATTTATGAAAGAAAGTATAGCTCTGAAAGGTTGTCCATCCCACATGGTGTCCCACAGGGATCTATTTTTGGTCCACTGTTGTTCCTCTGCTACATTAAAGGCATTCCACAGCTAATCCCTAAGGACAGTACCATTTGCTTGTATGCAGATGATTCAAACGTAATTATTTTAGGAAAATCCAAAGAACAAATAGAGGAATAATCTTTTATTTGCCTTTCAGTAATTTAAGAATTTTTCAAAAACAAAAAATCCACATAAACTCCAATAAAACTAATTTCATCTCCTTCTGTACAAAACAAAGCAAGTAAAACTTACAACCAATGGTTTTATTAGGCGATACGCCAATTGAGCAAGTTAATCATACAATGTTCCTGGGATTCAGGATTCATAAAAACCTATGTTGGGATAAACACATTGACCATGTTATTAATATGATGTCCTCTGGATTATTTGTCCTAAGACAAATGTCTAAAATATGTAATAAAGAAAAGTTAAAAAAGATTTTCTATGCTATGATACATTCTCACTTTTTATGGCATAAGTGTGTATGGCTCTACCACAAAAAAAAACCTATGAAGAATCTTACTTAAAAAAAAAATATATATATATATATATATATATATATATATATATATATATATATATATATATATATATATATATATATATATGGTCTAAAAAGAGAGGAATCAGTAAAATAAGTTTTCAAAGAATTAGGAATACCAACTATTATCGGTTTGTACATATTAGAAACAGTACTTTACACTAAAATATTTGCAAATCCACCTGAGTTCCGCCATACATAACTATAATATTCACATAAATAGACAAGTGGAACGGCATAATCTAGAATTTTATACCAAGAAGACTATGTTTATAGGGACCAAATTTCTTTATCACCTTCCCAGGAAATTCTTATTTGAACAAAATCAAACCAAATTAAAAAAAAATTGAGTGAATTTATAAATGAATTAGCTCCTTACTCACTGGAGGAGTTTTGGAAGGGTAGATATTAAAATTATATAGATTTTAGTAATTAATTTAGACATGTTATGAATTTGTGATTAGAAGTTGTTTCTACTGTTTTATAAGATGACTATTAGTCTCTAGGATAAAACATTTTTAGTTATGTAAATTTTACTGACATTATTGATTGTACCATATGCATTTATTGAATAAAGACATTTTGATTTTGATAACAGTCATTCTGTAAAGTATTTTGATTGGGCAATTGAAATATTTACTTGATTATTTCATGTATCAGACCTAACGAAAAAGTAATAAAAGAAAATCACCACAAAATTATGTTTTGTTACTTTATTGTTATTGCTTTTTTTACAGGGAAAAGAAAAACAAAAGCTACTTCAAATAAATATAAAGCATCAAATGAGGAAGAGAATGATGGAAAAAATTTAAGAATGGAATTCCAAGGAAAATTATCGCATAATCCATCATCTCCTTCCCCCAGAATAACTCGCTTCTTCCCACCACAGGTGCCTAAAACTGTACCAAATATTCCATGTTTGTCTTCTGAAACAACGCCGATAGTGATTGGAAGGACTTCCCCTCGTAGACATGCCAGTACCATGTCTGTACTGCAGCAAGCTAACTGTAAGTATTTGCATTGTATTACATATGTAAGGTCAGTTAAATTCCTTATATGTACAATTATGCTTTAAGCCCTTGCTTGAGAGCTGAAAAACAATGTATTTTAACCCATTTATTTACCACCAGTATTAGAGTGAGTTTAGAGTGAGACTGAACCAGACATTCCAGCAAAAAGTGTTAATTTTGTAAGAACTTACCTAAATATGTGCAGAATTTGTAAGCTATGTCAACGAACGTTTGAAAACTTAACAGAACATAGAACGGAATGGAGGCAAGCTCAAAACTGCAAGGAGTTATTACGTTTCGATAGTGAAAATAATGATTTTTTTTAACTAACATCTTTTTACCACCAAGTGACGAAACAAGAGGAGGCTTGGCACCACGAACAAAGATGGAGATATTTTAAAGATTCTATGGAGATCCAGATTTGCAGTCTGGCATAGCAGAAGATATTGGAGTTCATTGCTCAACAGTCTGTAAAACCATCGATCATGTGCTGAATTAGATTGCTGAAAAATCGGCAAACTGGATTAAATTATTCGAAGAATTAAAAATTTTACCCATTAAGAATCTTTTTATTTTTAAAGTTCTCTGTACATTTTTTAAAATTAGCGGTAATACAGGGACTGAAAACTTATTTTACAGGACACGAAGCACATCAAATCAATTGTATGTGAGGCCAAAGATTAACAAGTCTTTATTTTCAAGGTCTTTCGTTTTTCTGGGACCTAAATGCTTTAATATGCTACCCAGGGAACTCAAAGAAGCAAGAAATTTTTATAAGTTTTCAAATAAACTGAAACATTGGCTTTTAGCAATGGATGATGCAACAACCCTGACCGCTATTCTTTCATAGATTAATATTTTATTATGGAATATATTGCATTATATTATATTATTGTATCATGTTTATATGTATATATTTCTCACAAGTATCAAGATCTTTGTTTGTATTTATTTGAATTATTTTGTTTGTAATTAATTTCTAGTTAGTGGTATATAATTAGTTATATGGAGTTCAGAGATTGTAATAAAGAGTATTTATAAGCACACGCTGCAGTGCCGGCTCAAGTCACGGGATATATGTTCTATTAAGGAAGACTCAATTATTTGGACAATATAATGTAATACTTATTAGTAATGGCTATCTTAACTGGATAGTGATGGCCATTTAAATTTCCAAGCATATGTAAATATTGTTAATGTAAAATTAATGACTGGAAATAAACAAATTATTATTAAAATTATTATTAATTTCCTAGCAAGGATCACAGAGCAATTCTTTGTTCTTTGCTCAACATACTTGGACATTTGATTCTTGACTCATGGTTATGTATTCAAATGTTTTAACTTTTACTGAAAGGATAAGATTATTATCATACATTTTACAATAAATTTGTTTATTCATTTTACAATTAACTACTACAACCATTTTACAACCATTCCTCCCAACGTTCTACTCATACTTTCTTCACCCGTTCACCGTCCATTCCGCTATTTCAACTTTGTTATTGATAACATTATTCTAAAACTAGTAATATTATATGAAATTTTAAAATTATACTCAACAGTATTAATGTGCATGCTACTTGTGATGCTACTGGAAAATTTAATAGCACAACTGCAGAATGGCCAGGTAGTGTCTATGATGCAAGAATTTGGAGGTGGAGTACAGTAAAATTGTGATGTTACAGTTTAATAGATCATCATGTTTGTTTGGGATTCAAATCAAGTAACTACTCTGTCGAGTATTTACTAGGCCTAGTAATAACTTGTGACCTTCCAGACTGGTCCGGATTGTGCCTAGTATTTACTAGAAACAAGTAGAATCTTTTTATTCCTGTTTAATTTTAGAAACAACTTTACCTACCTATTAACAACTCCATAGAAGGTACTTCACTTTATTCACTTCACCAATTGAGTATTTGCTAGGTTAGATAGTTTGATATTTCTCATCATTTCGTGATGAAACCCTACATGATGTTTCGTCTTGGTTTGTAATCCATATGTCTTTCAGGTATTAAATGTAAATTACATCTTCATTGCTACTATAATATAGAACACTAATAAATTATAGCCCACATCTTAACTTAAAAATATGAAAAATTGCGTAAAAATGCAAATATAAATATAATATTTTTCCCTCTTAAAAAAATTACAAATGAATTATGTAGAGATCTTAACCTGAAAACGTACATAATACACAAGTTAAAATAATCAATTTATAATTGATAACAAACACAATCAAAATCACAAATTTGTGAATTTAAAACATAGAACAAAGTTATCCCTGAGAGTTTAACTTTTTTGAGGTGTTGAGGTTGAGTTACTTATTGGTATCATATTGAATGACTCGGTAAGAAAGTTGTAATATTTATTCATACTTGGTGAACAATTACTTTAAAATACTTGTTGTGTTTTATAGGTATGCTTAACAGACAGATTGAAGATAAACCACAGAATAGTCCAAGTCCACATAAAATAGAGCTACATTCGCCTCCTACCCCCTTGACGTCATCAAGTGCACTTCATAGATTCACGTTTCAGTGTCAAAAGAAAAATAGCAAAATGAGGAAAAGGTGACAAGAAATAAACACTATCTAGTATTTATTTGCCATAGGTACAGTATTGCATGCAATATTGAGAAGCAATGCAATTTGCAAAAAAGTATATCTCTGAAGATAATTAAAATAAAGTATGTTTTAGATTTTATTAAAAACAAGTATGAAATTTCAAAAAGTCAGTGATTGTTGGATTAATTCTAAAGCAAAGGATTAGTGTAAATAACAATTAGTTGAACGAAAAATTAAAAGATGAATTGGGAATATGTTCTAGGTAATAATCAGCTGTAATTATTTGAGAATATTGTTATTTCATATTTCATTATTTATTGTACTTTCATTGAGTGATCCTAGTTTGTTGTATGTAACTTCTTTATTAACTCTGGATAGTGAGGAACGACATAATTTATGTGCTTCACAAAATCCCTTCTAAAAGCGAGGAATGGCATAATTTATGCTGTTGCATTAAAATCAATAAAACATATGTTTATTATCAAGCAATCACTACAAAGTTGGTACCAATCAACACAAAATGTTCTGTTCTATACATATCAGATTTTTAATAATTTGTTATGCCATTTTATAAATGTAGGAAATAAAATTAGAACATGCAACTCGAGACTCCCGCTCAATTTTCGCCCGGCGGGAGGTCTGGAGGGAGTAAAATTGCTGATGTTTGTCATATATCTAAAATATAACCAGAAGACGGAATAAGGCATAACAAATGTCAGTCTTTAGAGAACGAAATACTCTATCCAACAAAACAAATTTCATTCTCTTACCGGCATTGGGTATTTTACAAAAATGTTTTTGTGTACCCTTGTTTAAATGATTTCCCAAAAGTGAGGTACGGCATAATTTATGCTGTTGATAAAAGTTTAGCTAATAATTTTTTTACTGAGATATAAACTATAAAAAATTTAGCTAGATAGACACAGAGTTGACAAGTTGATCGGTGCCACTTCAAGCGAATTTTGAGCAGTAGGTTGACAACGGTCACGTGACAAGCTTTCACTTTACTGGAAGGAGCAGAGCCCGTCAACGCTACGGCCAGAGTAGACGTAGCCATTTTTACTTGTTGTGTGTCTGATTTTCTTTGTGAGTGTTTTATTCGCTGTAAATGTTATAAATTACTATTTCGATGAATAAAATTGTACAGTACAAGTAAACCTCACACAACACAAATTTATTACAATACTTACTTACTTACTTATCCGGTCCCGTTCCAGTCAATCCTGGGTCTGGGTTGTCACCAAGCCTCTCCATCTTCTCCTGTCCCTCCACATCTCCTCTCTCACCACTTCCCCCCACACACTCCCTCTCTTTTCCACGTCTGTCCTCACTCCATCCAGCCATCTTCTTCGTGGTCTTCCTCTGGGCCTCCTTCCCTCCATTTCCCATTCCTCCATCTTCCTCGGCAACCTCTCTACACTCATCCTTTTTACGTGACCATACCACCTCAACCTTGCTTGTTCCACTCTTTCTCTTATACTCTCCTCCACTACATCCTTCCTTATCTCACTATTCCTAATTCTATCTCTTCGAGTTCTTCCCTTTATTGCTCTCAAGAACCTCATTTCCCCTGCCTGTACTCTACTCCACTCCCTTTCTGACATCCGCCATGTCTCTGCCGCATAAGTAATTATAGGCCTATAGTAATTCTTGAACATCATTACCTTGGCCCTCCTTGGTACCTCTTTGTCCCATACTAGGTGTTTCACCGTCCGGAAGAATCCCGCTCCCATTCCTAATCTGGCATTTATTTCCTGTTCCATTCTTCCATCACTTGACACCATCGTTCCAAGGTATTTGAAATCATCTACCTTTTTTAGTATACTTCCATCTACCAATATATCTTCTTCCAAAACTGTGTCCCTTCCTACTACCATTACTTCACTTTTTTCCTTGCTTATCCTCAGCCCTCTCTCCCTCATCTTCCTACTCCACTTGTCCAGTTGTTCTTGTATCTCCTCCCTGTTTTCTCCCCACATCAGAATATCGTCAGCAAACATCATTATCTTCATCTCTTCATTTGTCTCCTCTTTAATTTCTCTCATCATTATCTCCATAACTACATTAAAAAGAATCGGAGACAGAACACTCCCCTGTTTCAGCCCTTTCTTTACCTTGAACCATTCTGTATTACCATCACATGTCCTAACTCTGCACTCGTGCACCCTATACAATTCCTTAACCCATTTCATCATATTTTCTGTCACTCCTATTTTTTCCATACTCTCCCATATACTTTTTCTCTTAACAGAATCGTAGGCTTTCTCGACATCTATAAACACCAGTATTAACTTTTTATTGAACTCCCAGTGCTTTTCAACCATTTGTCTCACTGCAAAAATCAAGTCGATCGTACTTCTTCCCTTCCTAAACCCATGTTGTTCCTCCCCTATCTGGTCCTCTATCACGTCCTTAATCCTGTTAAAAATTATTTTTTCAAATATTTTGGCAACATGGCTTATTAATGTTACTCCTCTATAGTTCTTGCATAGTCTTCTACTTCCCTTCTTGTGTATTGTTATTATTTCACCTTTCCCCCAGTCGTCAGGCACTCTTCCTTCCCTCCATACGCATGTGAAGACTCTCTTCAACCAATGTACTCCCACTGCTCCCAAAGCCTTTACCATATCTGATGATACTTCATCTGGTCCTGGGGATTTCCCACTTTTCATCTCTTTCACCGCCTTTTCTATTTCCCTCCAACTTATCTCTTCCCCTCTCTCCCATTGCTCCTCATTTTCGTCTTCCTCTTCTTCCTCATAGTTTTCATTCAACAGTGTTTGGAAATACCTTTTCCACAACTTTTTCATTTCCACTCCTTCCACCATGACTCCATTTTCATTTTGCATTGTTTTGGCACTTTCGGTCACTCTCTTTTTGTTCCTCATCATACTATAGAACATCTTTTTGTTTTGTCCTAAGTCTTCCTCTAACTTTTTCGTGAAGTTCTCCCATTCCTTGTCCTTTGCGTCCTTTATTATTCTTCTGCATTCTCTCTTCTTTGCCAAATATTCATCTTTGTCTTCTTGCGCTCTGGTTTTCCACCACTTCCTCCATGCTTTGTTCTTCTCTTTTACTCCTTTAATTGTCTCTTCATTCCACCAACTTGTTTGTTTTTCTCTTCTTTTCCCCTTTGTTCTCCCACATACCTTTTCGGCTGCCTTTACTATTGTGTCCTTGAACCGATTCCATTCCTCTTCCAGCTCCCCTACCTCTGTTCTGGGTAACTCCTTTTTTACCATATTTCTAAATTCTTCCTTCTTCTGCTCCTCCTGCAGTCTCCATCCCTTTATTCTTTCAACTGGTTTTGTCGTTCTGCTCTCTTTTATTTCCATTCTAAACACCCCCACCAACAGTCTATGGTCCCCTCCTACGCTTACGCTGGGAATCACCTTCACATCCATGATCTTTTCTCCCCATTCTCTATCTGTTATTATATAATCAATTACACTTTTTACTATCCCATCCCAACTATACCTTGTTATTATATGGCTCTCCCTCTTTTGAAATCTCCCATTTCCAATTGTCAATGCATTTCTTTGGCACATGTCCAGCAGTCGTCTTCCTTCCTCATTTCTGTTTCCAAACCCAAAATTGCCCAACACCTCCTCAAACCCTCTTCTGTCGGTCCCAACCTTTGCATTTAAATCCCCCATTAATATATTTACATTTCGTATTTGGTCTTCCAGCTTTTCTTCAAACTCTTCCTTTTCTTCCTCTGAACATCCTGTCTGTGGTGCATACACCTGCATTATTTTTATTTCCTTGTTTTTGTTTCTAATCCTAACTGTCATCATTCTATCCGATATAAACTCCACTTCGTCTAGCATCTCCTTTATCCTCCTATTAACCATTACTGCTACTCCATTCCTTTTTGATCTTCCTCCACTCCAGTACAGCCATGTCCCTCCTCTCAACTCTCTACTTCCCTGCCCCTTCCACTTTGTTTCACTCAATCCCAGAATGTCTATTCTCCTTTCCTGCATCTCGTCTATCAATTCTTCTGTTTTTCCCGAAAGCGTAAGTATGTTCAGTGTTCCAATCTTTATCCTTTTTCGTTTCCAGTCACGTCCGTTACTCCTGTCCTTCCGAGGCTTGGTTATTGTTTTGAAAGCAATATCAACTTCGCTATCGGCTTGCTAGGCCTGACATAGCTGTTGTTTGGTATCTCTCTTAGTCTGGCTTCTACCCCACGAAGACCTGTCCGGCTTGGGTGACCCCACCGGTAGCAAGCTACCGCCGGCATAGCTCTCGGGGTTGTGGAAGCACGCAAGCCCCCCCGCCACGTCAAGGCAGAGATACCTTCGGGGGGGGTTTATTACAATATAAGCACAAAATGCACAAATATATTATAATACAAGTACAAAATGCACAAATATATTATAATACAAGTAAAAAATGCACAAATATATTATAATACAAGTACAAAATGTACGAATATGACTGATCGATTTCGGTCACCATAATATTCGTGCATTTTGTACTTGTATTATAATATATTTGTGCATTTTGTGCTTATATTGTAATAAGTTTGTGTTGTGTGACGTTCACTTGTACTTTATATGAACCAACACTTATTATGCTAATTAAAAAACTATGAATAAAATTATGTGTTGTGTTTAGTGTAGTCATATTACAATGTGTTCTAGTGGTTTTTTTTAGTGTCTAAAATAATCAGGAATAGTGAAAGAAATAGTGAAATTGATACTTATGTAGGTACTAGCCTAAACATTTATTTTTTATCCGATTTCAGCAAACAACGTGTGTATTGATAAGGTATTAGTGTAGTCTACTTATAATAATCTTAAAAAAATAAATAAATAAAAAATAGTATGTATTATTTCTGTTAAAAAAAAATAGTCATATTATTTTTATTTACATGAAGTTCAGATTAAAGAGGTTCTACTGTATCTCAATTCTTCCAATTTTTTAAGTTTTGTTTTAAAAATTTTCTTTCAGGTAGCCCCAAAGTTAAGTAGTATTGAGGGGGGAGGGTATGTGGAATTTGTGCAGGTAGATTCTATTCTTCTTCTTCTATCAATGTTCTTTTGTGGAAAAACATTTACATTTAACTATCTTACATTTACACACACAAAAAACTCAAAATGTTGAGGGGCTTCATCTTGTTTAAACCGATCATTTTCAAAGTTAAAACTGGGGAATTAAGTTGGATTGCTGAAAGTATTTGGTTCTGTGGCATTTCTAAATACAGCTCAGAGTTAAAATTTCCTTCTACAAAGATCGGTCTTACCATATGCCTCCCCACAATCCCCGCCATGGATGCTTTCTATGTTTTTCAACCATCTAATGTGGATTTGCATCACCCCAATAACGGCAGTTCACTGTCCCATTGAACAAATGTTTAGCATCAGAAAATGCAACATTTGCTAAAAAATCAAGTTTTCAGCAAACTGAAGGCAAACAATTTTGACATTTAATATAACAGGTTTTGTAAGTATTTTGAAATAAAATGAGTAAAAATAATAACTCATCCATACACGTTCAGTGATATTGGCCCACCCATACACACCTACCCTTGCTTGACCCACCACCTATCCATATACGTACAAAGTTAATAAAATGTTAGCCTTTGACAACAAATAGAGCGTGTCTACAATTTTGGGTGTCTCTTGTCATTTTACAATGCATTAACCTACTAAAGTACCAGTTACTTATTGTTTTGTTATTCCAGATATGCATCTCATCCCGTGAAACCATTGGGCAGTCCCTTAAGCAACAGGTCTGTAAGTAACAACCACAAATTGACTGAATACTTCCCTGTTCGCCGTAGTGTGCGCAAGACGAAGAAGACAGTACTTGAAGAAAAGCAAAGATGTTTGGAAGAGGCCGTATTAGCAAAACAGGAAGATGGATTGGAGGTTAGCTTGTAACTGCGCATAATAATGTATTCCAAATTTTTGTTTTCTTTTAATTTAATCGTAATCACATAAAATCTTTATAGAATCCAAAAGATAACTTCAATTTATAATCCTAACCAATATAGCGGTATGAGAACACATTTTTAGTGCCTATTTTACAGCTATTTTCACTTACTATTTTATATTTGAGCATTTTGATACTCATCCCTCACACTTACTGCAAATCTATACCATTTATCTGCCAACTTTCATATTATTGTTCATTTGTTAAAATAAAGATCATCCATTTGAACTTCTTCCTTTACTATATTTTATGTTTCTGAAGACTGTCCCTTCCATCCTTTGTGCCATAAACTAGCGTAATATATTTGTAAGGATTCTTAGTAGTATAATATCTTCTAGGATTGATTAACCCTTAATAGGTTACAACAAATATTTGCACACAGTAGGTCACGTGGTGTACAAAAGACCGCAAATTATTATTGTACTGGTTACTATGAATATTAATTAAATACAGCCCTTTATTTACTGCAGGAATGTAATAAAACAATAAAAGTCATTATTCATCTCTAAGACACCGATCGTAGAGATGGGCGAATATGAGGGGCGAATGAGTGTAGTCATTATTACTATCTGAGTTCGACTTAGCTCAGAAATGAATATTTATTAATAGCCCAATAGCCAGGTCAAATGATATTTGCCGCAAATGATATATGACATTTAATAAAAAAAAAAAAACTTATTGTATCTTTATAGAGCATGTGACTTATTTGGTTGCGTGAAGTACAAAGGACCGCATTGATTTTATTTCCTTAAAACTTTGTAAATTTCAAAGGACTTTTTAAAAAAAAGGAGAGCTGTTTTAAAGCAGTAAAAATACCTAATAATATGCATAGAATTAACAAATAATTTTGTAATATAACTAGTTTAAAAATTACATCATTATTTTCATTAACTCCTCAGGTTGCATGGTGTACAAACAACCACACAAAAAACCAAAACATATTTCCTTGTCAGTACTTAAAACTGAATTAGCTGTCAATTAGCGTGGTTTGTATACAAGAAGATAGAGGAAGATGTGCTAAAAGAAGGGGGTATGGAGTTCATATTTTTTGTGATTTCTAAAATCAGTTTTTCTGCAGTCGTTTATACAGCACACAACTCATTAAGGGTTAACAGCAAGCTGGCCTATGCTTACATTAAGTATATCTAACAAACTCCCCCTCCCAACACCCTTTCCCATAAAAACTCAAATAGGCTCTTAATTCAAAACTTATCTTAAACAAAAAGTATCTATGAAGGTAGCAAAAAGCCATTCTGCTCCATAACCTGCTGTGATGAACTTAATTAAGACAGGCTAGAAACAATTAAATACAAGTGTTACCTGGATAGTAATATTATAAGATTTTTAACATATAAAAAATAATGTTTGTTCTAAATATTATATGGTTTTGAAGTGCATCACTTGGCAGTTCATTTTGTCATCCTAGGATAAGTTAAATTCCCGTATCGTAAAATTTACCTGCCGACTTATTCAGCCAGTTTTCTACTTCCATTTTCACTTCGCTGTCAAGATGTTTCTTCAATTTATTCAATAGATGGTAGACACTAGGTGCAAGATAGGGGCTGTGAGGGAGATGGTTCAAAATATCCGAACGAAGCCAACAGCACTTGTATTGCATTAGCAGTATGTGGGTGTGCATTGTCATGAAGCAGACAGACTCCTATTGTCAGTCAACATTCAAGTTTCTTCATTGTTTCACAATATCTTGAAGTGTTGATTGTTTCCCCTCATTCCAAAAAGTCAATGAGCAGAACTCTTTTACCGCTCCAAAATACTGAAATCATGATTTTTCTAGTGTTTTTTGGCAAAAGGCAAAATTGTTGTGTTATTGTGTTTTTTAGTTTTGCTCTTTGGGGTATGGTGATAGGCCAAGTTTTATGTCCTGTCACAATAGAGTTAAGAAAATCCTTACATTCAGTCTGAAAAACACAAAAGAAATTATCAGGCAGCACAAAGTCAGTTGATTTTTTGCTCTAGAGTAAGCATTTTAGGCACACATCTAAAATGGACATTGTATGAAAAGTAGGGATTACAGTTGACTTAAAAAGATGTGCACACAACTTGTTGCAATATTTTAATAGTTCAGTGCAAATTTCTTGAAAAACAGTTTGTAAATGTCTTGGAAAACTTCATGCAAATTGTTGAACGGTGGTTAATAAGATGTTCTTCAATTTTTGTAAAGATTACACTATTCACAAACAATGACTATCTACTAACCAAGGTTGTCTTCATGGTACTTTTCTATCCCTCCTAAATTGAAATTCCCAATTTTGTCACATGCTCTTTTGACATTACGTATTCTCCATAACTGAGAAGTATCACGATGATTTGCAGCTGCACTCTTGGCCGCAGGCAAAGTCTAACCGTGAGTATTCCATGCAACAATAATATTTAACCTAAGCACATTTAAGTGTTAACATTGTACGATACTTCTCACACATGATGGTTGTCGGTTGTTGGTTCCTACAACTTTGCTACTAGTTTCATGTATTATGGGAGTTTGGGATGTATCCCCTAATAAGCCCACTTGTCATAAATAATGAAAATAATAATGAATTGTTTTATACAGCTAGTAAACTGTAGTAAAAAGAAAAATATTGTAGCCACCTTATAATGTAATATATATATATATATATATATATATATATATATATATATATATATATATATATATATATATATGTTTTATTAATGATTCAGTTTGATACTTTTTTGAAATACAACTATCTACAAAAAAATCGTTATACTTTTATGCAAGGTAAAATTTCATGATTGAGCTTAATTCAGATGAAGTCCCTGTTTCAATCGCTAATACTTTTACTTGCTATTATTTATTACAACTCAACACAGAAATATATACCATATCAATTTGAAAAATAATAAACAACACCATTAAGTTTTCATTAGTAATTGTAGTAACACAAAAACGTGTCATTTTCACCAGTATCTAGCTCAATTTGACTTTTGTGTGGCCAACACACAAGAGGAAATTGCTCAATTCTAGTACTTTGAGTCATGGAAAGTCAAATCCATCATATCTCTAACTTGATGAACAAGTTTTTCTTCTTTTCTGTGCCTCCATAAAAACTTATTAATTTAGGTTTCCCATCAAACAAAATATGACTTTCTAAGTTGTGGACATAAGGGTTTAAAAAAACACTTATTGTAAAGCATAGTCATTTTATAATTGATGAACTTAGTATTTTCAAAATCTTCATTCAGATATAGCATGCATGAAAGCTATATCTGAATGAATAAATTTATAAAATTATGAAATATAAAGAATAAAATTATAAAATATAAATTAAAAAAAATTGAACAGAATAATTTTATCTACTGTCGATACAGAAATTATATACACCCGAGTTTGAAGGTTGTTTTCTCAGGAACTAAGAGGCCCACGAAAAATTTAATTTCACAATTTTTTCCTCGTTTAGTTGTTCGTTATTAAATATGCTTTTTTTATTACAAGTTTTATTAATTTTTATCCTAGTTGGAACAAAAAAGTACCGACTAGTTTTCACTGTACATCACATTTACACTGTTATTACTCAAAAACCCGTTCATGTAGCGAATTTATATTTTTATATCTGGTTGGTAGGAATGTTTTTTATAAGTTTTATAAATTTTAGAATTTTAACTTTTCGAGAAAAAAGTTCTTATCAGTTCTCTAAAACATTGTTTTCTTGGTTTCTAGAGGTTGTAAAATTAATTACTTGGTCTTGTTGTAACCATCATGACATGTATAGTTAATACATTACTTTCATATAAGTTGATTTAATCAATTTAAAATTATTTAAAATTTTTTTTGAAAAAGGAAAGGCAGGTCTTCTTCTTATCCTTACTCTGCCCATTCCTCATAGACTATTGATCTATGGGAGGAACTTATTCAGACAGAGTAAGGGGGTGAACTAGTACAGTACAAGGTGAATATTATTGATAAATCTTTCAGTCCAGGCTGGATTCGAACCAGCGCTATCTCTAACCCCCAAGCTTTAAGTCCTGATACCTTAGACTGCACGGCCACCGGCTCATCGATTAAATCGATTAAAATCACTGCATTTACTTACACCTTTGAAAGTAATGTATCGTAACTTTACGTTTCATAAGAACTACAACATGACCAAGTAATTAATTTTACAACCTCTAGAAGCCAAAAAACAATGTTTTAGAGAATTGATAAAAACTTTTTTCAAATAGTTAAAATTCTAAAATTTATAAAACTTATAGAAAACAAACATTCCTACCAACCAAGTATCAAAATATAAATGCGATACATTAACAGTGTTTTGAGTAATACTGGTGTAATTTGATGTACAGTGAAAACTACTTAAAAGTCCGGTATTTTTTTTGTTCCAACTAAGATAAAAATGATTAAAACTTGTAATAACATTTAAAACTGTATTTTTCATAAAGTACAATTAAACGAGAAAAACAATGGTGTGATTAGATTTGTTGTAGGCCTCTTAGTTACTTAGAAAACAATCTTCAAACTCAGATGCACATAATTTATAAACCAACAGTAGTAATAAATTAAAACTAAAACTATAAAATATTAAGATATAACTACGATGTTCTACTCAATACTATTTACATTAAAAAAAGTATAATTAAACGTTAATTATTAAAAACAACTTTAATAACATCTATTTCCATCTTTTTTATCAGAAAATATTTTAAATTTAAATAATATAAAACTCAATGTACTCAGTAAATTAGATTTTATGGTATATGTTGATACTGTTTTATTAATTTTAATATACTGTCTAAACAATAATGGATTTTTATACTTAAATCAGAAATGCTTCTTAAAAAAAAATCTGTGATTTAGTAACTTATTTATCAATGTTCATATAACTTAATATTAATATTTATTTCAGTCAACTTATCGTGATAAAAAAAAAAAAAAAAACTTATATATGGCTGTCAGCATTTTCCAACAATGAAAGTGAATAACAATAATTAAGTTATTTTCCATTATTTTATAAATTCTTCTTTTTGCTTGTGACCAGTGTGATAATTTTAACCAGTTACACTCCTACAACAACAGTAAAGTACAACTATTGGCATTTAAATTTAACGAATTTAATACAGAGCCATTAACTTTCTTTTTCTATATTTGTCCTTAATTACATAAGCATGCTTAGTGCTAAACAAATCTATTAAGCCCTAAAATTCTATTTAAAAATAATTATGATTTATTATGCTTTAGGCCTACTGCATTTTTTGAATCCCTTCATCTTAAATTCCTTATATTATTTTTAATTGACCTTTTTACTTTGATATAAAGCTGCATCGCACACCCCTAATAAACATGACATGTTAATCATACTCAGTTTTGTTATTTAGTGGTGTCAGTGATTATGAACTCTTCTATACAGTATTTGTAACTTGATCACTATTAATATGCTCTGTATTACTATAGTTCTTCTGCAGGGGTTAAAGAAATAACTTTTGGTATCCTGTTCTATGCATTTTGTTTACACACTTTGTTAGTTGTTTATGTTAACTGTTTCATAAATTCCACGTAAAATCAGCTAATAGAGTATTTAGATAACATTTTTTTAATAGAAAATAATCAACATGGCTTCTGCCCAAAAAAGTCAGTGATCAGCGCTGTATCACTGTTTAGTGAATCCATAATTGATTTCATTAATAATAAGGACAATTCCATTGGTATATTTTTAGATCTGACAAGAGTGTTTGATATTGTTATGATATCAAACTTTTAGATAAACTATCTAGTTTAGGAATACAAAATCGGACTATAAATTGGTTCACATCTTACTTATTTAGTAGGAAACAGTTTGTTCAAATAATAAACATGGATATTAATAAAATAACAAATAGTGTATCTCCTTTGCTTACTGTGAGAAATGGGTTCCTCAGGGGTTAATCTTAGGCCCTCAATTTTTATAAGTTACTTGAAAGGTTATTGGAAATCTAGGCAATAATCTCACTTTATATACTGATGATGTCAATTTCAATGGTTCCTCAATAAGTAGGCTTGAAACATATTCATCGATAAATTTAAATGCAAGATATAAATTCTTTGAATCATCAATTAATTACTTTTAAACCCTGACAAAACTAACTTCATATTTTTCAATACAAAACAGAAAAGAATAAAAAATATTCCTAATATTAGTATTAATAGTATCTCTATAGCTCCAACCAATCAACATAAATTTTTAGGATTAATAATTGATGAAAATCTTAGTTGGAATAAGGATGTTGATCATGTCATACAACAAGCTTCTTCTGGAATTTATGCTCTTTATCGGCAATCTAAATTTTGCTCTAAAAAACATTTAGATTTGTTTATTTTGCATTTATTTATTCATTCATTGTTTTTTTTTTTTTTTTTTTTTTTTTTTTGAGTCAGTTTATATGGTGCTACTTCAAAACAAAATTTAGACAGATTACTAATAATTAAAAAATGGGCCATATGATTAATCTTAAATTTAGACCATTTTGAATCTGTCAGGAACCACTTCAAAAGCCAATAAATTATGACTGTTTATTCCTTATATATAAACACAAAATAATATTAGCTATTGAACAATCTTTTCAGCATTTAACGCTTCTTGGGGATTCAAATTCTTATAATAATACAAGAAACAGGAACAGAATTGCCGCTGACCAGCACAATTTGTAAATCTTTAAATAGAAGTCAACATATCAAGGAAGCAGATTTTTTAATGAATCACCAGAACGTATTAAAATTAAAAAAAGGAACAAAAAGTTTTAAACCCCTGATGAAAAATTATTTGATCAAACATTCCACACTCAAGACGAATTTTATGGTATTGATAAAGTTGATCCTTTGAATTATGATTTTCCTTTTAATTAAAGATTTATGTTAATGATTAATATTAAGTATTAATATTTGGATCAATTGATAGTTTAACTAAATGAATTTATGTATTTTTATTGTAATACTTCAACTTTAATTATAATGTATTACATTAATCTAAACACAATTCATGTACATGTCAATGAATACTAATGTTTGTACTTTTTTGAATAGATCTTTTCAATATTAATAATGTATTTTGTGTTACATTCTTATGGTTATTGTTTGCTCTTTTATGAAAATGGTAGCTGTAAATTGACTAATAATAATCAAATAAATACTATATACCGTTTTTCAAATACTTGAAAAAAAGTTATGTATCGTTGTCATCAATTATTTATACTTGAGGCAGAGTTTGAATGTGGAACTTGATATTTAGAACCATTTGACAATAATAAGAGAGCTCAGTGGTGGTTTTACTTGAATCAAGAATCAAGAACTTTATTAATCAAGTACATATCTAGATGTGTGTGATTCAGCATTAATATGAATAGGAGTAGATGCACATGGTCTGAAATGTTGTACTCCAAGACTACGTCAACATGTTGCCCATGTTTGACGTAGATCTTCTTCTAGTCTCACTATTGATATTATTCAATTGTTTTTCTAGTACAGTAGTCCCTCTATAATCTGGCCCTGCGCCAGTCCGGCCCCCCCAGTAATCCGGCCAGTTCTATCGTATTGATAAAAGAACCAGAACCAGTTCTGGTTCCAGAAAACCAAAGGGGGAGATAGCTTTCATATCAGGAATGTTTCAGGAGTGAAAAGTGCTGATAAACAGAACAATGAAACGACAATTTCTGATCAAAAGATAAACGAAATAACTTTTTCAGACCGTAAGATAAATAAAATAACTTCGTCAGAAAATATCTGCCCACAGTCGGCCTTTTCCTTATCAGTACTATCAGCACTTGAAAGAACAGATAACATTAGAATTCCAAATGCAGTAAAGAGGAAGATCGTCCAGAGCCCCAAACTTGTTAATCCTGACCCTTTCTTATCACTTCCTGCCCAATAAAAACACCTGATGGCAACATTCCATTCTGTTTACAATTCATATCTTATGAATATGATTATGCTTCTAGTTTTATAGTGTATAATAGTTGAAAGGTTTTTATAGTGAGGTAAATATATTAGAGTTTCTTTGTTTAGACATCTTATTAATAATGCAAAACATTGCATTAAAAAAATGATAGGAAACATAATTAAAAAATACATTTTTATGATAATACTCTCTCAGCACAAGACAACTCTTAATGTTACTATTTTTTTTATTTTTATCAATAGTTACATTTAATTTTAACTATTTTTTTCTTTTTTTCAAAGTTTTAAAGGGTTAATGTTTTCAATTGTTGTAAGCTTTTTAACTTGTTTTTGATTCATATGCAACAGTGTTATGTAACACGTTTCAACTGGTGTACCATACTTTTCTTACTTTGAAACTATTGTACATCTTTATTGTAAAAATTGACTTTTTAAATTACAATATACATTCTATTATGCAATTTAAGCATGTTTTACAATTGAACTCCAGTAATCTGGCTTTTTCACTAATCCAACACATACCTGGTCTGAATTGTGTCGGATTAATGAGGGACTACTGTAGTTATAGTTTTTCTGTTAGGATCATTATTTTTTATTCTTTTTGTAAGACTAAAGTTTCTAGTTGAGTGTTATGATTCCTAAGTTCATTTATTAATTTATTTACTTCATATAAATCTTCATTTTGGCTTTTAATTGTAACAACTAAATTCTTCATTTTCTAGTTCCTTATTTATTTCATTTGTATAATTGTACTTGTGATGGTTGTGGAGTCTGTATGTGCTTATCTGTATTGTGCTTGTATGTCTGAGTTACAAGTATGAGTTCAACTTTTACATATTGAAACATATTAAAAAAGGGTTTCTTTTACTAATGAGAGTAATTGTGGTTGATGTTTCCTCCTCCAATGATTGGGCGTACGTTTTTAAGAGAATACTTCTCTTACGGAGAATCCTTTAGTGGTACAGTGAAACCCTCGATTTAACGGACACTGATTTAATGTACTTCGGAATTAATGGACAGCTTACAGCTGCATTACAGTATCTAAAATTCTAAATATCATGGAATTAAGGTTATTGAGGAATTTTTATAGAACAATTGTAATTTATAAAATGTGAAGTTAGTCTTCTTTATACAATATTTATTTTTATATTTTATTAATATTTGAGTTAAATATTAGCTGGCAGTATCACAGTTAGTTTTGATTAAGTTGAGGACAATCTGCTTTAACAGACTAGAGCCTGTCCCATATAGTCCGTTACATTGAGGGTTTACTGAAAGTGATGGATTTTATAATGTAACATATTCTTTAAAAATATCAGAATAGTTACAAATTTATTTTTTTTTATCTTTAATTTCTCCAACACACGAACATAATAATAAATCTTTAAAAAATTTTCTTTAGTAAAATTTAATTGAAAATGAAATAAAATAGATCTTTAACCAAATAAATTTCTTCTTATCAAAATACTTTATTTAAAATTAAAAATTAAACTAAAAAACTTTTCTCAAATAATAGAATGAAATTAAATTAACTTTTCGATGTGTCAAATAATAATAATTTAATTTCTTAATATTCAGATTAAATTATTTTCTAAATCTTTATGTATGTGTCTTAAAATGATTCTATGAATGAATGATTCTGCCTCAGGAATCCGCAAAATAACCAATAGTTATTTTGATTTTTAAAATATCTTTTTTACTAAAATCTGACCTCTGACGAAATTTATTGAAATGTCCCTTGAAGAGCAGGACTTAAAAGAAGAAGAAAACCAAGAAACATTTATTAGGTTTTGGTGTGAACAGCTAAAAGGGCAGGGGACAAAGCTAACCGAGAATCTGCAAGCTAAGAACAAAAGTCGAACTTACGTTGCTTCCAGAGAACAGTCGAATTAAACCAAAGGCGCCGCCTGACACATCAACGTCGCGTACAATCAAACAACACTCACACTGCACGACAGCACAACTTCTGAAAGCTTTCCAAGGAAAAAAAATTGCCGAACTTCGGACTGTAGCGGAAGAACGGTTTAAAAAGCGGTGAACTTAATTCAGCAAAAGACGGCGGTGAAACAGGACGAAAAGAGTAACTCGAAGTATTTACGTAGACTCTCCCACTACATTGCCTCGAACAAAAGGGATGAGAACCAATAAGTGAGCTTCGGGGAGGAAGCAAACATAATAACGTCACCAAACCTGTAAATTGCAGAAAATATGTCAATCCGACTCGATAGGGAAAGATCTTGTAGTAACAATTATTGGTTATTTTATTTCTAATTGTAAAAATATATTTTTTATTTGAGGGGATAAAATTCTAAATTTTTATGAAAAACTGCAAAATTTTGAACGAAATTTTATAGGGTTTGAATTAATTTTCTATTGCAAGTACTTTTAAAATATCTTAATTTTTCTAAAATCAATGTAACAAAACATTGTTACAATTATAGCTATGTGAAGCCTATTGAACAAAATTTATCTTTTGGGAAACTTCATGGTCTTGAACATGAGTTTGAAATATTTTTTTTAATTAATGAAATATGCTCATTAAAAATAATTATTGTCTAAAAACCTATGCATCGTGAGTTATGTTTATAAAAGGTGAACAGATAAATAACATTATAGAGAGGCAGTAATCAAGTATCTAAAAATATATAATGAAAATTTACCCAACTAAATGTTAAATATTGAATTTGATTAATAAAATATTGTTTACATATAAAGGCCGTATATCAAAGCTAAAATGGAGAAATTATTTAAAATTTCACTTATTATGTTGCTTGTTTCACTCTAAATAACAAATTTCATTTAAATGTAATTGAAGCAGTATTTCAAAAAAAGGTGTGTTATAGAACACTGTTTACGCAGATGACATTTTAGCCTAACAAGTGGTGGCAGAGTCAGCAGATAGATTTTAATACATTTATTTTCTTGTTTTTGTTTATGGATACTATGGTTATGCTGTTTATGATAGATGGAAGTAATTCTTTATTTTGATATTTATGTTAGTTACAAAATGATATATTATTTCAATAGTTTTTACAAACTTGTAGTATTTGTATTACCAATTTTTAACAGATACACCACCTTATACATTTTTTTGAGTAATAAATAGTTTATTAAAAAGAATTGCTGTTTTATATTTCTGCATGGTCTGCAACTTTTTTATGGACATATTTTGCAGATGCACTTTGTAAATTTTGTTTCCAAAATATAATGCAAATCTTGTCATAACTGCATTTAATGCATGTAAAAGTTATAATAATGATATAATCATCTTCATATTGTTTCATGGTTAATAGCCCTAATTATAAAGTATTAATTCCACTAATAATCATAATATTTCATTTAAATTAATATATATTTTGCTCTGCAGGTACATATGTTTGAGGGTAAAGGCAGGGGCATCGTTGCGATTCAGCCATTCTACCGCGGCCAGTTTGTTGTGGAGTATGCAGGAGAACTGATTTCAAGTGAGGAAGCAAAGGAGAGAGAAAAGATCTATGCACAAGATCAGAATACTGGTTGTTACATGTATTACTTTAAACACCACAATGTACAATACTGGTAAGTGAAGTTATTTGCCATCTTAATTTAGGAGTTAATCTCTTCCTTTCGTAGCAGATTTCAATATTTATCTGCTATGTAGGAAGTGAGATCTGAATTTTGAAGGAAACTTAAAGAATATAGTATCTGGATATATACATATATGCTGTAACTGGTGCTTGTATCAAACGGTTAATTTACAGTTTAATGAATCAATAGAGTGGCTGGCAAGCTTTAATCCTTCAAAGTTAGTACCTTACATGTTTTTTCAGGATGAGTTAGTTTCAAAGTTGATCTCTGCTAGTCCAACTGAGGTATTTAAATTTATTACGTGTTGTAGGTTTTATTTTTTATCTACTTGCTTTCTGAGAACTACTCAATTTTAGTTGTAACACAAATGTATGATTTTTTAGAATTATGAACTTTTTTTACCTCAAAAATAAAAAATTAATTGAGTTAACAATAACAGTTGAAAAATTAGTATAATGAATCTTGAGAAAAGGAACTTTAAAATGTTGTATTTTTATTAATTAAATATAACTTGTTTATCTTAGAACTTAGGCTTAAGTGGACGGTGTCACAACTAGAATCTATATTTTCCAGTGACAACTGCGTCAAAGTGCTATTTACATTATTTAAAAGATAATCAGACATTTCGCCCATGCTGTAATGTGGCATCCTCAGTGGTTTCTCTGAGACAACCTTGACACGGTTGTCACTGGAAAATATAGACTTGTTTATGTAAAAAGTTTTGTTGTATAAAAATGTCTGAAATGTATATGGTAATGAGGCTGTTGTGTTTAACACAATGAATGACAAAGAATATGTGTATACATTGCCCCAAAACCTGAAAATAAAATTGGGTTGATAAACTTTTCTTGTAGTAAACTTACAGGTAAAATTTGGGGCACTAGGCCTAGGATTTCAGTACTAATGAAAGGAAAGCAGCATACCTGGTAAACTGGTACACTGTAGATAGACACAATCACATGACAAAGAATTGAATAGTGAAATATTTTGGGGACACTGGCCCCTTCTTCAGTCACTAAAAAGTAACTTTTACCCCTTCTTGTAGTAAAAGTCACTTTATGACGAAAAAGATTATTAATCTAATTCAAAATCACTTTAGGGACCATGTAGGTTGATCGTGTCTCAAAAGTTTGATATGTTAATACAATTAAATTGTTTGTTTCAGGTTATTTTATGTTAAGTACACTCCTATCAAATATCCTATCCTGCACATATGTCCTGCACCTCCTTTCATTCAATCTCTTGTGGTATGTTACATTATTCTCTAGCCAATTGTAAAGTGTATCATAAATCATAGAGTTCTGATTATGAGTTGTTCTTGGACATAAAGCTAATCTATGTTTGTCCCGGATTATGTTTAACATAAAGTCTTCGCCTTGTATTAGTTTTTAAGCAAGATTATTGAAATTACATCCAAATATATCATTTTTATGCTATTTGTTTGTGTTTTTTTTCAATCAGATGACAGTAATAATACAAATTTATTCATTAAATGTACAGTACAGCACTTTATAGTTCAACTCAAAAGTAAAATTATTCATCCACTGATTTTCTTATTCGCCATAATTTGTGGAATTGACCCATTGAGTGCCATGAATCAATATATCACTCTTTAAATGCTTGAAAAATATGTTGCATATATTGTGATGTTAAAATTAACAAAATACTTTGCAATATTATTTTGTAGTGTCACAATAACATAAAAATACATTGTAATGGTGTATCATTGTTGTGTCCTGTGCGTTTAGTTATGGTTTTCTTTGCCAAAACCTTGCATCAAATGTAAAATAAATCGATGCTTTATGTGAATTAAATTAAATTTTTATGTTATTATATTATATTAAAAATATTTTTATTTATGCCATGCACACATATATACAATAAATAATGAAATGAAAATATTCTTTATTAGTGTGGCGAAGTTTGGACTATTTAGTCCTCTATTCCACTTAACCACTTAGTGTCATTATTAGAATAGTGTCATAACTTAGAATAGTTCATTTACGAGGTATAGTCAAAAAGTTCCCGGAATTGGTTGAAATATGTTTATTGGACAAAGATAAAATCTTACAAACCTATATTCCTTCAAAATACTCTTCTCTTACAACAATACTTGTCCCTACATTCATACAGATGGTCCAAACATTTTTGACACTTATTTAAAAAAAAATGTGTTTCAATGCTTTTATCACATTTTTACTGACAGCTTTAGCACCTGCAAATCGATTTCCTTTTATTGATGATTTACCGTGTGAAGAGTAAGAAATCGGCTGGCAAGAGGTCAAGCGAATATGGAGGATGTTCTAACGTGGTAACGCGGTACTTGACTAGGTAGTTACACTCTAACAAGAATCGATGTACAGGGGTATCATGATGCAGCAAAATTCAGTTATTTTCTGCTTATTTTTTAGATTGTTTCCTCCTAATGGCATCTCGTAAGTGCCTAAGAACTTTTGTGTGGATAAATTTACCTTATATGCGATATCATCAATTGTTATTCTTCAGTTTGAATGGACAGTTTGTGGAACTCGCTCAATGTAGTCATTTGTGATTGCAGTCGAAGGACATCCACTACGAGAGTCATCTTCAATGCGACCTTCACAAAAACGTTTATGCCTTTCGTAAAATTGGCTTTTCTTCATCGCCTTAATTCCATATGCTTGAATTGACATTTTAAGTGTCCCAGAAGATGACTTTTGAAGTAAAAAATCAAATTTAAGGTTTTTTAGCTGTTCATTAAATAAATTTTCAAAACGTGACAATTTAAACATGCAAATACACGAAAAGTGCTCTCCATGGAGGAACAATGGTAGCTGGGCAGTACTCACTAACTGATAGACGACAAAATTCCCACCGGCAATCACGCTGTGTGTCTCTGGACATCGATTCCGGGAACTTTTTGACTGTACCTCGTACTATTGCTTTTCAAACACAGGTTACCAATTACAGGGTATTTTAAGTTAGGTTAAAGGGCACTAAGCCAGGAATTAATATATTCATTAGGAGAGATAGGACATCAGCAAGCTTACCTTAGAAGACAAGTTCATTAACATCATAGTAGTAGTAAACAAATACAAAAGAATCACATGTGCACAGATTTTCAGTGCTTCCCCTACTACGCATCTTTGTCACTAGCAGCTGATAGATCTGTTCACGTGACCGATCACGCACTCCAGTGAGATGGGAGATGTCTTATTGTTAAAATCCTACACAATCTCACTTTATTCGCACAACCTGTGTCACTTGACATTTGATTTCATTGTTTGGTAGCTAAAACAAACTATAGACCTTTAAATAATGCTAAGGTAAAAAGGACAATATGTGAGTAGGAAGAACAGGATTTATGTGGCAAACCTAGTTCTAGCGTCAATGACGTATCCAGTTGTGAATAACCCAACACCGGTTTAAAACCGTGAGTAAAAAATTGAGTAATGGAAATTAGAGAGTACAATAATGAATATTTGGAGTTAGGTTTTACATATATCGGAACTGAAGACAACCCATAGCCCCAGTGTGTTATTTGCTAAGAAGTCTTGTCAAATAAAGGTATGAAACCTGCGAAATGCGCTGTCACCTTGAAACAAAAAATGAAGATTATAAGAGTAAATCTGTAGGTTTTTCAATCTAAAGCTAAGAAAGTTAAAGAAATCTAAGTGTTAATGAAAACGCAACCTTAGCTTCTTGGCAAGCTTATAGCAACCTCTGGCAAGGCACATACAATAGCTTTTTATACCTGCTGGAGTATAAATATGCTGCAAAATGCTTTGAGATCAAGCAGCAAAAACAATCAGCTCAGTTCCATTATTGAACTATATAGTGCAAACAAAAATTTCAGATATGTCTAAAAATATTCAAGAGAAACTTTCATTTAAATTATCTATTAGTGATTTATTTGCTTTCCAAATAGACATAAGCACAGACACATCCAAGAAAGCTACTATGTTATGTTAGGTTTTGTTATATTTATTTTGGAGTATAAATTTTATAAAGATTTTTTGTTTTCCTGTGAACTCATGCATACAAGAGCAGAAGATATTTTTTATGCCATTGATAAGTTTTTTCTGAACACAATATTAAGGGGAATAAATGTGTTGATGGTACTGAGCCTATGTCTAGCTACAAAACGGGATTATTAGGCATGTTGAAAGATGTCACACCACACGTAAATGGAACTCATTTTTGTATCCACAGAGATGCTCTGGCAGAAAAAAATATGCCAGTAACACTTGAAAATGCTTTTGATGAAGTTGTAAAAATTATTAATTCCATTAATGCAGGCTTGGTGGTTCAGTGGATAAGGCTTCGAACTGCAAAGGGCAATGTCTTAGGTTCGAATTCCCACTGAGCCAACGGTCGGTACTTCACTTATTGTATAAAATTGACGCACAGGCTTATAGCCATGTCTACTGGCGAGTGAAGTTTTTAAAAAATAAAAAAAAAAAAATCACTTCTCCTACAATCCAGCCTATTCAATACAAACCAAGTAATCAATCTCCTGCAATCAGGCATTATGCAGAGCAGACACACAGGGAGGGGGTTGTAACGGATGGCTGGACACCCCTGACATTTTCAACCTTTTTGATCGAACAAAGCGAGTACACATACTCGTGTGTGTTCTTTTGGTCTCGTCTCTTCTCATCAGTGCAACCATACGTGGAGAAAACCTGGCGATAGAGTGTAGGATCACTAAAAAAGGGTAGAAAATGCATGGGCTGCCAAGTTTTTCGCCGTGGGACCGTAACACGGGGCTATTACTAGCAGACTGTGATGTTACTGGCCTGATGCACATGCTCTCAATTAGGCCATGAAACTACTAATGTAAAGCCGCACGATCACGTCTCTGCTGTTTTACTAAACATTTTCAATAATAATGAAACTAACAACCATTTAGTTTGATATTTTTCATTATCTATTTTGCTATGCACATCAAATCAAATCTTGCCATCTGAAGACTACTAGCTTTGGTCACAAATACAAGTTAGGTCATGTTATTGAGAATAAAGCTAGGAATTAAAGTTAGCAGAGATATGGCATCAACAAACCTATCAGAGAAGATAAGTCCACTATACACAAACATTAGAAAAACAAAAGAACAATGTAACAGAAGATACATCCCACCCGCCCACCCATACACGTACAGTGGTAATATAATCAATATAATCAGCTTTTCAAACTTTGTATTTTATAAAGAACAAAACCATATGAAAGTTTAGTAAGCATTCAGTTATAATATAAAGTAGAACCCCGGTTATCCGAAATAAAGCGGGGAGAGCCGTTTCGAATAACCAAATTTTCGGTTAAACCGTCATATGCTAAAAATAGCCTATTAACATGGTGTGTAGGAAAAATGAATTGACAAACAATGTACATACTACAGTATTTTATTTCAGCTACAAAAAATGTTATAATGGGTCAGAAAATATGATAAACTGAGCACCTGAAGTTACTACAGCATTGTAAATTAACCCTTTCAGGAGTGCGTTAATTTAGCTAAATTGAGTAAAGACGTCGCATGACGTCTTTTTATAAATTGACCTAAATGAGTGAGGGCGTCATGTGACGTCTTGTGTAATGGTAAATTATTTAATTTATTAAATTAATTGTGCATATTCTTAACACATTACACTATTACTATCTGCCACAGGCAAACTCAAATTTCAGATGTGCACATTTTTTGGCACTCTTCGTGTCAGTGGTAACATTCATTTGTCCTCTCTCTCTAAACTGATTTGGTTCCCGCCTGATGTCATCAGCTGGCGTGCAGCTGATACAACGTTTGGCGCGCATTTCACTCCATTGGCACGCTTTTCACGTACATTCTCTCAGTTGTCTGTCAGCTACACAGCTACACACAGTACATTTATTGAGTCTGCAGTGCACTTGGCTATCGCTTTTATACTTTCAATACGTTATTGATTGCTTTTATTATTTTTATTTTACGGTAGAGTTGTTCTTATTTATTATTTTTATATTACATTAGTGTTATATTATTTAGTACTGTGTTAATATAATAATTAATTATGTAATGTAATAAACAAGTTTGAAACATTTTTTGACATTTAATTTTTTTACTCCTCTACAATTTCAAAACTAATACTTCCTTCAGTCACGAAAATTAGGACGTCATATGACATCTTTACTCCTGAAAGGGTTAAATACAGTAGAACCCCGCAAATCCGAACTAATTGGGGGGACAGCTTGTTCGGATTCCGAAAAGTTCGGATTATCCAAAAAATAGCGTATAGAGTTACTGTATTAACATTAGCACAGTTGTTCAACGTTAACTGACGGTTTAAGATGCCGTCTGTGCATGTCTGGCGCTGAGGGCGTGGCGACAGGGCATTGACCTACTCCCCCTCTACCTGGCAACGCTGGCGTACAGTTCCCTACAGTTGTAGCTCAGTAGCCGTCTTGTGTAGTCAGTGCCGTTGTCGTATATACTCCGCCGTTAGTCTCGTTAATTCATTGAAGTTTGTTTAGTTTGTATATAATATAACAATATATTTTACTACTGTACTAATACTGTAGTGAATATTATTCACTACTGTACTGTATTAGTACAGTATAGTAGGTAGTAAAATATATTGTTTACATTTCGATAGGCCTACAAAAGTGGGAATCAATTTCTTTGTGGTGAATTGTTATGTGAGTGTTTGTGTCAAGTGTTTAAAGTGAGAAAACAATTTAACTGTAGGCCTACAGGATCTGGTGTTCGGATCTACAGTATAGCCTACATTAAAGTTACCATTTTTTCCATACAGTATTATGATCTACGTAAAATTGTTTTCTCACAGTTTCTATTTTTAGTTCACTGCAACAAAAGACAATACAGTGCCCTCAACTGAAAAGTGTTTAATTGATTATATAAGCTTTACAATGGCCACTAAACGAAAATACAGCTCATGTACAATTAAAGAAAAATTGGACGTTTTAAAACGATTAGACAAAGGAGAAAGTGTGTCTAAGATAGCTTTGGAATTGGGTGTAGGTAAGTGACTGGAAAAAAAATAGGGCAAAAATTGAAAAGTTTTCAGGCAGTACAAGTGAAAAAGCATTGCAAAAGCGACACAATTCTTCTGTATCGGCTCATGATCGTCTTGATGAAGCGGTATTCCTATGGTTTAGCCAAGAGAGGCAAAAGGGAGTACCTATAAGTGGACCTTTGATTCAAGAAAAGGCCTTGCAACTTAACGAACATATGAATGGCAGTCTGTCATTTGTTGCAAGCAATGGTTTGCTAAACCGCTGGAAAAATAGACATGGTGTTCGTCAGCTCGCAATTACAGGCGAAAAGTTGTCATCAGACGTTACCGCTGCAGAAGCATTTGCACTAGAGTTCAAAGATACAATCACAAACAATTATTCACCTCAACAGATATATAATGCAGACGAAAGTGGATTAAATTTTAAGTCACTGCCTAATAAAAGTCTAGCATTGAACGAAGAAGCGTGTGCGCCTGGCTTTAAAATGAACAAGCAACGTTTAACTGTATTGGCTTGTTGTAATGTGGTGGCAACCAACAAATTGCCGTTGATGGTTATTGGCAATTCAAAGAAGCCACGCGCTTTGAAAGATGTTAATATGGATGCTCTGCCTGTGTATTATAGAAATCAGAAGAAAGCCTGGATGAATAGTGCTCTGTTTAAGGAGTGGTTTGAAAAACAATTTGTTCCTTCGGTGACTAAATTCAATGAAGAAATGGGGCTACCCAACAGGGCACTACTTTTTCTTGACAATGCTTCATCACACCCTTCAGAAAAAGAACTGACATGTGGTGAAATTAGGGCTGTTTTCTTAACACCAAATGTCACTCCATTATTGCAGCCAATGGACCAGGATGTCCTGCAGTTTATAAAACTTTATTATAGAAAACATTTGGTACGGACACTTCTATCAGATGAAGAAAGTTCCATCACTGACATCCTGAAAAGAATCACGATAAAAGATGTAATTTATTGGGTGGCTGAAGCCTGGGACAACTGTCCTGAAACTTTGACTAAAAAGTCGTGGAAGAAGCTGTTGCCAGATTTACAATTTGAAGAAACACAGCATTTTCAAGCTCCACTACAAAATGACCTCCTAGATGTTGTTCAAAAACTTCCAGGATGTGAAGAAGCTGGAGAAAATGATGTCATAGAATGGGTTGGTGTTGACGATAATGGCCACCAAGAATACAATGATGAGGAAATCGTAAATTTGGTTCAACCTCAAAGCCCTAATGAAGACGAAGAAAACGAGGAAGAAATTTCCCAACCAGATCGAGTGTCACACGCAGATGCCACTAAAGCCCTGGATGTGGCTCTATGATATGTGGAGCAGAGCCCTGCTGCGTTACCAGCTGACGTAATGTTTATGCGTAGATGGCTTAACATTGCCGCTTCTAGTTGCTACACATCTATGCGTCAGAAGAAAGTTACAGAGTTCTTTAAGAACACACCTTAATCTTTTATATTTTTATACCGTATTTTATCTAACGTTGTATTCATGTATTCATTCTGTACTATACTGTACTTCACTGTATTTCAAGTTCAATTATAAACCATGTTAACGATGTTGAAGGTGTTTTTGTAAATTAAAATTATGTTCTTACGTTTTTGTCTGTTATTTCATTCCCGTTTTTGTGACTCCAAATTTACTGAATACAGTATTTTAACTTTTTAAAAAAAAGTTTCCGATCCCCGTCAGATCGGATTTGCCGAAAATTCGGATTTGTGGGGTTCGGATTTGCGGGGTTCTACTGTATTACAGAAATCAATGATTTTTGTTTGATTTTCCGTAAATCCTTGGCACATCGTTTTTGAGCAGCTATGTCCTGCCATATTTTAATTAGAAGAACCTCAGTAGGTGTCGATTCGCTGCATTGTTCCATAACATTTAGGGCATCCTTAAATAATACCAAAAGTGATTGTAATTTCACTTGTTAAAAGATGAATCTCTATTAAAATTTCTGAGTCTGGGCCCTACAGTAAAGTTTGACTTACCTCTAATGCATTAAATCCATTGTCAGGTGTCACTTTGCCGATTCCGTCATCCATGTCGTCTGCTTTGTTTTCTGTTGCGTCGTCAGCTGGCTGCAATACTACCTCTACAATGTATTGGATGGAAAGTTCATCAAAATTATCGGCGACGACCCATGGATACGATGATGTGCATACGCTTAATATAATTGTTATATGTAGCCCAAACATAGGAATTTGAATATTATTTGAAAGCCTATGAATCAATTCACATTTAAATACCTTTCGAATTTCCGTAATTGTTTTCAGACAACGTAATACAGTAATGTGTTATTTACAAAATTTGTTTACTTAAACAGTTTCATCAGCTGCTTGGGTTGTGAGTGGTGTTATTGCCGCTGTTTCTTTGTTTGATGTGGAAAACCGACGTTATGTTCAGTTATTAGTTCAGTTTTGTACTTATAGTGTTTGGTTTTGTTATTATTGTATTATATACAGTATTTATAATGATTAACGGAACCGCTTCGGTTGATCCGGGTTCCGGTTAATCCGATTTCAGTTAACTGGGATTCTACTGTACAGAGAACCTTAAGAGAAAAAAATTGTAAAATTAATTAGATGACAAAATTAGAATATGAGAAAAATTGTATTCTTTGGTCAGGAAAAGGGGGAAATTATAGATATTTAGTAAAATGAAATCTTTTATATAATTGGTCGGTAGCATGGTTAGTTAAATCCCAGCTTCATAAGCTAAATGTTCTCAGTTTGATCCCAATCAGAGTCATAACAAATTTTGAAAGGGATCAGCTGATAACTACTGGCTTATCATTTGTCGTTGGGCTATTAATTAATGACACTTTCTAAGGAATAGTTGGCCTTAGTTTGTAACAATGACTACTTTCGTTCATCTACACTCATTTGGAATCCATATTCCGCCATTATCTTGACGATCGGCGTCTTATGAATAAATAAATAAAATATTTTTTCATAAGTCAACGATTCATTCAAAACTCTTGTACATATTTACTGTGTACATATTTACCTGACTTAGGTCCTCCTATCATGCCTCCTTACCGTTATAGGCCTACTCATTGCTTTTTAATAGAACAATTTTGGGACAAATGACCATAAAGAAATTTTTTATTGTACTGACCACATTATACTGACAATAAAACAATTAGCTGAGGTCATGCAATATGAAACCAATTGTTAAAAACAAACTCTAAAGGTACTGTTGACTTCACTACACAATTTTAAATTAAAATATTATTTTAACTAAACACCTACAACATTCATGCTCTAAGTTTTTCCTGAAAATAAAAAAATTTTCCTTATCCGGACTTTCATGTTGTTAGTTTTATAAGGGTCATTTTTCATAGGGTTTACTGTATATTACAATAAAATGATTACTGAATGATTTTTCATTTCGTTATGCTCATCAAGAAATGCAGATTACTGTACAGTAATTATAATATAATGTTTTAATAAAACACAGGGACGTGAAAATGATCACACAGCATTAAACTCACAATTGTGGCATTCCTGACAGTCGTCACATGCGTGCTCTCCTCCCTCATCTGCAGTCAACACTGCTCTGACCCCCGATTGTAGAACCCCCGAAATTGAGTCCTGCTTACATCCCTGATGCAGAGTAATCATATACAGCTCTTGTGGCTTTCCAGGGGAAAGGATCTGGGTCGGTTTTTTTGGACTCAGAGGTTTGGTTCTGGTTTTTCTCCTGGAAATAAAAATTTCTAATCCATTCAACGATTTTGATTGGCTATGTAAAGTTGCTTACCTGTCACATACTTTTGGACATTTAAATCAGCTAAATTTAAGTTTTTAGCTATTTGTGGATATATTCAGAGTGGAAGACAAGGTTGAAGCAATTAAACAAAAATTGGAAATCTGTTTCATAAGAATTGAATAAAATTATTTTCAAATTTCCCTTTCCTTAAAAATTTTTTAGAATTTACCTGTGAGGAGTTGTCTGAAAATGTTAGAGGAGATATATCAGTCCACCTTAAAACCTTAGCAACTTCACTAAGAGAGTATTTTCCTGAATCAGACCAAAAATACAGTTCTATTAGAAACAGGTTTTCTATGTGGACACAACAGGTTTAAGTAACTAACTACTTTATTATTCTGTTTAATGTCATATAATATATCAATTTTGATTTGCTTTGTAAATTAAAATATACTGTAACGTAGTATCAAAAAGAATAGTTACAAATTTATTTTTGTTTATCCTTAATTTCTCAAAAACAGGAGCAAATAATAAAATTTTCTTCTTATATTCTTTATTAAAATTTAATTCAAAATAAAATTAAAATGAAACTCTTCAACAAAATAAAAATAAAAATTTCTTCTCAAAATGTTTTAATTAAAAACTAAACTAAAAAACTGTTCTAAAATAATGGAATAAAATAAAATTAACTTTCAATGTATTAAATATTAATAATTTAATTTCTTCTTTGTATTCCAGATTAAATTATTTTCTATAATTCTGTGATTTTATGAATTTATTTTTTTATGTATGATTCTTAATTTATAATTCTGCCTCACGTATATGCAAAACAACAAAATAACCAATATTTTGGTTTGTAACCAAATTTTGATTTTTAAAATCTCTTTTTTATTACTAAAATCTGACTTCTGACAAAATGTACTGAAATGTCGCTAGAAGAGCGGCACTTAAAGAACAAGAAAAACTAAGAAAAATATACTAGGTTTTGGTGTGAACAGCTGAAAGTGCAAGGGGAAAAAGCTAACAACGAGATTCTACAAGCTAAATACAAAAGTCCATAGAACAGTCGATATAATCCAAAAGCGCTGCCCGACATGTAACCGTCACTCACAAACAAACACTCACTGCGCGGCACAGCACAACTTCTCAAAAGCTTCCCAAGGGAAAATTACCAAACTGTAGCAGAAGAACGGTTCAAAGAAGCAGAGAATTCAAATCAGCAAAAGGCGGCGGTGAAACAGGCCGAGAAAACCGTTGTGGACGAAATATTCACGTGGCTCCCCTCTACTCAAATTTTGCCTAGACACAAAAGGGATGAGAACCAATAAGGGAGCTTCGGGGAGGAAGCAAACATAACAATGTCACAGATACCTGTAAATTGCAGAAAACATGTCGATCTGACTCGATAGGAAAAGATCTTGTTGTAACAAATATTGGTTATTTTATTTCCAATGGGAAAAATCTACTTTTTTATTTGAGGATCTAAGATTCTCAATTTTTATGAAAATCTGCAAAATATAGATAGAAATTTTATAGAGTTTGAACTAATTTTCTGTTGCAATTACTTTTTCAAATATTTTAATTTTTCTAAAATTAATGTAACAAAACATTTTTACAATACTATATTAAAAAAACGCCGAATGTTGTTTTTTTTAATTAATATTTTGCCTCCTGGATTGATAATGACTAAATAAAAATAGGTTATTTACCTGCTGTCAATCCTGTTATAACTGTTGATTACTATGTTTAGGACTAAAAGTCTCCCATTTTTAAAGCCTCTTTTTTGTGTTATAGGCCTCTAACATATGGTCTCTTCCGAATATTAAAATACATACACATCAGCACACGTACAAGTATATAACATAAATGAATAAATATAAATTACACTTGTAGACGACCAAGAACGTAATTTATGTTTTAACGTAATTTATGTTTTATGTGTGTTGTTAACCCTTTGAGTGCCAACGTCCGTATATACGGACGTTGGCGATTTATGCGAGAAATGCCAACGTCCGTATATACGGACGTCGGCAATTTATGCGAGAAGTGCCAACGTCCGTATATACGGACGTCGGCAATTTATGCGAGAAATGCCAACGTCCGTATATACGGACGTCGGCAATTTATGCGAGAAATGCCAACGTCCGTATATACGGACGTCGGCAATTTATGCGAGAAATGCCAACGTCCGTATATACGGACGTCGGCAATTTATGCGAGAAATGCCAACGTCCGTATATACGGACGTCGGCGATTTATGCGAGAAATGCCAACGTCCGTATATACGGACGTCGGCGATTTATGCGAGAAATGCCAACGTCCGTATATACGGACGTCGGCGATTTATGCGAGAAATGCCAACGTCCGTATATACGGACGTCGGCAATTTATGCGAGAAATGCCAACGTCCGTATATACGGACGTCGGCAATTTATGCGAGAAGTGCCAACGTCCGTATATACGGACGTTTCGTTTTCGATTTATGCTATCATTATATACTATCTAAATCATTGCATTCTGGGTCCGTTGCAAAGATAAAGATGTATTTATATCGAAAAAAATAATGTTCGAATATTATTTGATATTCTATGCAATAGCTCTGTTGACGAAAATCAAGTTGCTTTTGCGTCATTGAGTCAGCTGACTGGCTTTGTTTATATATATTGCTCAGTCGGTGTTTGTGTTCTTGTGTAAACAGTATAAATATTACTCTTATTCTTTTATTTGTTAGTTTTACAGTTGTTAGTTATTTGTGTTTAGTTATAAGTTGTTATTTACATTACAAAATGAAAAGAGTTAGACCTAATTCACCAATAAGTGATGGAACAGTAGGTCAAATAATGGCATATATATAAAATATAATGTGTAGATATTGTAAATAAAGGGAACATTTTATATTTTCTTAGATCTAAATATGTATTAGGTTCATAAACTTTATAAAAGAAAGTGTTTTTATTCATGTATGCTATTTTTAGAAATAATATTCTCTGAGTACCTACAGGACACAAAAAGTGTGAATTTGTGAGTTTTACAGTTTTTTGAAGAACGGCAATAACTTTTTTATTTTTCAGTGAATTTCAGTGTGTTTTTTTTATTTTGTTCATGAACATATATACTTTGACATCCTGCTTACTAGTGATGCTTATGGAATTTTTTAAAAATCAAAAATGATGCTCAAACTTGGAAATTTGAAAAAAAATATTTTTCGTAATAGTTTTTTATGTTATAAAAAGTTTTTAATTACACATAAAGTTGTCTAATGTAACATTTCCATTTAAAGCAGTCTTTATTGGTTATAACAAAAAAAGAAATAAGTAATTTGGTTCATAAATACTTGAGAAATAACCGTTTTAGCAAACTCTTACAAAAAATGCAAATTAGGCCTGGCACTTTATGCATACTCATATAGAAAATACCTCGGCACTTTTAGCATAGCAAAATGAAAAGTGACCTGGCACTCAAAGGGTTAATTCGTGCTCAGGCCTCTGTGTTTTACTATTCTGATTACAACCATGTGTTAAGCCTATAACACAAAAAACAAGGCTTCAAAGTTTTAGTCCTGAAAATACTGATTTACGACAGCATGTAACTAACCTATTTTTACACAATCTATTTTTGTCTAATACAGATCTCTTGTTCTTACTTTTATTTGGTAGGTTTCCCAAATATTTGTAGTAATAAAGGTAATACCAATGGTAAAGTTTTCTTTAATTACATTTCTGCTGTACTATTAGTTACTTTCCATTGTTGACATAAGAATGATGAATTAATAAAACTTCATACCATATATTTTTCGCAATTTGTGTTGTAGAATTGCACATAAATATTCGGATGTGTATTAACAATAGCACGAAGATAATAGAGCTTACTGCAAACACAATTGTATGAGCAAAAATCATTAAAAAATATAATATTAAGTTTAGCATTGTTGTTATACAACGTAATCCAAAACGACCATTGGTATAGCAACGCCAAATAATGTTTAGGGGCTCCCCGATAGTTTAAGCCATTTCCTTGGAGGTCCGCAACTGATGAACAATTGGGAAACACTGCTCTAGATAATTCCATAAAAAAATACCAGCAACTTCATATTTTTTTATCAACTGAATCTCTTAAAGATTCATTAAAATGTATTAGTGCTGTGAATGATAGGGAAACATATATTAAAATATAATTGAAAAACTCATATGAAAGCAATAAAATTTTAAATGAACCAGTGAATAATAGAGTAGCAAACAGTTTTCTTTTTCCAGCATTGATTTAAAAAGTGTCATATTTTCAAATAAATTTTTTGCAGTGAAGTTTAATGTTTTTGTATCCTTGAATCCTGATACTTGTTGTTCATTTTTACTGAAATTTGTAAGAAAAGTATTTTGACACGGTTAAAATTTTTATGTAACACTTGTTGAGAAATCAATTAAAAAATTCATTCTATAACAAGTGATTGTGTTTTTTTAGGTCTTTCGATTAATTTGAATTTTTTAACATATCTATGTTAAAATCTTCAGTAACAATATTTTTCTTTATCAATGAGGAACTCTACGAGTGTTTCATTAATTTAAAAATTCTTTTGTATTACATTGGGTTTTTCTATATATACACCTGTCAGACAAAGGCCTACATTTCCAGTTTTGAATTTGGCTACACAGCATTCAAATAACTTATGCTGATAAAGTTCATCTACCCTTGTAGATAACAGATTCCTCCCCTTTAATCCATCATTATTGATAATTATTATGCCTCCCCTAGATGTAGTGCTGCGAGAGTATTGTGAAATCAATTTGTAATTTTGTATATTAAATCGTTCTAATTCCAATTTAGTCATATTATGTTCTGTTAAAACTATGGTATCAATATATAGAATATATTAATTTTATATATAATATATTTTATGTATTGTATCTTGATGTAGAATGGACGATAGTAATAATCATAGTGTGTCACCAGTAACATGTCTGTAAATAGTTGTCTATCTGTTTTAGATGTTATGTGTGGGCTACTTTAAATGAGTTTTGAAAAGACAGAGTAACTGTCAAGGTGATTAACATAATGTTAAATTTTGATAAGACAGACATTTAAGAATCTCTTTAAAATTAAAAAATTGTGTTTTGTTAGTGCTGTTAGCATTTTTATTTATTGCTTGCTATGTTTTGGGACTAATATTTTTAGAGTATTTTACCTTAATTTTCTGCACCTCTGCACCTTAAATGATTAAAATTATATTTTTTTTCTTTCTATACATTGTGTTCTTGTTGTGTTAAAATTAGGTAGAAATATAAAATGTTGCATTAATAAGTAATAAAATTGCCCAAAATATACTAAGTATAGTAAAGCTTAAGCTTTTATTTAGGAATTTAAATTAAATAGTTTTCGACAAATTTGTAAATTTGAAGATATAGACAAAACATTTGTTGGCCTAGTGCTGAGTAAAAACTTAAAAATATTTTTGATTGTAGTGTTGATGCAACAGCAGAGTCTGATCGATTGGGCCGACTAGTGAACCACTCTCGGAACGGAAACCTGAATACGAAAACTGTAGTGATTGATAGCATACCCCACCTAGTGTTAATTGCGAAAGAGGACATTCAGCCTGGAGAGGAGGTGACTTACGATTATGGAGACAGAAGCAAGGAGTCACTGCTTTATCATCCTTGGCTTGCCACATAATAACAACTTTTCCAGCAGTTATCTTTATTTATGTTAACTTTTAAGATCTCATCGTAAGTTTAAGCAGTTTGACTGATTCAAGAACTGTATTTATGACGTTAACAAATTACCTTTCGAATAATTTTGCTATTTATTTAAGTAAGAGATAGTAAATCAGAAAACAAAATAGTCATAAATTTCAAACTACTTATCTAATTTATTTTACTTAGATATTTATTTTACTAATTTCACCGTATATTTTTATTTGAAATTTTATCATTTTAAAGGAGACTGTTCTATAAAATAAAATGAGTAGTTTATTCTCAATTTAAGATGATTCATTTATTTTTATCATCCAAGCATAATGTTATGTAATTTGTGGTGTGCATATTGTTTTAAACTAATTTATATTATTACCTTTCTTACTATTTAAATTTTATACAGTATTTCAAGAATTTTTTGTAAAATGTTACATATACTACCAATATTAAAGTTTCTGGAGAAAATACCTTAAACCGTAGTGTTCATTGGAAAAACCAAGTTTGTTTAACTTGCCACATTGGTTGTGTGAAAAAATGTATTTATTATATATGACATTTGTCATTTATTTAGTTTTGAAGACAATTGCCAACCCTAGTCTGTTTAGTTAAATTCAGTTATAATTTTTCTTCTAACATTTATTGACTTTATATAAATTAATAAGTTATTCCTGTGTCTAGAAAGATAGAGGGTAGAACAATGATCATAATTTCTATGTACCTATTTAGTTTCTGAATGTTTGTACTGTCAATTAGCACGAAACTGTGTTTCAAATAAGTAAATAAGTTAGCATTGATTCTATCTAAGATGTCTCTTAGAACTAATGTAGATTTTACTGAGTTATTTTAAGTTGAGCACTTCTCATCTTTTCTAGATATTTCTGGAGGCAGACATGTTTACATTATATATACACTTGTTGCTTAGGAACTGAGCCGCCTTGAAACTTCTTATAAATTGTATTATTTTAATAATCATTTTATATGTTTTATTAAGGAGTTACAGAGTATATTGTATTTTATGTGTCACTATTTTGAAACACTTTTTAATTTTTTCTGGCCATGTGTATCCAACTTAAAATATTTTTCGGCTGACAAAGAATTTTTATTTATTTAGATTTATTTCAAATTCAAAGAGTTTCGCTGTTATAAATCTTAGGAATATTTATTTATTTATTTTTTTTGTTTGTTGTAAGATGTTTAGAAAAATCATTTGTTAACGACAATGCTAATTTATATTACCATCATAACTAATCAGTATAAAATAATACTTCATGTTCCTTTTATTAGTTTATGACTTTAAGGCTGTTTATTGAAGTAAGAACAACATGTAGTTAAATTCGCATTAGATAGATTTTTTTAACTAAAACCATAATAAGCCTTGTTCATTTTTCTCTTTCTGCTCCATGTTTTATATGTCTAAATCAGCTCGAGCATAGTATACCTGTAACAGCTTAAAAAAAAGTGTTAGATGATTATTTTATTTGTTGGAGACTTTGGCCCCCTTGGCAATTTGTTGGAGACTTTGTTTGTTAATAAGTAATTTTGAAACTTCCACAGTAATTTTGGTCAATATCTTCAGAATAATCTATAGAAAATAAATCATTGTTCAGAAATATTTGTGAGATTTTGAATTACTTTGTTGTGAGGTCATATATCCATCTAAGTGGCAGTTGCCTGTATAACATTCATTCATAAAACCTGCAGTTAAGTGCATACGTAGAATTAAACATGTAGAGGTTAATGGCGTTTATAGATTCTTACAAGTGCTCGTTTATTATTTTGTACAGTGAAATTAAATTGCCCATGTTATCTATATACTGACAAAATAATGGAAAAATCAACAATACAACAAAGTTATAATTGACATGAACAATAATATCTATAGCAGCAACAAACGAAGCCTTTAACACATTTTTTGCATTTTTTTGTACCAATATATAAATACCATTCTATATAAAAATACAATAACATATGTTATACTAAATAACAGTTACGATCTTTTGTATTTTTTTGGTGTAAGATACTTTTATAGGTGCAGCCCTTCTTTTTTAAAGATAAACATACTATTAATTATTTTTGGCAGGAAGATAACGTTGTACTGTGGCAAGTAATGCTTATAGCTTGGCCTAATAATAAATAAACTGTTAGTTTATTTATTATTTATAAAAATGGCTCTGCACTTTGAGTATTTTTTCATTGCCACTTTAGGGTTTATTTGTAAATTCTAAGGTTAATTCTGCTCATGTTATTTTCGGTTAGATAGAACAATAGTTATTTTATTGAAAATCAATTAGTAATGAATTTCTTTACTATGGTTTTACTACATTATCAGCACATAACCAATTATAATTAAAGAATAAATATTATATTACTAGGTATTCTATACATTCTGTGAAAAATTTACAGTAAAAAAAAAAACAGGGTTTTACTAAACAAGTTGGAGCATGTAGAATTAACCTAATTATACGATAAATAGAATATGAAATACACCCTGTAAGATGGGGTGTATTGAAAAATATGGCATGTTTGTCTGGTGTAGAATTGAGAAAATTGTGACATCATGCCTCTCTGAGGGAAATTTTAAAATCAATTAAACTTGGCAAGAGGCATATCAATACCTCATATTCAACAGTAACAATATTGGATATGAGGTAGCAATACTACGTGGTTCGGATTCCATGTAAAGTTGTAGGTTCCTTAATAGCCCTTGCTATTGGGCCATTAATAAATAGCTCTTTCTGAGAAACAATTGACCTTAATTAGTAACAATCACTACGCTCATTCGCCAATATCTTTACGATCGGCATCTTATAAATGAATACTTATTTATTTTAAACAAATTTCATAATAATCCAGTTTACACAAACGTTTAGCTACACAGCGGTAAAATATCTTATTTACCTCACTAATAATTTTCTTTATCACTCATTAACACTTTGATTTTAAACATTATGCTGACAGACTCTTTACTTTTCAGGCTGTTAACAAGTTTACTTCATATGTCCAGCCAACCATGAATACACCCATAAATATTA
This sequence comes from Stictocephala bisonia, assembly GCA_035578905.1. Classification (NCBI taxonomy): domain Eukaryota; kingdom Metazoa; phylum Arthropoda; class Insecta; order Hemiptera; family Membracidae; genus Stictocephala; species Stictocephala bisonia. The sequence continues at coordinate 2,930,538 of JAQJVL010000059.1, read as the reverse complement.
TTACAGTTTATATATAAATAATATTCAAAATGTATTTTGCAATTTTAGGAAAAGTTGGTAATTCCAAATTTTAGTTAAGAAATTTTAAATATTAAAAGCCAAAAAGACTGATTTTAAATTTCATCATTTTAATTTTAAATCCAAGTAAACAGACAGCTTTTCTCAATTTCCTCATTTTTTAGACATTGAGGAAGGATGCAAACTTGTTGTTGTCTTTATTATTTATTACAGGGTAAGTTCAGAGGGATTTATACCTGTTCTATACCTGCAGGGAATAAGAAATTGTTTATTGGCGTCGGGTCTTTTACAATTGTTGTAGTTTGATTGTGTTTTAATTTTTCAAATTTTATTCAATTTCATAAAATTAGTTACTTTAGGTTATTTGTTTTGTTGAAGGAATTACCTGGATCACCACCATACATTATTTCACCATACATTTGGTTCCTTTTGAACATGTTGATCACTAAAAGTCTGTTTCAACTGCCTTGGTCTTTTAATTATTTAAAAAAGAATGTTTTTAGACAATAGACAAAATCCTTTATTGACGTGTTCGATGAGAACAGTACATGCGTCATTGAGATATATTCTAAGGTTAATTAAAGATTACATTGCTTGTTTTATATTATATGTTTAAAAATTCAATTTCTGAGTAAAATGGTCTCTCTCTTGTTAATGCATTTATTATATGTTTGGGTGGCTCTTTTCTGGAAGTTTGTTGAAATAGGCCACTCCTTTATTTGATGGATTTTTACTGTGAGGCTCAGGTGGTGCCATTGTGTGTGTGATGTTGATACAGATCTCTGTTTCTAGTTTGTCTTCAGTGTATTACATGCAAAATTACTTCTAGGTTCACTATAGTAAGGCTCTTCAACTTTTTAAATACTTCTCGGCAGCTTTCTTGATATTGGAGTATCTACAGACTTCTTATTGCTAGTTTTTGCTGCCTGAGGACCCTCTCCATGTTGCAGTTGACTGTTCCTCCCCATAGTGCTAGGCCGTATCTGAGATGTGTCTCAAGTAGTGAAAAATAAGCGATTTTAGCTGCATCTTTACTGCTAATTTGTTTAATTCTGCGCATTACAAATATGCTGATGCTAATTTTTTTGCAAAGTAGTAGTTACAATGTAAAGTTGAAGTACAGTGAAAATTGGGAGAAATTGTGGTATTATTTTGTTGTTACAACAAGGATAAAAATGAGTAAACCTTGAAATAGATTTAAAAATACATATGTCATAATTTAAAATTAAATGAGGAAACATGGTGTGACTGGATTTTTTATAAGTCTCTTAGTTTCTTAGTAAACAACATTCAAATTCGGATACATTTCTGCTCTGACAATACATGTTTTTTGTAGGGAAATGTTTCTAAACAACTAGAAAAAGTTTTATTTTGGAGAAGATTTGCAGTTACAAACATTTGACAATTATTTGCAGTTCAAGCGAATCCCTTAAAACTGCAACTTTCAAGCAGTGTTGGTGTTGTTATGCTAAGCATGCAGAAAACAGCAGGACCTTGTTCCAAGTATAAACAGTATACCAAAGACAATATAAACAATCAGATAGGCAGACTAATTAGAAAGACAACACATGTAAAAAGCAAAGTTCACAACGTAAACACGACTTAGCGACTGACATAAACAGCTGTTGTCTGTATGTAGCGGAGATACAGACACGACAAAGCATAATCAAACAAAGTATACAAATATCATTTAACATATTATTATTAAATCTATTATATTTTTTAACCATCGTAGTGTATCTACGCTATATCTAGAAAATTTGATCAAAATATGTTATAAGGACAACAATTTTAAAAATAATTGCGAAAAATTCTGATGTAACGGAAATTTACCATCTTCGCCACAACTACGACTTCCGATATATTGGGTATTGGTTTCAAAATGATTAATATCCAAATGTAAATGAGACACAAGCGTTGAATCGCATATATATGTTCAGATTATTTTAATCAGTGCATACTTGGCATCTTTTTAAAATAATGTCAAATATAAATATTGGTTTTTAATTCTTTTAACATCCCTGTTATTGTCCGGTTTTTTTGCTTTACATTTTGTTGAACAACTAAGAAAATTGAATAGGATTAGTTGCTCTAGGGATTAGAACTGTCTGCTCTAATGATATTATAAAGCATATCTGTTTATTCAATAACTAATCAATGTAGTGAATTATTGGTTTAGTGCTTAATATAGCTATTTGTTATGAGCTCAATGTTCTGTGTTATGAGCTCAATGTTCTGATATTGATTGGGTGTTTGCTCAGTGGTCATCATTTAGTTAGTGGCTACTGATTAGTTATCATCTGGAGAGAACAGTTAGCCAAGCTTCTCAACATAGCGAAGACATACCACGTGGTTAGGATTCCAAACTAAACTGTAGGTCTGTCTACTGGCTAGTCACTGGGAAGACTAGTGGATCTATTTTAAGCGTCATCAGCACTCATCAAAGACTTGTAATCATTCACATTAAAAAAAAGCAAGTTGTGTCGGTATCTCATATCTGAATCTGAACAAAGCTTTTTTGTGGGAATTTAGTCTTACCTGTACCAAACACTACATTCGCTATTCACAACCACATTTGCACTGTCTTTTAGATATTAAAAATAATAATCTTATTTTTAACGTTTGTTATTCAATGTAGAAATATTACATAAACACTACTTATCTGTCATTATTTGTATGTGTTAAGGGGGAAAATCGTGAAATAGTGTGTTTGCAAATAGAGATAGTGTCATTGTAAACCAGAATATGCCCTCCTTCAAGGTGATATACAACAGATGGTGCCCACTTGCGCACCCACTGGACAAATATAACTGACGATGCTCACCTACCAATTCATAGAAAACATAAGAAAGATGGTTTTTTTTTGTACTTGAATTTAAAATTAAACAGCTGATATTTTCTATTTGAGAAAAATGGCTTCAAGGTCTATTCTAAACATAAAAGTAATTAATTTTGTAAAGATATTTATTTCTTAACCAGGAAACATGTTGAATTATCTAACTACATATTGTAGGATTTATTTTGCTGGTGACTGTATGAATTAGCAAATTAAAACTCGAGTGTATACGTTATGTGTTTTTTTATTAATACAATATTCGCTGTTTGGATAGATGCAGAACTTTAGATGTTTAGGTTATCTGGTTGCTTACTTAAGTTTTATAAATGGCCTATTTATTGCAAGCATTATAATTACCAACAGAAAATTGATGCATGTATATACAAAAAATTAGCAGTTACCATCTGATAACAATATTAGTGAGTATTAGTGATTTTAAATTATTCTTAGATATTTTTAGTTTTATTATTCTGTCCAGAAATGTAAAGTTAAAAGTTTACCTCTGCAAAAGACAATTTGGCTCTTTTCCTTTACTTTAATCTGGTTTACTTTATTTGACAGAATAACCAGATTTTAGGCTTAAACTACATACTCAGTTTAGTAAATATTGAGTTACAATTATAGTATTAGTTTTTAGAAAAAATTTCTTTTTATTAAATATTTAACATGATTAGTTATTAAAACAAAATAACGTAACTAGTTTGCTTGATGGATGATGAATTTTCCTTTCGCTTTGAACTTTTTTAGAGTTTACAGTTGAAAACAATTTTGAACCTAACTATTTCAATATTTAAGTAAATTTGTTCATAATAATTAGTATCCCATTTTTGCTATAGTCTTAGATACAAGCATAATTTAATTGTCTTCAACCCTTCAGCTTTTAAAAGGTTACCACTTATCTGACAATTTTAAAAAAGAAGTATTTTAAAGTTTGTATGTATACACTATTTTAAATTTAGGCTATATACAGGTCAAATCCAAAAAAGATTTCACCAGTATATAATAGTTTTATACTATAAATTTTGACTATCAAAAATTTCTTGCAAAAAATTTAACCTTTTTTTAATAAAATGAGAGGCCAATGTTCTCTTTAACCGTAGCCTGCCCATTCCCCATAGACTGTTTATTGATCTGTACGGGGAACTTATTCACATAGAGTAAGGGGGAGAACCAGTACAGACAAGGTGAATATTACTAATAAAAACTAACAGTCAAGGTTAGTATTCGAACCTGCCCCATCTCTTGATGCCTTAGACCGCTCGGACACAGGATCTCCCAAAGTTGAATTTTAATTTGGTTTTGTGCATATCATAAGAACTCTGGTAACTGTTTTTATGGATCATCAGTAAAGTAGCAGTATTTTAGACGATAGCTTCAAATATAGAGCGTCAAATAAATGTAATCAGACTTAGCTAATAACCAACTATACTAGAATAGGTGAGTGATCGGTAAACCTCGCTACAGTGTTATATTGCCTAACTCAAAGTCATACAAGACCATTCTAAAAAGACAGTACGTATATATTATGTAATACTAAATAAATATAATATCCATATATTAATATGTATAAATTGAAAGAAGGTCCTGCAAGTAATCATTCTTCATTTTGTACTGTTACCAAGTATATTGAATTTACAGATATCTAGAGAAGTTATCTTTTCTATTTTCTCTTGATCGTACATGTTGGCGATATTAGAATGTATATTTTCCGGTGACAATCGCGTTAAGGTAACCAGACATCTCGCCTTTTAACCAAACATCTGGTTATCTTGTGAATAATATAGATAGCACCGTGACGCAATTGTCACAGGAAAATATAGATTCTAGTAATGACACCGACAAGTTCTAAGATGTGGGTGATACTCTGTTCTGGAATCTACTTTAAGATAAAAAGATGTTTGAAATACCCAAGTTCTAAATTGAATGACACACAGATGAATGATCGAGTTAAAACAAAGATCCTACTTTGCTTGATCAGTTTTTCATTTATTTTTAAGAGAACATCTTTACAGCTATTGTCAGCAGCTATAAAGAATATTTTAATATATTTGAAGTAATTAATGTGGGATTAGCTGTACATCAGACTTGGATGTGATGATACAAGACAAAAGAGACAAGTTTATCTGTATTCATTATTAAAAGATATATTTTAAGGAGGATTCTAATTTTTTAATGCATATTAAATCAAACTTAAGAATTATCACTTTCCTAGACAATGCAAGTATATATATAAAACCGTGCCTAATGAAGCTCTGTGTAGTTTACAAGTATCTGAAGTTTTAGCCTATAGAATCTAAATATGTTGACTTATGCTACCCTCATGCTAAATCCTCGCTTGATATTAGTTCTAGTGAGTTCTTATTAAATAAATTATAAAAATATAAATGTTGAATTAATAATATCATACATGACTTTAACGCTTTCCGCTCGTGTGTCGGCTATGAGCCGATATCGTATTTTTCCGTTCCGCTCGTGTGTCAGACACCAGCCGACATAGCAACGACGTCACTTTTAACCATTAGTGCTCGCAAGGCAGGGCTGACCCGCCATTTATTCATTCATCCCAGCCCTCAAAAGGCGTGTCCTCCTCCTCTTATCATAAGTAAAAATGAGCAAAACAGGTGTTGTACTGTGCAACTATTATAGAAAAAGAGATCCTGTCAATTTCCACCGCCCATGCCGAACACCTTTTATTTAAGGTGGGCCTTACGCACTATGCTACAGACCAGTGCCTCTATAAAGTTGCACGGTAAAAAGTACCCAGCCCGAGCTGGATTTGAACTGACGAGCCTCAGCACTGTATCTGGCCACAGTAAAACGCCCAAGATCGCTCGTCCGTTTCAACACCGACAGTGACTTGATATTATTGCGTTAATAGACCATGATGGTATTATTATTTAATTTGTGTAAATGATGGGTGTAAAAGTTATTAAAAAAATGTATGTGAAAAGTCACATACTAACATAGCAAGTCAAATTATAACAATAAACACTTGAAACACATAACCACTTAAGAACCACGAAACTAATTCGAGCAGGCTGACAACACTCGTTAAACAATTCTAGGGTTAAGGGGTAAAGTAAAAAATGTGATCTAAAAATGGTCAACTATTGTTCAGAAATTTTTTTTCCAAAAAAAGGTATGTGATGGTCATGTAGTTCAAAAGTGACTGTAGCTTTAAACAAAATAATAATTTATTAATAAGATTTATTTCAAATAAATATTTTTAACCACGGTATAACAAATAGTATTTTTATAAATCATACAAAATATTTAACCATGATATAAAAATCACGATATTAAAAAAACTAGCTCCTAATTTTCTTCTAATTCCTATGTATAATTTTAATAAACAGGATAATTAACATCTATTTATCCAATTACAACATCAAACAAAAACAAGGTGTAAACAATGACAGTTCCACTGTAAGGCTTTGTTCCTTCTGGATTATATTGTATGGACAGACCATTTTTCAAGTTGCGTGATCTTAGGTGCACTAGATTGGTACAGTACAGAAGGGTTGTACACTCATTTCAGAACTATTAATTTAAGATTAATGTAAGCACAAACATTGTTTTTCTGAATTATACATATGGAATTGGTGATAAGCTATTCTAATACGAATGCACATATTATAGAACACTGATATATGATAAATCTTCAATACACCATCGAATGTCCCAAAGCTATATTTCTCAAACATGATATGAAGAGTAGAAGTTTTACAATCAGACGATATGTAATTTTCACACTTATTAGTACATGATGTTAGTCCCTACCGTAACAATCAAGTGCACACTAACCATAATCTATGTATGTGGCCAAAGGTATTTGCAAGAAAAAATGCAAAGTAAATCTGGAACATGCTCCTGCTTTTGGCTGCAGATCTAGAGTTTAAGAACATAAACTTATCATTAACTTGATTTCTAGTTTTAAGTTAGTAGGTTAACCTAAATTTTATTTATTTAGGTTTTGATATAATTTAGTGTTTTGGAGCAGTTGGTTATTTGAGGCATAATCAACTGCTCAATTGTGTTGTATGTATACATATGAAACTGTGCCTAATGCCGTTTTGGCTTTGATGTATTCAAAGCTCAATGTTATTCATCATAGTTTCCTAAGCTATGTAAGTTAACGATTTTTATAACTCAAGCTTGTAAGTTGTTATCTTTGGTTGATTGTGGACTTAGTTTTTGGAGGAGTTGCTATTTCCTCTCCAATTTTTTTGATGGTTTTATGGCTCTAGATATATTTTTAATGTATTTAAAATGATTCAGATGTAGTTGAAATTTCCCAGAATTAGTATTGCATATTCCTTTAACTATGTATTGATTTCAATACGTTTGTTTATTAAATACACTGTTTTCTTAATGGGGTTTGTTTCTCATTAAATTGTATCATTTAAACTTGATGATTTTTAAACTTTAACAAATTACCAGTTTTAACATTTATAATGTTTTTTTATATTATTAAAACTAACAAAAGATCCATTATCAGTAAGAAAGTTAATTCTGGCATTTGCTAATAATTAACACCAACTTATTTTAATAATGAATGTCCTGAATAATCCATACAATGTCAAATATATTATTATTATTTTGTTTCTATATTAACAAAAATCATTCAAAAGTAGCACTTTTAGTGGATACAAAATAATTCATCACAACTTATATGGCTGTATAGGGTGAGCGAGTGAGGTTTCAAACCTTGTATGGATGTTGATAGTGGGTGGACCATCAAGGTAAGAAAGTGCAACTTGCCTATTTCCTGGCTGTCAAAAAGTGTTGTAGGAATGGTTGGTAGGACCATACAAGATTTGTGTTCAGAGGAAAGAGGTAGGTCAAGGACAGTAAGTGGTTAGGATTGTCAAGATTTGTGTTCAGAGGAGAGGGGGGGGGGCGAGGTAGGTTGTCAAGAGTTGTATAAGTATAGCATGTGATTAGGATTGTCAAGATTTGTGTTCAGAGAAGGGAAGGGAAGAGATTGTTGTTAAGAGTTGTATAAGTATGGTAGCTTTTAGATTTCAAGAAAACAGAAAGGGGTAAGGATTTTCTGTGTTGTTTATTTCATAGGAGGCGATGGATAATCAAGAATTGTATAAGAACAGAAGGTGGTTAGGATCGTTAAAATTTTCTAAGGAAAGAGGGAATTTTTCAGAGAGAGGGGAGGTTAGTTGTCTAGAGTAGTGTAAGGACGGTAGGCGGATGTTTTCAGAGGGGTAGGTTGGTTTGGTCTGTGTTAGTGGGGGCAGGTTGATTGTTGAAAGTTGTATTGTGGTTGTCATGAGTGGGTAGGATGTTCAAGAATTGTATCTTTATTTACATAAAGTAGGTTGGTTGTTGAAAGCTCAATGGGTAGGAGTAGTAAGAACTGTTCCTGTGCTAGAGGAAGTACACTGGTTGTCAAAAGTTACACGATGTTTACGGTGAGTAAATAGGATCGTCCAGAATTTTATCTGTTTTAGGAAGGAGTAGGTAGGCTGTCCACATTTGTATGGGTACATAGATAAGCTTGTCAAGAAATGTTTTTGTGCAGAGAGAGGGGGAGATTGGCTGTCAAGGGTTGTATTTGTGTCTGAGGTGAATGGGTAGATTGTCAAAAGTTGTGTACCTGTGTAGAGGAGCCCTTGAATTTATGACCCTTTGTCAATCTTGTAAATATAAGTAGTGTACAGTAAAATCTAAGCCATAATTCAAAAGCTTTGCAGTTAGTATTGCTTTGTAAATCGTTTTCAAAAAAATGTCATTCGAGTGACTGATATGGTAATAAAACTATTTATTTAATCTACCTTCTCAGTACTAATAAACTAAACAAATTTTTATTTGTGTAGACATTTGTATAGTATTGAAACAAACTGTTTCTAAAAACAGTGGCTATTTATTAAACCATGATCAGACAGCATACTATTACCTCCAAAACATGTGATCAATCTACGAAATGTATTATTTCTAGATTGTGGACTATTGTAAGAACATTAGTTAAAAAACAACTTAACTTCAATCACTAAAGTTGATACATTTTGTAGCTTTTTGTATCTTTATATTATAGTGTGTAAATCTTAGATATTTTTTATCAAATAATGTAAAAACCGATATTTTATGTAAACTAATAGCTTCTAGTGAAAAAAGAATCCTTTTAACTCTTGTCAACTGAAGTTTAGAAAAATGTTCTTGATTACTATAATAGTTTTAATTACAATAACTGTAAAATATTTGTTGTTTACTAATATCATTGGCTATTGATGTTTGTTATATATATATCAAGCAATATTTTTTACAATGATATATTTTAAATAAGATGCTTGCGTTGAAGAGAACCTCTGTTTGTAATTTGTATTGTTAGTTTTGTGACAAAGTTTAAGTGATTGCCCTTGATAGTAAAGGATTTTGGTGGCAAGGCATCTCTGGTATCTATGGCATTACAACATAAACAACTATGCAATCACTGAGCATGCCAGAGTGTTGGAAGTGTCAAAGTCTATAGTAGTGTGGGACAAGTCTGAAAGTTTTGTATATAGTGTAAATATTCCTTCGACTCATTATTTGTTGTAATGTGTTTGCTAAATAGCTGCTAAAGCTTGTGAAATGAAAGTTTTAAATTGTTAACACGATGTTTCTTTACATTATGGAAGTTGTTGTCAGTTATTTTTTGTGAGTTTCCTAACATTATGGAAATCATAACATTTGTACTGTTACATTTTAAAATTTACTTTTTCATCAAAGTCTAATTTGTTGTAAGTTATTGTAGTTATTATGTCACAAGCTGGGCAGGTGGAAATATTGACAGGATGTATAAGATTCACAAGTTCACGAGAATTCAATGATTGGTCATAAAATATCATGGACATGGGATGGGCACTGGCATAATTTATTGGTACAAATTGGGTATAGTATACAGTCATTACCACTGTACGTGTAAGGGTGGGTGAGAGGGTCATTACCATTGTACTTGTAAGAGTGGGTGGGAGGGTCATTACCACTGTACGTGTAAGGGTGGGTGGTTGGGTCATTACCATTGTACATGTAAGGGTGGATGGGTGGGTATAGAAACTGAAAATTGGCAATGATATAACATGTAATATGTGTGGAAGAAAAATCCTGGGACGGTATAATAATTTCTGAACGCTTACAGATAAAGCAATAGAACTAACATCATTACTGCACCTATAACATCTACTTTTTGAAGTAACTAACACATTTCTGTTTTATCTTAACTAACTTCATAATGTATATTTGTAAGATAGGCATAATGCATACAGCATTTTTCTTTGATTTATTAGAGCACTGCAATTGTGACCACTAATAAAATGTCTTACTACAACCAAGAAAAGTCTTTAAACTTCTTCCAATTTGAACTGCAACAACATTTTTAAGTGCTGTTTGTAGTAGTCACTTGTACTAGACAACCCCTTTAAAATTATGCACATCTTGACCTATGCTTACGTTTGATATTATTTTTGAATTGCTTGTAGACCATCCTCCATTGTATGTGAAGAGTCACTACTTAACCTAAAAAAACTATTTGTAAGTAGGCATTTACAAAGTTTAACTTTCCCAAATTCAGTCAAGAAAAGAATATAAACTGTTTAAAACTGTACCTTTATTGTAATCTTTTTAAAACTTAACCAGCGTCATTTTTTTAAGTTTGATCCTTTTGAGGTTGGATCTGTGATTTTATGTTCTACTACTGAAGACCGTTAATTTGATTTACTACTCGACCTATGCTCTCATTTAAAATTTGTCTCCGACTCCTTGTGGGCTATCCCCCTGATATGACAGAAAGTGGTAGTCCCTTCAAAAAGTAGATTTATAGGTGCAGTAGTGATGTAGCAAGTTTTATTACTCTATTTGTAACCGTTCAGTTATTATTAAGCTGTTCCGGGACTTTCTTCCACACTATATATATTACTTATTATTTTTCAATATACTCTATCACTAAACAGATTTGAAACCAAGAACAAGCAATATGAATGTTCTTTTAACCAAGTTAGACAACAATGAACATCCATCTCCATTGTATTCCCATGTTACATTGGTGAACACAGAATGTTTTGTTGACGTATATGCGCTTGTGGGGTTGGGCGGCATAACGGAAATGTACACTGACAGACAAAAACCAGTATTATAGTGATTGACGGGCCAACAAAAGATAAATTCATTTTTAATCTAGACTATTTTCATTTTAGAATCTGTAAGAAGCTTTTTCTTATTTGTTAAGTTCTTTGGATTCACTAGAATATTTGTGCCGTATCCTGTTCTATTATGGAATCTAAGTTGTGTACTCAAACCAAAATAAATACGAGTATAAACGTTAGCTCCATATATTGGACACGATTTTTTATTTTATGTTTCATTGCATTTTTAATAGAACCTAAGTGGAAACCATTGGTTTTGCACATTACACCCTGTAAACTTCAAGTTGGCCGATGGGCCGGAGACTACGTAAGGCCATCCTTATAATCCCTCGCCGCGTCCGTCGGGGCTGCAGCTGTCTAGGTGATGAGTCACCTACTGGCAGTTTTCATATGATGGTACTGGAGGTTTTTTTAGTGTTAAAATTTAAAAAGTTAGTGTAAATTCAGTTTTTTAATTTTGTTGTTGTAATGCCTCCTTCAGAGAAACGGGGCAAAGTGTATCATTCCCAAGCTCGTACTATAATTGCATAAGTCCTTCAGTATTTCGAACGAGAACGTGAAAATAAAAATCTATCAAAGCCTACTCGAGTTTGGTATCATTTTTCATAACTTTTTTAGTAGATTTCAAATATACATTTAAAAATGTGTAATTACTATCCTATTAAAAAAGTGTACCATCATATGAAAACTGCCAGTAGGTGACTCATCACATAGACAGCTGCAGCCCCGACGGACGAGGCGAGTGATTGTAAGGGTGGCCTTAGGTAGTCTCCGGCCCATCGGCCAACTTGAAGTTTACAGGGTGTAGGCACTCTACTAATTTCTCTACGTTTTCTCATTTTTTTCTCTGCATCACCTTTATTTGTATTATCCTTAATGAGTTTAATCAGTTCTTACAAATCAGACTTTTCTTCTTGTAGTCTAATCCATCCCACTTTTTCATTTTGGATAGATTTTTTTTGCACCCCTTTCCTTAACTTCTGATTCTTTTCTGTCTTCTTTATGTTGGAGTTTCAGTTTAGTATTTAACTGTTTGATTTCGTCTTCTTTCTGTATTCCTCATTTCTTGTCTTATTTTCTTTTTTTACCCTCAAATTTATTAATTATTTCTTTTAGTTTTTAAGAACCATCTTTCTGCTGTTTATCTGCTTTCAAGAAGAACAACATCATCCTGATTAAATTAATTTTGCAGCATTCTGATTGATGACACGTTAAGTTTGCTATTTGTAAAAATGTATATTTGGACCATCTATGAGTTAGATTGTATCATTATGATGAAGTTCTTGAGTACAACAACATTCTTCACTAAATTCATATTGTTTGAAAAAAGTTCTATTTACTCTCATTTCGCACAGATATAAGCTCTTATATTGCTACCAACAAGCCTAATGGTTGAAGACCTGGGAGAGAGATATTACAAATTGTAATCTTCTATCTGGACAAGTACACAATGTATGTCTTGGCAAGCACATAATGTATATTTAAACACATTCGCTGTGGGTGACGCCTTACATCGTCACGGAGATAGATGCGCACAAGCTGATGACGACTTGCATAGTCATTAGGCAATCTGAACTGATCTGTTTCAGCGTGAGTCTAGTATGGCATGGGTGACTATCATTCGTTCGTAACGTGGTCCAAACATTGCATATAACTTTGCTGTGTCACAGTTTTGGTGTGACATTTTTTGTTTTGTGTTTGAAGTGTACTTTATGTAAATAAGTGTTTTGTGTGTATATTTCTAATTATTAGTGTTTTGTTTCAACATGGCTGGACCATATAGACTAGCTGTTATTGACCAAAATGTGACTAGCAGTTAGTCAGTAGACAGTGATTTTAGAGTTCGAAGATATAACGGGAGATTTAAATTTGTTTATTACGGTTTCTCATGATGAATAGACTGGAATAGAATTAACTGGTGGGTTGAAGGGGAAATATGTAAATACATGACAAATGAACTAATAAAAATATTACATGAATTGCACATGTATAAATTTTACTTGTCACTATGCTGAAGTATGTAAATGTGCGCTCCTAGTGCAAGCCTGGTAAGACAGTGCCGTACTGCGCGATACACTACTCCTTGCGCTGCCACAGCAATGTGTTAAACTGTGTTTGCTTCATACTAATGCTGTTGATGTGAGAGTGCAACTTGCATATGGTCTTAAATGATTGTTAACAGTTTTTTTTTTTTTTTTTAATATTTACTGTCTTAAAATAGATTAAAGTGTTACTGAAGAGGCACATTGAATTAATAATATTAATGAAAGTTATTCTAAACTAACTTGCTTAGCTCAAATTTGTACGATAAAAAAAAACTCATGGGAAACTCACGAAAACTCTTTCAAAAGGATGCACATTTAAAATTTTCCAAAGTCATTTACTGTCTTTCACTCAGGACATTTTGATGGAAAGAACCTAGTGAAATCCTACAATTTATTCTGTCATGTTTCCTATATTCACTTTGATAGCGGTTAGAACAAGACTATTTTCTTCAGGCCTAAATCTGTTTACTTATTTGACTCTGACCCCATGGCTTTGCTGAGAATATTATACTTCCGTTGGAACCTAAGAGATTCATTGCATTAAATGAGTTTGTATAATTATTGATTAGCTACATAATCATGAGTGTTTGTTGGTATTACATGTCACCTTCCAAAAGGTGCCTTGCCACTGCTGTTGGCTAGTTAATTATGTGTATATATATATATTATATCAAACATATTCTCCAAGTTAGTTGAAAAAGTAATTAAAACTGCAGTTTTACTATTCTAGCAAATCTTAAGTAAGAGGATTTGCAGGAATTTCTTGAAATAAATAAATGTACTAGAATAAAGATATAATATTAGTGTAAGAGTTTTATTAAGTTGTCATTTTATTAGTTGGCAAAAAGAAGGTCTTTCTGACCATTAAAATAAAATTTGTATATGAGGGATGAAATTTCAAAACGAAGAGAGGTAGTTGAAAAATATTGTGGTACTGACAATCTCTAAAAATGAAATTGATCTTTATTACAATGTGGTGATTCAATGGCTTAGAGTGAAAGAGAAATTAATATTCACCCTTTAAATTAGGTGTGTACATCTTAGAATATAGTAGGCATTTATTAATTTTAACTAATGTGAAGTTGGTTTTAACTTTTTCACTAATTAGTGTTTTTGGAGAAAAACATGGTGAACTGACTATTTCAGAAACTCAAGAATTACTTGTTAATGTCTAAACATGATACAGTAGAATCCCTCTTAACCGGCCCCTTTTCCAAAATAGTGACTTCTTTTTTAAAGGCCATTTATCGATGAGACATCATTTTAACCATTAGTGATTAACCGAAAATGGAGGTTGGTGATGTTAGTAATATCCATGATTCTTTAAAAAACTGCCACAACGTGTTTACTGTTGTATAAAGAATTATAATTATTTTTACTAGTCTGTCAAGAGCTTCCGTGGTCTGGTGACCTTTATCAATCACACAACTACAGTTGTAGGTTATCTTTTTTTATGTCACTTGCCTTTGTGATTAACTATATGTTTTGTGAATATAATTCATTTAGTGATCACAGCAGATATTCTAATAAATAATGAAATTAATTGATTTAGATAAACTGTAATATAAGAGGTTTTGAGCGCCTCTGCTTAACCGGTCAAATCGTTATCTGGTCTGGTTCCTGGTCCTGAGGTGACCAGTTAAGAGAGAGTCTACTGTAATATTTTAACCATACAAATCAAACAAAGAAACTTGTTAAATTGTTTTTGAATTTTTTAAATGAAACCGTAGCTTATAGCTTCCATAAAGAAACTAATAAGCCTGTTTAATTGTTACACTAACTCATATTTATTTATAAGTTTATTTATTTTGTTGATAAGTGCACTTTTGTTCATTAGTTTATAGTACTGTATATCGAATAATGTGTGACTCCCTGGTGTAGGTCTTAATTTGCACTTAGAACTGATTTTATTTTAAAACTAAACACAGACTTAGTTGATAAATGTTGTTTATACTTACTTGTTATAATATTACGTATAATATTATTTATCAGAGCGTAATGTTTTAGTAATGTAGCCATAGATTATTTGATTTTTGTCAACATATAACTTTAAGACTTTTATTAATTTTAGGTTTCCAAATGTATTTGGTAACTTTGTTTTGTCCCCCACACTTTTAACAATGTAATAAAGTTTGAATATTACTTTTGCTATATGTGTTATGCATATTCTATTCCTGTTCCAGTTTGCTGGGTCTGAGTTTTGAAATACACAGGTTCTATTTATGCTACGTAATCCCTCTGTAAAAGAGCACAGATGGCACTCTGTAACTGTGTGATCCATAGTTTGGATAGACTCCTCGCAATCACACGACTGATCTAGTGTCAAACCTCATTTATACTTCTATTAGTTACGTCTGCCAATACCAATTCGGAAGTGATACAACAGTATTCATTCCCTATGAGGGAGGTTCATCTCACCTACAGATATTGACAGATCGTTAATAAGGAACTTATTTTGTTCATCAAAACTGTTCCATGCTATGGCCTTGTTAGTATTGGGTGAGAAATTTGATCTGCTCAACTGGAAATCGGTACGTAGAGGTGGGTTTCAAGATTTTATGCGACTGCTCTGACATGGGAGCTCCTGTTTAATGGGAAGGTGCGCGGCATTCAATATCTTATTGAATTCTTTAAGTAGTGCCTCCTGACATCTTATCTCTGGAGGAGCTATATTGCATAGCACCGGGAGCCAAGGAAATGAAGTTGCCTATTAAGTTTGACATCAATTGCTTTGGTATGTACGCTATGTAGCCATACGGGATCACTGTATTCAGCAGCTGAATAGACCCCCATATTAATGACTTATTCTATATCAAAGTTGATAGCCTTCAATTGTTTTCCTGTGGACGCACCCATACATATACGATTTTATTCACCCACCCACCCACTCACACATGTACTATTACCTTGGCCCACCCACCCACCCATACACATACTATTATATTGGCCCACCCACCCGCCCATACACATACTATTTATTACATTGGCCCGCCCATACACGTACTTTATATTAAAATGTACGTATATGGGAGGATCATTACCACTGTAAATTTATGGATGGGTGGGAGGGTCATTACCGTGACGAAAAAATGTGTACCCTAGTTTGAATTTTGTTTACTAAAAAACTAAGAGGTCTATGAAAATTCCGGTCCCACCATTGTTTTCCTCGTTTAATTGTAAATTATTTAATATGAATTTTTAAATTTAAATATCAATTTAAATAATTTGTATCCGAATTGCAACAAAAAAGTGCAATACAAAGCAGTTGTACGCAGGACGGCTTTACAAAGTGTTCCAGCAATATCATGTAGTACATTTGCCATGGTTTAAATTTAGCTGCTGTTTTTTGAAGATAGTTTTTAAACATTAGCGATTCGTCTAACGCTACTCCCAGGTACTGTGGATGATCATTGTGATAGAGTTTTACACCGTTTAGAAAGATGTTCAATTTTCTATTAGCAAGTCAGTTGCTTAGGTGGATGCAGGCCACTTTGGTTTTTGAAGGGTTAGGATTTAGCTTCCAGATTCTAAAATATACATTGAGGGCTGCAAGGTCACTTGTGAGTGTGTTTTCAGTAGCTCTCAAATCCTTGTGTTGATAATCTAAAGAAATATAATCTGCATACAGTATATAAATTTTCTAGACTGTGTGATTGGAATGTCAGTTGTATACTTGTAGAAAAAATTTAAGTAAGAATAGACTAAGTAAGAAGCAGACCATCCGTCAGCTGTCTAAAAGATCCTCGAGATAGATGACCAAGATAATCTTTTATTAGCCTGGCACTAAGCATTGGCTCCAAAAGTTTCAAAAGAAAGGGACAGGGAAGGAGGCTGTAGAACTTTCAACAACAAACATTGCTAGGCCACTCCATGCCTACCATTTTAAGTTTGAGGATTATCTTTCATTGTTTGTTTGGGTAACATTTAAGATTTCTTCTAACAGCTCCTCTCTGGTTTGGAGTTTGGTTTTTTACCCTTCCACTTTTATACATCCCTAAAGTAAGAAGTCCATTGGAATCAGATCTGGAAACCTGAGTGGCCAATTCACTGATCCTCAGAAGGCGAACTTAGTTATCTCCATGACAGTCCTGTTCAGTGTGCAGATATTATGTAGGTAAATCTGTCATGTCAAGTTCTGATTCATTCTGTGCCAAGGATGTATAAATTAATGCAGAAGCAAAGAATAATCAATGAAATAATTTAATCCTAATAATATTTTTAAAATAAATTAATTGGCCCAATACAGTTGGAGTAGATCAATTACAAAAAGTTTTGTTTTTAAAGCAACTGGAAACCTACTGATTTAGAATGACAAGAGTTCAGAGCATCATAACCATACAAAATATACAGAGTCAGTCATAAATTTATAATTTTAGAGATTATTTATAGAAGTCGTAGTAGTAAACTTCTGAATGATGGATGTCATTTATAGATGTCATTATATTGCAAATTAATGTATTGGATCAATTTTTAATCTATGTGAAAGAAATTTACATCCGATTCATAAATTGACTATGTATCAGTTCATTTTCTTCTACCGTTGATTTTACATATATTCATCTTTCTAAGTCTTCATAAACGACAAGTAACATGGAATAGGAGTTTAATAGTGGTTCTGTCAATTTGGAAATTTAGGTATTTATTGCAACTTATTTGGTATTGGACACCCATCTAAGATAATTGATATTGTAATTTGATGGGATTATGAGACAAAAATCCTATTATGTATTAAAGAAATTAGACAGGCTATGGCCTCCTAAAGTGGTGTATGATTTATGGAGAAGAGAGGTACTAGTTCCCCTCTAGAACTCGGCTGAGATCTCTCTGAATTACCACTGATTATCGAGATAAATCTTGCTTTATTCACCCAATAAAACAGGAAGGAACTATCTCACTCTCAGCTCAATTAAAGAGAGATCTCTGAAGAAAAATCTTAATTTACTCACATCACATACTGAGAATTTGTACCTGATGGCCAACCCCAGGCATTCTACTCTGAGCAAAGTAGAACATTTGCAGATTTTTGAGATGGGACAACATTGGAACCATAAATGACAAAGACTGGTTATTGTCTAATCTGGAGTTCTGATTCACTGGTATGTTCAATTTAGCCAAATGGAGATATGCTTAATGTAGTCTGTAAGAGTCATTAAGTTTTTGTTGTATGTGAATCATCTTCAACATAATGTCAAGGTCATCTACCTCAAGTTTTAAATGGAAATAACCTTGGTTAACTGCCAACCCCAATACCACGGTATGTATACAGGCGGGTGAGTGGGTCAATACCACCTATACCAATCTCTTCCAAAGATGTTTTTGAAAATTATATTGAAATAAGGCTGAAAAGGCTGTACTAAATAGAGTTTGAATTATCGAACAAAGCTTAACCAGGGTTTTCAAGAGTTATGGAAACAGACTGGCTAGGGTTTACAATGTGTTTTCAGGAGTAACGAGATTCCGAGATCTTGTTGCGCAACAGAAGTTCTGCGCACAATATCACGTCATCAATTGAAGATAGAACACTCTAGGTTATTGTTTTAGAAATATCAAGTGTCTGACGTCATAAGTGCTATGCAGGTTGTGGATTTAGCGTATAATACTCAATAACACTCTTTATTACTGGGAAAGATTGTAGTGTACAAGTTGATACACAATTAATCCTCCAGTTTGTCATTACAAAATCACAGAAAAGGCTGAAATACAAGAGATTAATCTACTTAACATTTAATTTATGGACAACACTGAAAAATTCACTTACATCATACAGCGGGTTATCCAAGAGGAATAAGCCTATCCTGCTCTTGAAATGCTTAAATGGCAGTGTTAAAATTAATTGGCAGTTTATTCCACAATTTTGGTCCTAATGATAGTGTTGCTAATGCATTAGACCTGGATGATATTTTTTAATAACAATATTATTAGCGCTACGAGTATTGTAATTGTGGTAATCTTTGTGTGTAGAATTTTATGAAGTAGCCATATGCAGCAATAGTTTGTACACAATTATGCACGGCACTGTCATAACTTTTAGATCTTTAAATATTTGTCGACATGGCTCATTGTAACCCACTCCAGAAATATAACGTATTGCCTTTTTTTGCAATACAGTAAAAGCTCCTTAATCCAGCATTCTATAGTCCGGAATTGTCTATAATCCGGCATCAACGGCAAGAGACACAAATTACAGAATTGCCTTCACAATGAACATTGTAAAGTGAGCAACTCGACAGCTAATAAAAAAAATAGTTGTAAGAAGCAAGTAGATATTAGATCTTTTTTCCAGCCTGTACTGTATTGTATTTCATACTGTATTAAAATTTATTTCATCATGTACTCTAAAGTAACCTATGTTTAATTAATACTCGTATATACATACAGTAAAATGTTGTTGTTCAAATTATGTTATTTTTTATACACCTGTATTTTTATAAATAACCTCCATAGTCCGGAATTTTCATTAATCCGGAAAGCGTTAAGTCCCAAACGTCCCGGATTAAAGATGTTCCACTGTATCAAGATTTTATTTATGTTTTTTTTAAACGTACTACCCCACAACTCTATTCCATAAACTAAATGGGAATAGAAAAAAGCATAATATACCATTTTAAGAGCTTGGTAATTGCAAAATGCAGATAACCTTCTAATTATAAAGATACCTTTGGAAAGTTTTATACAAAGAGAGTTTATATGTTCATTCCGATTTAAATTTTGGTCTAAAATCAAACCTAGAAATTTAATGGAATCCTGAGTTGGTATAATCAAGTCATCAATTGCCATCTGAATTTCAAAAGAGAACTTATTATTTGAGGTAAAATTTACTGCAACAGATTTATTCACATTGACTGTCAAAAAGTTGTAAAAGGTTCACCAAATTGACGAATAAATCAATTAAATTAAAAAAATGATAAATCATTTTATTGAAGAAATAGATACATTTAATTAAAACAATGATCGAACATTCAAATAATATTCAGAAATCGTTGTAAGTAAATAACCAACAAATTTAGAGAAGTGGGCAGATATATTTATGCCAGGGCAGTAGACTAAATCGTAAACAACATTCCTTTCATTATTGTTTAGACGGGTGGAGCAGGACTGTTTCAGTCTCATATCGCAGAAGACGAGTCCATATGGCAACCCAGAGGGGTGTCACTGTGACATGCACTAGTCGAGTCCAAGAAACGTGTCTAGTTAAGAAAACAATCACTAGGGGCACCACGTACCGGGGTAAGAACTGCATGGCATGGGCGGAAGTATAATCTCTAACCCAATACTAGAGGCTCTAACGGACAAGAACGTAGGAGGGGGAACCCACGCGAGTGTCTTCGAAGTATCTTTCACTCTCAACGATGGCGTACCTAGAAGAAGGACGTATCCGAGCTCCCTGTGTGCAGCAGTAGATTTTTTGTCATAAAGTGTAACTCTTAAACTTTGAAATTTAACTCGGAATATAGTGAAAGTATCTATTTTAAAAAACCATTTTGTAGTTCATATCCTTAATATAATTTTTGTTTATATGTAATAGAAATCTAGATGATGAAGAAGACCACGTGGAGCCACAAACAACTCAGTTAAAGATAAGTTTAGTTTTTAATTAAATATCCCTTGTTTAAATATTGAATAAGAGATGTAATTGAATAACTTTTTATTGTAATGAAATTTTGAGGAAGAAAGTAAAAATAATGTAATAAAGTAGCTTTTTCAAACAAGTCTCAATTTATTGTAATTTACAGCCTCACCGATTTACCCACATAAAAAACCCTGAGATCATATAAATAATTTTAATTTGCATAAATTATTTTTATCAAGTTAATAAGAAATATAAATTAATGTAACTCATCAGAAGAGAGATAGTTACAAAGTTTTCATTAAAATATTGAACTAAATTATTTTTTCGTAAATGTCCATTAATCTCTAAATCTATTAAGTTTCTATGTCTGTATAGGCAAGGCCTCGGGATCTCGTGTTGCATATAAGCAAGTACCGGTACTGTAATAAATTATACTCCAGCTGAGAAATTGAGGTTATGTTGTAAATAAACAGATGACTCGGCAACCATGTGGAACAACTCTCCCCCCTTTTCAAACAGCAGCTGACAAATCTGTTTTCTAATATTGACGTTTAGTCTACAATGTTATCGACGAGATCTATAGGTCTCGTACCACAAATAACTAATACGTCATTACTCTTGTGCGGCATGTAAACTATAGATCTTGTGCAAGATTTAGGTTACTATTAAATTCAAAAAGAAAAATGATTCCATAGAGTTCAACTCCTGCAACAATGCGTTAATTACAATGAAAAATATCACAAACGCATATAAGGAATTAAATGCGAATTTCATCACCGTGTGAATGTAAGCCTACGACACGAGACCTCGTGAACGTGTTAATATTGTGGTCCCATCAAAACCAGATGTCTTTTAAAATTTTTTAAAACGTTCATATGTTTTGTACAGAGAAAAAATGCACCTGGATAACCCATGTCAAGAGAGTTTCTCTATTTAGAAATTTCTAGTTCACTAAGCAAATCTCTACCCTAAGAAGCAGGTGGCGACAATCAACAAGGGAAAAATAAGCACCAACTACCTCACTTACCTAAAAGGAATCAGCGTATATGTACGTTCTGTACAAGTGAAAAACCTAATGTTGGTGGCCAGCATGTAATATTAGCATCAACTTCAACACAAATGGATGCCAATTCATCAAGGGAGAAGGAGAAAACACACAAGCAGCACAGCGTCTGTGTCAGGCACCACTTCATAATTCCACCAATAACATTTGTCTTTCTTGAGTAATTATTTGTATACAGATTTTTTAATGAACAATATTAAGTAGGTAGTGTATGTACTGAATGTATTTATTTACTCATGGAAGTTTTATTTGTAAATACTGTATATACATTTACAGACAGAACATTCTTCTAATTTCATGATTGTCAGATTTTAAAAACAATAATTTCATGCAGTTCTACAGGCCTAGAAATATGGTAAGTATTGCCCAATTGTTATATTTTGTAATTTTTGTACTATACAAAATGTGTTTTGATGTAAAATAATACTAATTGGACGTGAAAATAGTAAGACATACTTCAATTTGTCTCATTACTATGGAAGCTGCAATTTTTGCAAAAAACTTAATTTTCCAATTTTGGGTATGAAAAAATTGAATTACAATAAGCCTTGCAAAACATATATTTTATGAAAAAAGAAAACATTTTCAACAATTTGTATATTCTTAAATTTTAGTTTATTAAATAACCTACTTTTGTAGGCAAGCCCCCTACAATAACATTTTTCAGGTTTATGAATTTTTTAATGATAAAAACTACTCTACAAAAAACTAAACATGTTTATGAAAACATTGATATATAACAAAGTACAATCATATGAGATATAGTATCTGTTATAATTTTTCAAAAAAGTCTTGTTAGAGTAGGAAAGCTTGCCACTAGATGTGATTTGACTGCTAAATCTTGGTTGGGATAATGAAGTTTTTTTTTCACTAAAATGGGAATTTAAAAATGTTCCCCCTCCCCCCCAAAAATCCTGACTATTCAAACAAAAAGGTTTTAATTTCTATAGGATATATACATCATTAGATAGGCATATCGATAAGACTACATATATTCCAAATTTGACAAAACTTGGACATGGATTCACATTTATGTCAGCAATCCCAGTCAAGCTTTAGATTTTAGTGATAAACTCAAGATTTGATCAGTTATAAATTAGGCTGTCAAAAAACATAACATTTGTATGTAGAAATCAAATTTTATTAACATGTACTTATGAAAATACAAAATATAAATAGACTATGTCAATATGGTTGATATACACTAACAGTTAAAAATATAAACAGCTCAAAATTGATACAACTTGCAGTTAGGACACAAGGCACTGAAGTGGAGGAACTTTAAAATTACTATGAAAAACATGAATCAAAATATACTTCACTATTCCTGAAGCACATGATTATTTTAAAATATTTACATCTGTAAGCAGTGAAACAAAATATTTGAATCATTTTCTTTAAAATTGTTGAAAAATACAAACAGAACAATAAATTATTCAGACAGATTTATGGATGACTACAGATTTTTTATTATAGAGGATAGAGCCATGTTTGAAATAATAACGGAGACCGATGTTATTTTAGTTACCTCAAATGTTTACTGACAAAGAATTCAATTACTATTCCAAATCCTTATTTATAATTTTAAGATAATAATTTAAACTGGGGTGAAGTGCAGGACTACTATAACAAGGCTCTTGTGCAGACGGCTTCAGCAGAACGGAAGTGTGATGTCAAGTGGCTGTTAGATCACCTGACCCTCGTTCATTAATCATTTTCTTATAACTATCACAAACTAATTATAAATATAAAAAATACACCAAATTAAAGAGGAAGTTATGGGGAATGAAATAGTAGCTATTATAATAGATTAAATAATTACAATTTATTTAGAGGCAAAACATAACCACAGTGATTTAAAAAACTTTTCAGATTTAAAATAAAAAAGTTAGTAATTTTAGTTAGTTATTAGTTAGTAAAAAAGTAAGCGAGGAACATTTTTATTTTTAAATTAAGAAAACCATTCTGTACGAAAGTTGTTGAAAATATTCCAAATTTATTTTGAAAAATTTTTTTTGTAGGATCCCTCATTATATAATTTTTTTATCAGTTAAGTGCAAAGTATTGTGACACTGCTGGGTCCTGGCGATATGCAATCCTCCAAATATTGAACAATCTAAATATTTTTAACCACTGCCTCTTTCCTTTGGAATAAAAATCATATCCTCAATATTAACAAGAATAAAGCTATTAAATATTTATCAATAGATAAAGACACCTTTAACTAATTTGTAAACAAACAACTCTTATAACTGAATTTAACTACACTATATGTAAAATTTATATTTCATCTTTAGTTTTCATTCTGTTTTATTGTGATTTATCATTATCGATAAAATATTATTAAATAACAATACTACGTCAAAAGTTATTACCTAATTCATAACAATGAATTATAATCAGAATTAATTTAATTTTCAAGTTATTCCTAATAGCTTCTAATTATTATTAATAATTAGAAATAAGAGGGTTACAGTGCAAATTACATTTCATGTAACATAACTTATTATTATTTATATACGAGTTATTTAATATAACACTGAAAATTTGCTCTTGATATGAGTTCCAGAATATAAGTAAAATTATTAAAAACCATTTAATTCAATAAATCAAGCATCAATAAACCTTCCAAATTTGTTAATAAAAGATAAAAAATGAATGGTAGCATATTGTTAGAATGTGTAGAGACATCAGCACTTGGGCCAGATGACTCAGTCAAAATGGTGCAGCCCTTGTTAGAGGAGTCCTGCGTAAGGTGGCAAATAGGTGTCTTATGAACCTTTTTTATCAACTTTGTATTCACAGTGATTGTTACTATTGTACTAATGATGACAAAGGGTCCAAGGGACGATACTGAATGAAGCAGGGATAGGAAGATCATAAGGCAGAAGATCTCTAGATAGATATAAAAGAGAAGATGGTATCAAGACTGACGTTGTAGCACTTCGGGCCACAACTGAGGAGGCAGCGGACAGAGGAAGATGGAGAACACTCTTGGTGAGGCCAAATCCCTACTTGAGCATCGTTGGCTGTGGGAGTAAGAGTAAGTAAATTGGCTTGTCAGACAAAGGGAAGAAGGTTTGTTTGCATTTTAGAAAATCTGATTCAATTGTTACACTCAGCTCTCAAAGGTTCACAATGCCATCTATCTCTTGTAACAAATAAGGCCACATTCAATTAGAATATTTAACAATGTTATATTTAAGGAGTTAAATATAACATTGTGAGATTAATCTATTAATCGAACTATTCCAGATTGGTAATTTAATGTATAGTCATATGTTTATCAGTTTTTTATTTGTCTATAAACAGGTTTTTGAAATACATTTTTGTTGCCAATGGTTTGAAAAGAAGTAAAAGTATATGATATGCTATTCTATATGTAATATATTTAATTTGTTATCAATTTGGACTTCGAATTGTTATATGTGATAACCATTCAACTGTTTACTTAAATTTGATCAATACAGAAATTTAATCCTGTCAAAGGAAGATAGAATTGAGCATTCGATCCGCAATCATGAGAATACTGTTCTTTTAAATTTTTATAATTTGTTATATATAAAGGACGTGTCTGAACATTAATATTTATACTTATATTTCTCTTATAATTCATACATGGTGATGGTGTACAAGTTTTTAGCGTGATGCCACAATATAAATGGATCCTTTTGTTTTGTAGCATGATTAAATAAATAAATGAAATACGAGTACCATTCCCTTACTTCTTGTGAGAATTAATTACATAGCCAAAAATAAAAGTTAAGCTATGATACACACGATCAGCACCAGTTTATGGAGGCTGTTAGTGCGTTAGAGAACGTGTGGGTTTACATACTACATGAGTATGTAAACCCACACGTTTACATACAACCTCTTCATCTCTCTCCTTGGGCGAAGAAAATAAAATGAAAATGTTAGGCAATCCATAACTTAATGGCTACACACTTAGTGACGGAGGGGTCTCTGTCACCCTTAGATGTGTAGAACTACCCCAGTCGTAATAAGTTAAAGGCACTAGTATAAGTTTTAAAAATATATTTATAATTGTTTATAAATAAAAGAACTTTGGTAAGGCTAAATGACAGTAATCATGATTATAGATGAATTAATATTATTTGTTGGTATGTAATGTATATGAATTTACATAATTCCACGGCAAAAACATTAGAATCGTATTGGAAGATGAAACAGTGTTGAGATTTGTCTAGTTTATTACAATTTTGTTAATTCTATAACAATATCCTGTCATAATGACAGTAATTGTTATTGTGTGGAAAATATATAAACATTAATAAATTTGAATGCTGTATTATGCTTAAAAACAGTAAAGATATGACTTATAATTTGCATACTAAATGACTGTTGAGGTTCACAAATTGGTTCAAAAAATAATCTTACTTTAATTGTAAAGATTTAGAAACCACCAAGACTTAAATTGAGTTGTTATGTTAAGTCTGTTGGTGGGATACAGATAGACCAAGAACAGTTTACTTTACTCACGATTAGGTATCTTGACAATATGTGATCATGAAGATATAATGTAATAAAACGTAAACATACAAAATATCAAACTTCAAATTACAAGAGTAAAATGTTTGTGACGACAATATTATTGTTAGAAATTAGTGAGTTAAAACTAATGCTAAGATACTTGTCAAACAATAGATTTACATTTTTATGAAAAATAGTACCATCATACCAGTGAGCACAGCAATATACAGAGAGGCTTACATGATTGGATGACCTTGAGCGAGTAGCAAGAAGTGTCTGATGGCCATGACAATGACCTGGCATTAGGTTCTACAGGCTCCGTACTGACATTTTCTAATTTCAGTTATGTATTTGTTGTTGCCAATGTTATGTAGTCATGTTTTGCATTTGGTTGTAACAACAGAGATAAGAGAAATAGTATAAAACTGAGTGCATTTCGTTAACACTGATAATTCACAGGGTACTAAACTATTGTTTATATTAAAAACGTGTTAATGGATTTAACTGAGAATAATTTTTTTTTAAAATATTAATAACATGCTATTACTTACAAATATGCTAGAATTTACATAGTAAAATAATCTTCTTTTTAAATAAATTAAAGATTTAGTATTTTGTAGTTAAAACCTTATAATTTGATTACAAATCAGATAAAACAATCAATTTTGAACTACAAAATCAAAGAATATTTTTATTTATTGAATATAAAATTTACAAATTAGTTTATCACATTCTTACATTTTAAAATTCATTCATCCCATCAAAGGTTCTGCCCATTCTGATTTTTATGCTAAACCCCACGCTTAAATTTGCAAGTGTATTTCAAAGTCGATCTTATACAATAGGCTATATTGAATAATACAAAATAGTGTAATTATTTTATGCTTAATTTAATATAAAATACATTTCACACTTACAGTTTAATTATGCTTAGTAAGGGAAGGGAAGATTTGTAATAAACGTTGAGAAAACACTTATTTTTAAAAATCAGTGATTAGAACACAAATATTAATGTGAAACAAACAATAACCATTAACCTACCTCCACTTTAAGAGTGAAGTTGGACCAGAAATTCCAGCAAAAAGTAGGCAATTTGTAAGAGTTTACTTAAACAAGTGTAAAATCTACAAATATGGACTAATCAACAAAATTTTTTCACCATTTTGTTCCTAATAAAGTGGGCTTTAACCCAACTACTGGCAACTAAAAACCCTCTATTGGCAGCCCAATTTTCCTAGTTTTGCAAGGATATTTTTAAAAAACAATTAAAAATACTTCTGATCCTTAGATTTAGTATTATTTTATATCATTTTACTTGTAAGATTCTGTGTTTTTATATAAAATAAATAACATAAGTATAAACACTTATTTACTTTTTTCCTTTTATAAAATAAAAAAAAAGGTTTACCAAAAAGATTTTTGGGGGGGGACCCTACCTGGAAATGTAATACATACTAGTCAATCCACAATTCCAAGATATACAAGTTTTTCCAAATTTTATAAACTTTCAGAAAATGTACAGTTTATAGGGTTTATTATAGGAATTTATAATGATAAAACTTAAAATAGTGCATTTTACCGAAAATTGATGTTTCTATGGTAACATATTATAAAATTGTGTATTCATAAATTTCTTAGCCTGTTATTATAATTTTATCAATCATAAATTATTTATATATATTCTAATAAATTCTAAATTATTTCACTAACAATTCTAATAAAACATTGCATAAAGTACTTCAAACCAGAATGTAAACAAACAGTTTACTGACAGACGCCAACTAAAGAAATGGTGAAATGAAATCGTAAACATTGGATTCTTCTTCTCTCCATCTAGTTGTCATGTGGATAGTATTATCGATACTGATAACAATCGATTCAGAATTTAATTGACTTTCAAATAGTATCGATTAGTTTAGACGAAAAACGTAGCCATAACGATATAACATCAAAATTTCACAGTTATGTTTGACCGTCCGATATCGGACGGTCACCACTTGTTGAGAGTGATAGACCATCCGATATCGGACGGTCACCACTTGTTGGGTTAAATAAAATATAAATTACACGGCCCTATTGAAAAAATAAAAATTTTTTGTTAAAAAGTACAGCTGTTAAAATATTACTTACTTTTTCATCATGGAAACCCAATAATTATTTAGAGAAACAATATTTTTTATGTGGAAAATTGATTATAAAATCTGTATCATTTAAAAATAAATTTTGTAGATGAATGAAATGTCTGCAAAATTGGTAAATTTCGCATAAAAGATCCTATGAAGCGTTACATGTGAAAGTAGTACTGTAAACAATGATAATGTCTCAAGTACTGTTCTAATATAAACTTTCTTATGATCACTTTCATCTCCAAACAATATACAGAAATAGAGAATAAATAAATTGTAAATAAAAAGTAAAGTAAATTGTACATGTTAGTACCGCGCTCGACATTCATTCTGAACAATCCTAATAATTTATTTCTATAGCAATATAAATGATCATATTTACTTTCACAACACTTTACTAATAACGCATACTTTGGTTTACAAACAAACAACAACAATCAGTTCTGTGTATCTGTTCACGCCATTCAGAGACAGACGGTTGGCCGATGCGACAAAGCAGCTGACTGACTGTGCACGCATATGCCATCTAAATGGACTTGCCGTACACCTTTATAATACTTTTCTGTGTAATATCCGCGGAAGCCTATGTAAAAACTATCGTAGTTATCGATAATACTTTGTTTTCTATAAATAAATACTTTCATACGACAAGTTATTTTGAATATAATAAACATTGTCTGACTACAAGTATGCTCGTAGTTGTACGTGAATGGGTTAAAAACATTAATGAAAAATATGTACAATAACTATGATTATAATAGGTTATTTTTAGGTTCTCAAAAATTGAAGACTCGAGGAAAGAATAGATTACCGCCGAGTTGAATTGGGTACCCAAGACCAGAAACACAGTGTGCTCAGCATGTTTCAGAGAAGTAACATATTGATTACACTTCATTGGCTTGTAGGAGTGAGTGGTACCATGTAATTTCCCATAATTTCAGACAAAAACTTAAGACAACCTCAAAATAGTAAAATCCATCCTAAAACCATTTTTATTGTTGTGAACAATAAAGTAAAAAAAAAAATAAAAAAGGAATCTATTATTATCGTCAAAATTGTCAGTGAAAACCTGCATAAAAACAAAATAAGGAAACGTCAACGTCATGGCGTTGAGCTATCGGTCCACTCGGCACGGAACATGAAGGCCACGTCTTTGATCAGCAATGGGTTAAATGAAAAAGAAAAAAAATCAGAATCATGTTGAATTTAACTAGAAATTTCTGTAAAACAATATTTTGAAAGTTAAAAAAATTTTAACAGAGTATGAACAGTATATTCTAGATTCAGTTACATACTTAAAATTAAATTCTCATTAATTCATTCTAAACACACAAATTTATTCATATAATATTATAGATAAAAACAAAATAATTCCCACTCCACACAGATTAAAATTATTTGAAAAAAAGAATTTAACGTATAATGGATACATTAAAAAAAATATACCGCTGTCAATAAAAATTGAATATTATATTACAACATTTCAAAATAGATTGAAAAGTTTTTTAATTGAAATGGCTCCATACTCTGAATGAATTTTATAAACTAGACTAATGTTGGAAGTTTATTTTATTCTTATGATAATATGTTGTATATAATGATAATCATTTCGGTATAAATTTTAAAGTTGAAATTGAGTTACTGATTAGATATAATTAAAGAAAATAAAGACACTAAAGTATACCAATAAAGTACCGATGATCTTGAATCAAGCATGATTGGGTTACTGTCAGATTATGGCCGCTGCCTCATGCCCTGGCTGTACAGATACTTCTTTGTCGTTGAACAATCATAATTATTATTAAATAACGAAAAAATTAAACCCAAGGAAAAATTACTAAGTTTTTACTTTAAAAGTTCCTTACAGAGTGAAAATTTCATACCACTTTAACTAGAATTAAACATTTTTTTACAATATAACATTAGATTACATTATTAAATTTGTAAAATGACTTTATCCAAACAGTATTAACCCACAACGGATTTAGTTTATTTTTGTAAAATACGAAGATTGTACAATGTTTTTAAGTTGGTCAAATCATAGCATATTTTACCCTAGTTTCTTTCTACCAATGAGAAATTTTCTTCTGTTTTGCCGAGCTTTGGCCAGGCAAGATGAAATAATCGCTTCACTACAAAGCTACTATGTATTGCTCTATGCGGCAACATCCTCTCTACATATTTCTCTGCTCACTGCACCATACTTATTAACTATTAAATACATTTTGCAAATGTGGCTTTTTAAAATCTAAAAGCTTGTGTAACAGGATTATCACAGCTGTAATTAAAAAGCAAAACAATTGTACATGAAAACATAGGCCTAGACATTTAAAAACTAAGACTATGAGTCTATGACAAACCAATAAGAAATTATGTGTACAAATCTGATGAGTATTTTTATTTTAATAAATAAATTAATACCTAATATTGCATGACTTTACAACACTTAAATAACATAAAAATATTGTAGTACATATTTTTGCATATAAATCTGAGCTTAAATAAAATTTATATGATATTTATTATTTGACATTATTAACAAATTAATAATTTTTTGTATGTAGTGATGTTGTAGTTCTCATAGCTGAACATCATTATAGTGATAGAATATACCCTTTCTTGCCTGAACACAATTAATAATAGCCTACTTGGCATGCCAATAATACCAGTAAGTGGCAGGCCCAACTAGAATTACATAAAAAGATACAGTTATTGGCATGCCGATTTTACAAGCTATTGGCACTGCCAGCTAGGTGCCAATAACTAAAAATGAATACAAATCAGAATCTGTTGTTGGCACCCCTCTTTAACTCATAATTGGTAGGTAAAGACACGGAACCTATAAGGTTATGTGAACAATAATACTTAATTAATCTATACAGAACAATCTCGATACAAAAGTATTTACAGAGGGCGAGTACTGAAGTAGAATAGTTGAATTTCCTTATGCTTTTGCTAAGTTATGAAGCCAAATTTCTTCTAAAACGACAAGTGTTTTTTTATAACAGCTGAAACAGAAGATTCCACTACACTGAAACAAACTGCAAGTGATAAGACATAGACTAATTAATACTCAGTCAAGTTTTGGGATTTTAGATGGAATTGTTTATTCACAGCAATAATTTAAAAAAAGAGGGTGCCAATAACTAGAGTGTGCCAATAACACCTGCTTTTACCCTATGTTACAGGCAAAAAGAAGAATGTATAAAATAATGGAAAACAACTTAATTATTGTTATTCACTATCATAGTTGGAAAATGATGACAGCCATATAACTAATTCCTTTTTCACTTACAATGAGTTGACTGAAATAAATATTGATGCAAAGTCAAATAAGCATAGATAAATAAAGGTACTATATCACAGAATTTGTTTAGTAGAAGCATCAGTTTGATTCAAGTATTACAATCCATTATTGTTTATCCAATATATTAAAATTAATAAAACAATATCAACAAATGGAATAAAATGTAATTTATTGAATACATTAATTGAGTTTTTAAATTAATTCTAATTTAAAATATTTCCAATATAAAGGTTGAAAATATATTTTAATAGAGTTGTTTTTAATAATTAACTTTCAATTATACTTTTTTAATGCAAATAATCTTGAGTAAAGTATTTTAGAACACAGTGCCAACAGACTAACTGAATTGAAATCGACGAACGTGAATTATTGTTAAAAATACAACAAGTTTGAATGTACAAAAGGGAAAAAGATAATAATGTTTTGATTGGGAAATGATTTGTTAGAAGGATGACTACACCAGGTACTCTATCAGACAGGAAGTGATAACAAGTCACGATAACGAATGGACCGATGTTATCTGCAATATTCTACTGTTACAGCAATATTCAGACTGTTATCAGCAATATTTGAAAACACAGTTGAAGACATAATTCATTTCACTATTCCAATTATCTACGCAACAATTCATATTATTTGTTATCAAATACAGACTCCAAAATAATTGCCGACTAACTGAAATAGATGGACTGTCTGTAGAGAATGTTCTACAGTTCATGGTATGCTGCAAGCACATAAATTATGATACCCATACATTTAACTTGATGGACTTTTATCATGTTGATATCATGTACGAGTTATTTCCCGGTCAAACTTTGTATTCGTTATCGCGATATAATCAGGTTTGTGTCCGATCGCACTCATCCCTGTCCGTTCAGAACGAAAACAAACTCAAGTAATAATCATTTTACAACTATTTTATTGTAAAATATTCTATTTAAAACATCAAAGTAGTAGTTCTACAAGATGCACCAATAAATATTATAGATGAAGACAATTTTTTCTAAATAATTCGTAATTTTGGCGCATCAGAATGAATCTAAGACATCGATATTGCTTATGCATCGTGGCACTATATCTAAACAATACTGTATTTAGTTTAAATATAGTGCGTTTCTGTCCACTTCGGTGCACCGGTATAGCAAGTGATGTTCAGGTTTATGAAACAGACACAGAGGACTGAGAGGAGGCCGTTGTTGTCACCTAGCCTAGTCTATTCGATGACTCAGACATTGTTATTTGTTCGCCTGAACTGCATGCGCGATATTTAGATTATGACTCTGACATCATCCCCGCCACCCTATAACCTGGCTCGCCACTTGTTGCCAATGCTATATCACCAGTATCCCAGCAGATCACTGTTACATCTAAGCAATTACCTGCAGTTTTATTGCAGTGTGCTGTTACTGTTCTGCCGCCGAGCTGTTGCGCAAATTATTTTGTATCCGTTGGGAGCACGCGTCTAAATAAATCTTAATGTACTTGCTAGTTCCTGGATATGATACATTGTTCAAAATTAGGCCCTTATTAGATATTGTTTTGAAAATGTAGATAATTATGAGTATTGTGAATCGCTTTCAAAAGATGAAAGCATGAATAAATTTAAAGGTAGGATTTCCTTTAAACAATATCTGCCTGGTAAGCTATCATCAAAATGGGGCTTTAAAGTGTGATTTCTATGTCTAATGGAGTTTTATTAAGATTTGAGGTGTATACTGGGAAGGAATCTGATGACGGAGATAAAGGCCTTGGTAGTAGAGTTGTAAAGATTTGTTGGTAGGTTTTGAATATAGTAACCGAAACAAATAAATGGACAACTTCTACTCTAGTGTAAACTTATTCAACAATTTAGAGTTAAATAAGTTGCTTTCTACTGTAGGTGACAGAGGTCAGGTCAATGACAGGCAGAGGAGAAGTTACCAAGCCCAATATACAAATTTGTTACAACAAAAGTATGGGTGGTATGGACCTATTCAATAAGTTTTGTTCAACATACCCTTATGGGCATAAATTTAGGAAGTGGTACCAATCCCTATGGCACTTTATAATTGAAATTGGATTGGTGAATGGCTGCATCGCATATAATATGCAAGATAGTGTCAAAACGATTACACACAAAAAGTTTTGAGTAGAGGTTATTGATGGGTTACTTAGTAAATGGGAACCGACAATTGCAGTCAGACGTGAAGGAGAATGGGCAATCCTCTTAATAATAGAATATCAGGAAAAAACATTTTACTAGCCAATTTGATGTCAAAAGCTACAAACCCAACTGTGCTGTCTGCAGTGTATTGCTATCGTGCAAGTCAATGAAAACAGACCAAATATTTTTGCAAAACCTGTCTAGATCAGCCACCTCTCTGTGCAGTTCTTTGTTTTGAGGTTTATCACAGCAAAAATATACTATAAAACATGGAACTGCTCATCATCACTAATAAGGAAAACCTTTTTGTAAATAAATAAATAAATATATATATATATATATATATATATGTTGATTTCTTCATAAATTTTAGAAGTTAAACTTTTGTAATTTTAACAGTATCTTGGACAACTAAACAAATAGTTCGTTGTCTAACTATATTTTAATATTCTAATTAGTAAATAAACAATACAGTTACAGCAATTATACAAGTGGGTGTTGTGAAATGAGGCATGGACAGAACTTCTGCGGCTCTTGCCATTCAAAATTTTGACATTAATTCGAAAGTTAAAAATATGTTTATATGTAAAATAGTTATTTTAATTACTTGTGTCAATTTCTATGAGAAAATTTAACTTTAACATTTCACTTTAAAATGTCAAACTTAATTGTGTAAAAAAAATATTTTTTTAAAATCAACATAAAACAGTATTTTTACAAAAAATGTTTTAAATTGATTACTGTTAGTGAAAACATGTTTGTAATGACTTAAAAGAACCAAAATATGCATGTTTTAAAATTTTAAGATTTTTTAAAAATTTTTTCATAAAAAATTGCAAAACGTGGAACTATGTAAAAATATTAATATGCGGCAAAAAGGTTAATGTAACCATGTAGCAAATGTTTAGTGCAACTAAGTATGATGATAACAAGTATTATGTAATTAATTGCACCATGTGGAACTCCTCATCTAACAATTTTACCTTTAATATTTTCAATAAAATGTTTAAACATGAGTACAAAATTGTAAACAAATTCATAATCTATACTTCTAAAAGACATTAGTAGGAGAGTTCAACTCTATAGTATACTTGTATACAACAAAACCTCAAGAAAGATTTATTTTATTGGTAATATTTTGGGCTTGACTTAACTTCATAATCTTTACATACTTAGGGGTAAAAGAACTTTGTAATCTATTTACCAATTGGGGAAAAAGAATGAAGTTAATCAAGAAACAAATTTATGAAGTAAGATAGAAATGAGAAGGTAATAAAATAAAAATTGGAAGTAATGGAGCTGGAGAAGCTAAGATGATGTCTTTATTTGGGATTTTAGGTTTGGTTATAGGGCACTAGGCCAGGGATTAGTATATTGGAGATTTTTACTTTCTGATTAATGATGGGAATCATTTGCACTTTAATTGGCACTATACATTTATTTGAAATGATGAAAGTAAAATAAAAATCACCTTTAACCATGTGTGAGCTTTATACTGTGGGGCAGAGGAGGATCACGGGAAAATAGTTCTTATAGGTCTGTGAGAAGTATTTTGGGGAAAACCAAATATATAAGGACTACAACATGGTGAAATGTAAGAAAAGAAGGAATTTGGAAAATAAGAGAAATGCCAATGAAGATATGGTTAAAGTTAGTGAGTAGTGACTTATTAGATAACATGTAATGCTTACTGCTGAGGAAACTCTGAAATTGTCAAGCCCTGAAATTGAAAGAGTTAAACTCTGAAATTGTTTAGTAACAATTGTATGAAATTTTCAATAAAGTTGTATGAAATTTACAACAGGCTTCACATTATGATGAAAAGCTATAGGATGTTTATGAGCAAATCTGAGATCACAACTTATATACAAAACTCTTGTGAAACTATACAAGTGTGGCAGAGCGAGGCTGAGGAGCATTTTGGTCCTGGTACCAAGATAACAGCTCGTTGGAGAATGTTTCACCGACACCGGGTTCTAAAGTACTTGTTACTTTTTCTTTTGAAGTGGCTGCTTCATCTCCGGGATCCCTGAAATATATTTTTCACTAAATTACTCGAAAAAGTATTATTACTATGTAAAATTTTTAAAAAATTTATAAAATCAAATACCGATTTTAAGAAATTTTTCTGTTAAAGTCCGGATTATAATTATGTTTGTCAGTTTGCCATTGCAACCTTTCCGCACAGTATTTAACATTTGTACAAGACTAGCAAAATAACTGCAAGTGTTTGCCATGCTAATGACACAATCGTAGCCCTCAAGATGCCTTTGAGTGAAAAATGTCTACTCCTCTCCTTAGCTGTGAGGCCACATTTAAAAGGAAAAAGAAACAGTGAATTTCTTCATCTCAGAGTTTATCACATATACAGCCTAATTATAATTTAACTTTAAGGCTTAGAGAGGTAATTTTTCTTTGTGCTTTAGGATGAGTTTTCCTCTTTTGACAAACCATTATTGTATCTTAAAAATAGCATTTCATTGTAAAAAAAGAGAAATGCATAAAAGTCGAGGTTATGGCCAAAGCTTCATTTTGATCTAGTACATAGTTAGTTATTGTAATAATGTGAGAGTAAGTGTGCTAGATACAGTTCATAGTTTGGTTACATTTGAAATAAGGAACGTGATGTATTTTATAAGAGTCATAATTTTAAACAATAGTTTTGAACAAATATGTTACAGATGTCATGTGCAATGTTACAAAGATAGAAATACAATATAAAATGAACAATACTTTTAAGAACATTCGTTAAGTAATAATTCCTCCTACAATTAATTTACACTACATAACACACTACATTGTTATTTTATGTTAGTTACCTGTTATTATTATTATTATTAAATTTACCCTGAATTCACCTTTTCTAAGGTGTACACGATTAACATTAACCCTCCCGGTGATAAAGGTCGATGCATCGACCTTTTTACGTACCGCTCAAGTGATAAAATACGATGCGTCGACCTTTTTGTAGTGTTGCCGTAAAGCGCTTGTAATTCGGTTATGAAATGCAATATCTACCTATTTTTTTTTAATAGAACAAGCAGGCTTCACGGTTTATATTGATGCCTGGTTTTAGTATACAAAGTCAGCGGAACGGAATGGAACAGCTGACAAACTTTAGTGTTTTCACGGAATGGCTGGATTGTCGTCAGTCAGTTGTGTACCTGTGTACGTTGTGTTGTGTTGTTGTTTAGTTACTTACTCTAATTTTTATTAGTTTTTATAAGTAAATGAATAATTATGGCTGATAATCTTAGATCCGACGATATTAGAGATGCGTTAGGTGATCCTATTACCGAAAGTGATAGTAGTGATATAGAAGATTTATTAGACTTTGTAGATTTATTCTGAGTAGAGTAGAAAAATTGTGAAGTGTACATAGTTAGATTTAGTGTTATAACTTCTTTATTTATTGCAATAAGTGTGTACATTTTTAATATGTTACAGTAAATAATATTTCCTACAAATTGAGTATTTTGGAATTGTTTTTTGGTTGATTGGAACTTTTGTGGGGATAGTCCAAACTTTAGAAACTTGTTTGCGATGGCAAAAAAATTTTTACAAGGTCATATAACGATTTTGTAATTCAAGGGAAGATTTTTTTTTCTTTTCATATTATTATAGTACACTCTTTTCTGATCACAGGGATGTATAATATGTCATGTTTTGGTAATATTTACAATTTTTTATAAATGTTTTAAAAAATGCTCGCGAAATGTCCAATTATGGCTTATCATTTACAGGCTTTATAGTGGACGCTCGGAGGGTTAAATGTATTTTTGTCATTTAAGTTTCATTTATAAGCAAGTAGTCCAGGCTCTTAAAGGATACATCTAAACAAACATACAAACACCAAGCTCTAATATTTTGTGCTAAGCAGGGTAAAATACAACTAAAGTTTCTATATTTGTTTAGGTGTATCAAACAGGAAACTTGACCAGGTAGGACAGCTGATCTGTCCTCTACTCAATGAAACTTTAACTATAAAGATTGACTATACGCTTAACCATTTAGATTAAATTAAGATACAGTACAAGTAAACGTCACACAACACAAATATTACAATGTAAGCACAAAATGCACAAATATATTATAATACAAGTACAAAATGCACAAATATTATGGTGATCGATTTCAGTGAATCACACCAACCTTCCTCAAACCAGAAGGATTCACAAAAGAATGGAAAATGGTGTTCAACAACTCCGTTATGATCTCGTGACCCCATTGGCTAAAATCGTCAAAATGGCGGCTGCTATGATATTACTCGCTAATTCCTATTGGCTGTTACTTATGTTCTTTTAATCGCTGATAATACATTATTAAAAACTATTTTGGAATTAAAATTAATTGTTCATTCATTAGTTTATCATGATCCTTACGGAAATTATCTGCGGCTTATCTATAATAATGTAGGTACTTCAATAATTTGCCAAACACAATATTTTGATTTGGAAATCTGATTCGGGTTTGTTTTGGGTGAGAGTAGTGTTCTTGTCGGGTACGCGGATGTCTTTTTCTCCGACTGAATGTGTTTGGTCATACTTGATTCAATGGTAACTCAAGACATTTGCAGATTGAAATACAATCATTTAAAGTTTCAAAGTATACCATTGAAAATGTATTGCATAAATATTAGTTTCCCCTCAAATAGCTATTAGCTAGAAGTGATAAAAGCAATACTGCATTGTAATAAAAGAACTTGTATAAATAAATAAATAAACAAGATTGCAAGGGGAAGCAGGGGTTTTTTGTGACCAGAAAACTACATGCTGATGTCCTGAAACAAAATTACTGTAGTTATTGTAGTTTATAAGCCTTTATTAAAAATATGAGTAGGAAAACATGCAACAACTCGAAAGATAAAATGCCTACTCTCCTTTCAATTAAAACAATAACTTGTATCAAATGATAAAAAGAATTAAAAAATTAAATTTTAACTTAAACTAACTTGCTTGACAGTAGTTTAAAGTTGTTGGTGCTTACTGCCCCATTAGGACTTTAGGAATCATGAATAAAAAGCATTCATAATCTTAATAATATGTTCTGAGTCATCTCTAAGTTTTATTCTTAAATCGCTTGGTTTCAATAAAACAAAAGTTTGTACTTGTTAAGTGTCCTTTCTTACAAGATTAAAAACTGATTAACATTTTTAGCATATACGTACTGAGGGGCTAAAGGCTGGCAGGTCATGGGCTGAAGTGGCTGGTAGATCGCTTTCTGCTGTGGTAATGGTGGAGCTCCAGAACTGTTCTTACGAAACTTTGTACTGTATTTGTAAAAATCAGCCATTTCAAATGGTTTAGTCACTTCTCTATATGGCTGCCACATACCAGCTTGCACCACAGTGTGATTCTTGGGTGACTCAAATGGCACTACCTATTACAAACTCACCTATTACACACTCATAGAACTAATTACTGCTGTACTATTTACTTATATTCATAGCACATTTTTTCTATTATATATTAAGTAAAAATTAAATAAACACATTACTTTTTTCTAAATGTAAGTAAATACAGTGATTTCAGATTGATTTAAATTTGTAATGGTTTATTTATGTGAATCAGCAGCTGTTAGTGATGGGAACATTCACATGGCATGTCGCACTGCCACCACCTTTG
Organism: Stictocephala bisonia; assembly: GCA_035578905.1. NCBI lineage: Eukaryota > Metazoa > Arthropoda > Insecta > Hemiptera > Membracidae > Stictocephala > Stictocephala bisonia. The sequence continues at coordinate 2,891,177 of JAQJVL010000059.1, read as the reverse complement.
AAATCAATTCTGTAACATTTCCCATGAGACTTTTTTCGTAAGAGTTTTGGAACTTTATAGGTAGTTTTTAAAATGTTTGTTTTTAGTTTTTCCGATATTTATATTATTTTATTGGTTTTGACATTTTTGTGATTACTTATTAATTAGTGTCAGAGAGATCGTCATGAAATTCTATTCCAATCCAATCACTTTTGGAGTCCCGAGTTGTCGAGATTAATAGTTACTGACTGAATCTGTAGAATATTCTCATTAATATGGTCTTTTTCCCATACTTAATAATAAAAGTGATTCTCCGATAAAAAAGTTAAAAAAAATAATAAAAAAGCACACTTAAATTAAAATTATTTTAAGCTCACACTCGGTTAAGGTCTGTCTTATAGGCATCTTGAATTAATACAAGCCGAGAGTGAAAATAACTGGTTTTGATATAGCCACCAACATTGATTTGTTTGAGTATTTGAGTAACCTCAGTATAGTACTTCAAAAACTCCTTGACTCATCATAGCTAAACAATAGCCATGCCACTATGTGAAAACAAGTGGACAGTGGGTCTATTGCCAAATATCTATTTTTCCTGGCACAGATCAGCCACTGCATCACATCACTAAATCATTACAATTTAAAATCAATGTATTTACTTATATTTGTGAAAATAACATTATTTCATAGGGCTTACATTGAGACAATGCAATTTATTTTACAATCACTAGAATTCTGAAATGAATAAAACTTACAAAACACATTTTTGTCAACCATATATTTAAATATTACTGCAATAAAATTAGGGGTTTCTGAGTAATAAAAAGGTAAAATTGGTGCACAATGATAACCAGTAAAAATTCAGTACTTTTTGCTTCCAACTAGACTAAAAAGTATTAAGCCTTAAAATAATATTTTAATATTTATGTCCTAACATTAAAATAAGTGAGGAAAATTATAATGTGACTTGATTTTTCATAGGTTCATTAGAAACAACCTTCAAACTCGAGTGCACATAAATTCTTTGTGCACAGTAGTCATGATTCTAGAGTTGGTACGATGGCTGCTCAGAAAGTAGCAGATGTTTTAAAATAAAAACTTCATAAGGTAAAATCAGAAACAAATTTTACTCTACAAATTTAAAACGCATTTCCAAACATATGCTTCGTCTATTTCATTACTTCTTATATACTGGAAGTAATGAACAGTTGCAAAACGTACTGTATCAAAAGAAAGTTGCTGAGAGACGGGTAAATGAAGCTGTTCAGTGGGATCAGCTTCACTACTTCGAGTGCTGCCAGGTGATGTAAAGCCATGAACTGAAGTAGGTGTGTGGGCAGGAGGTGGGTGTGTTGGAGATGGTCGAGGTCCAGCATCTAATGATGTCTCAAACCAGTCCTTCTCTTTGCTCTTTCGAGAGAAGTGGTCTACAGTTCCTAAGGACTGAGTTCGCATGAGGCTGTTCTCGGGATAAGTTTGATTAGGTAAAAGTACAGTGGGTGGATGAGTAGGGGACACATGATAGAGGCGATGTACAGGGCTTTGCCTTAAATCTGCCTCTCCACTTTCCACTCCCCGTCTCCGATCTAGACTACCAAACCTGCAACAACCAAGTAAGTATATTAATACTTAAAGTTTAAGACAGTGAAATTATACAATTTTACATATTTTCACAGAAAATAATCAACAATAAATACAGCAAGATTGATAACCAACCAATTTACATCCAACCAAACTGGTTAATTAGTAATCCTGAGGTTTCCATCTCAAGACATATTACAGGCCCACCTGTGAAATCTCTCGCTCCCAAGGAGAGACCAAGGTGGGCAAGTCCTCTATGCACAACTCCTTGGAGCCCACCCACTCACCTTACTTTTGGCGAATCTTTTGGGCGCACCTACCCATCCCAAGAACAACTCCCTTACTCCAAGGTCATTACGCCTTGAGGGTAACCAACTCACCCTCAGGAAACTCTTCTTTGAGTAAATTCATTTGTAGATTTAAAGGTAGGTTTACGATTTTTTAGATTAATAGGAAGATTTATTAAAGAATAGTGGCTCTCCTGCCAAATCACTGTATTTTATTCAGAGTTTCATCAATGTATATATACTGTATATCTGTGGGACATATTGAAGTGCAATCAGAAAGTTCCTAGACGTTAAACCTGACCTCACAATGCTATGTCATTTAGCTTCCTGACCCACCTACAGCCCATATAAGTATCATAGTATTGACCCACCCTCTCGATCATACATATACCAACCACCCATACATGTACAGTAGGCTAGTATTGGCCCACCCACCCATACTCGTAAAGTATTATAGTGGGGAGTTGTTATGTTAGTAGGTGTTGCGTTATCAGCACAAGCCTGTCAGCTTATATTTGATTTGTGAAATATCAAACAGAATTAAATATTTATATAGGTAGATTTTAAAAATTTCGTATCTCCATTTCTTAACACATTCACTGATTTTGTAATGATTTCGGCTGATCCATATAATAATAATAATAATAATAATAATAATAATAATATAATAATAATAATAATTTATTTATTCCTTCAAGAAAAACACATACAAAATATACAGTACTTCTTAGGAATTAGAACTAATCACAATTCCAGTAAGGTGATTAGCTATACAATACTAACATGTAAATAACACAATAATACAGTTCAGTATTACACAACTAAAACAGTCAACAGTGCTTAGCCCCGTGGTGCTTGCAATAGACCTACGCTGTACATAAATGCAATGCCTATATCTAAGTGAAAGAGAAAAACAACTATTTTAAATTATGCTAAAATATATTTCAGCAAATACGAAAAATACGAATAGACAAACAATTAAGCACAATTCCAATAATTAAAAATAGACAAATATTAACTAATTATTAATGTTGTAACAATTTAATAATCACCCAATTGTGAGTTACTGTATCAATCAATAAGTTTATATACACATACATACATACATATATATATATATATATATATATATATATACATACATATAAAATAACTACAATGATAAAGCCAATAAACTGTGAACTGTATATAAACAATAAGTAATTACAATACAAAAGTTAAACTATGCAACCAAATTATTCAATTAATAATTACTATCAACACACACTGATACAATAAAAACATATGCTACATATTTAGAACACTACATATGATTATACTATACTTTCAACTAAACCTAAACTTGTACCTCGTATAGATAGCTTACATCCGGTGTGTTTAGTAGCCACTCTCTCAGTTCTCTGCAAAAAAGCTTGAAAGAATTGCATAATTTAATCTCATCCGGAATATTATTAAAAAATTTAGGTCCGATATAACAAAATGATTGTCTAAATAATTCTTTTTTAACTTTGGGAAGCCTAAATATTCTACGCTGTATGTTTCTTGTATTGTATGCTAATTCAAATGTTCCGTCATTACCGCTTCGCAGGTAAAAAACCCTTAATACCTTATAAATAAAAAGATGTTGGCTAAGTAAAATATTTAAGTGGCAATATAATGGGAAAGAAGAATCTCTTAGTTTTTTCTCAGGATTATTCTCATGAAAAAGTTTTGACACGTCCTAATTTTTTTCTGTAAGATATTTAAATGTACTGCCCCAGCAAACAATACCATATTGAATTTTAGAATGTATCAGCGAATAATATAGCATTCTCAACATAGTTAAATCACAAACATTTCTTAGATAGTAAAACGTTCTGATTGAGCTTCTAATTTTACCCTGCTATAATGTAATATGTTCACTCCAGTTAAGTCTTTCATCTAAGGTAACTCCTAAATATTTAAATGAAGTAACTCTCTCTATAACTTTACAGGTACAAGCAGTTTCAGGACAGTTAACTCTTGTGGTATATTAACTGGTTCGGTAAACTAAAATCTCTAAGGCTAAAATTAATATACTTCGTTTTGTCTACATTTACCTGCATTTTGTTTATTAAGCACCAATTTTGTAATAATTTCAAATCTTCGCTTACGTCATTCCACAAAGCTTCGGCTTCACTTTGCTTGTAAAAGAAAGCAACGTCGTCTGCGAATGCACTTGCTGAGCCTCTAAATGGTTGTGTTAATAAATCATTAATATAAATCAAAAACAAAGTAGCGGAAATCACCGAGCCTTGAGGTACACCCGAAACAATGCGCATTGGGTTGCTAAGATGTTCACCAATTTTAACGCGTTGGTATCTACCCGTCAGAAAACTCTCAAACCAATCTAAAGTTATTCCCCTTACACCAATACTATACAACTTGGACAACAGTATATTATGATTAACTAAATCAAAGGCTTTTCTAAAATCAATAAACAAACCTACAGTTTTATTTCCATTATTTATACTAAGATATATTTTATTTGTAACATCAAGTAAAGCTTCTTCTGTTCATTTTCCTTGTCTAAATCCATATTGGTTGTTACTGATATAACTTATTTTATTCAGGTATGTTACAATTCTGGCTTTAACAATCTTTTCAATTATCTTAGAAAATACTGAGAGTAAGCTGATAGGCCTTAGATTGTCTAGATCTATTGCTGTTCCTTTCTTAAATAATGGTACTACCACACTTTGTTTGAGTTTTTCCGGAAAAACCCCTGTACTAAAACTTAAATTAATTATCTGACTCAAAACTGGTGAAATATAAATTGCAATTTACTTAATTAAATTAACATTAATTCCATCAAATCCTGTAGAACGCTTGTTTTTTAAATGTTTTATTGTATTCATAACTTCATCTGGATTTGTAGGAAACATAAAGAATGAATGCAGACGGTAGCGGTTGTCTGGTACCGCAAGCAGTGGGTCCTGTCGCGCGGCCTGGTGGCCTTGACCTACAGAATCAGCTGACTGCGCCGCGATAAAGTATTTATTTACGTTCTCGGCAATAGTGCTCGGGTCAGTCACCGTGCTGCCGTTTTCTAGCCTAATCTGTTCCACACATTTTCTTACATTTCTCCCAGTTAGCTCATTAATTATTTTCCACTGTTGTGCAGTGTCACCATTACAATTTGTGAGTTTATTAGTATAATATAAATTTTTTGCTGAATCTATATCATTACTTAGTCTTTGACAGAATGAATTGTAGTAAGGTTTGTAGTGCATATCATAAGGCCTTCGTTTATACACTCTGTATAATATCCTTCTCTTTTTTATTCTTCTGAGCAAATTGAGAGTCATCCATGGACTTACTAACCTAGCTTTACAAAGTTTCGAATCATTTGTAATTACCTTTTTACAGTTATCTATTGCGTTTATTAAAATTTCATGAAATCTATTAAAATTTATACTAACGTTATCGCTAGACATACATTCATCCCATATTATATTATAAACTTATCTTTCATCATTTCAACATTAAAAATATATCTATTACCAACTGAATATACATCTCTTTTAATGTTATTTGATTTGCTAATATCTCGATATCTTAGTCCCAATATACAATGATCAGTAATGCCACTATCAAAAACTGCACTTTCAAAATTGTTTATTTTACGGTTTTTTATAAATATATGGTCAATACATATCTTCGAGTTAACCGTGATTCTAGTGGGTTCACTAACTTTTGATATGAATCCGTGATTATTCAATAAACTAATATAATTTTGTGTGCAATTTGAATTGTCTAGGAGGTTAAGATTAAAATCTCCAATCACGATTACATTACTATTTAACTCTGGTATAATAAGAGAAAATTCATCCATAAATTGACTTTCGGTAAATTCATGAAGCCTATAAATACATATCAATTTAAAATATAAGTTATTAAATTTTATGTCAAGAAACAATGAATCAGCAGTCAACATTTTCAGTTCCTTTTCAACCACAGTTATACCATTTCTTGCATAACATAAAATACCCCCGGATCTATAACTGTTATTGCAACATGCAAATTGCTGGAATCCAGGAATATTGTACAAATTCAATTCATTACTACCAATCCAAATTTCACTTAATATAATGTAATGAATATTATTTGCAAAATGATGAATTTCTGATAAGAAGTTATTAAAATTTTTTCTTGCACTTCTAATATTGGCATAAATTAGGTTAAAATCATTGGAGGACAAAGATGTACAGAAAAAGTTGTTGTAGGTGAAATTTGAATTTGTTTCTTTAACTACTTTCATTTAAAGTAAACGTATATTAATTAATTAGATGATACAAATTACCAATAATACTAAAGTGCTGTTAAATAAAACTAGTTAGCAATGCACTATGAAAAACAATTTAGAAAATAACATAATTGTTAACATTTGATAATACAACTTACTGTCAGTTTTACCGCAACATATCAATGTCCTCCGTGTTACGAATTTTGATGCACTTGTCACCAGCATTTTTCCTAGCATAGAACTTACCGTCCCTACACCAGGCGTAAGTATAGCCAACTTCTTTGCATCTCCTCTTAAGTTTTGACAAAAGCTGCTTATTTTCTGGTGATAGGTGGTCATTAATATAAACAGGTTGATCAGGGAAGGCAGAGTTCACCTTCTTAGCCGACAACTTCTTCATATCTCTGTATTTGGAGATCATAACATCTTTTTGTGCCTTTTTCTGGAACTGAACGATAAGTGCAGGCGGGCGTTCCTTGTTAAAGGATGGGATGCGGTGCGCAGCATTGACCTGGGCCTCGTCCACCTCCAGGCCAAGCACAGCCCCTACGTCCTTTATCACATCCATCACACTTTCATTAGGGGTTACAGGTATACCACTGATTTCAACATTGTTTTTCCTGGTATACTGTTCCAGAGACCTAAGCCTTTCTTTGAGCTCACAAACTTCCACTTTCAGGCTATCGTTATTGGACCTAATGTCTTGAACTTCCTTTCTGACTTCAGACAATTCCTTTTTAATGTCACTCATTATGCTATTTGATTTGTCGATATGGTCTGACATGAACTGGACTGAAGTTGCAAGTTCAGTCATTTCCCTTCTAAATGAGGCTAATTCAGATAATAGCTTGGCTTGATAGTCATCCATAATTCTTTTTAAAAAATCAGTTGTAGGCTCACCTGAATGGATAGCTGTAGTAGATGCTTTCTCTAATCTGCACTCTTTGCACTGGTAATCTTTTAGGGATCTTGTTGTAGAACCTTGTCGATCTTCTTTAGCGCATTTGACGTGGAACATAACCTCACATCCACCTGTGCATTTGATATCATTCCCAGCATCACTGCACAGTTCTTTACAAGCACCACAGTTTGCTGGCATTATTACACTATGTAACAGTCAGTTTTAAATACAAATACAATTGATATATTAGTGAGAGACTTGATAGCTGTAGGAGAATTGATAGTGTATGGGAGTAGTGAAGGAAAGTGACGAATCTGGGAGTGATGTTACTGATATCCCGGTGCGCCACCCGAACCAGTCTATTTCGAGTGGCCTCTCATTGTCCACTGTGAATGGCACATTCTGTGCAGGTTGTTGATCTGTTGTATGCGCTTCTAGCAGTGTATTGCCATCTTATTTTCGGTGTAGTTTTTGTTTCTGGAGTTTATCATTGGCTACACCACTATTTATATTTTTATAGAGGAATTGGCTAATTAGTGTGTCTGTAATTATTTTAATAGTGTAAATATTCCTTGTTTATGTTGTGGATTGTTAAATAACATGGCGGACGATTACAACAGTAACGAAATAGTGTATGGGAGTAGTGAAGGAAAGTGACGAATCTGGGAGTGATGTTACTGATGACGATTTGGCTGAAATCGATCCACCTACATGGTCAACAATATACTTCATTACATTATATATAACAATATACTTGGAATGAAGGTAGTGCCTTTTATAAAAGAAAACAAATTACTTGTACCTATACCTGGTGAAAAGCCAATAGATTAGTTCAGAATGCTGTTTGATGACATATTCCTAGAGTTCATTTGTAGATATACTAACACTTAGGCATTGAATTTTTACTTTGGAAATAATACTGTACCAAACTCTTGAATTTGTTAGTATAAGGACCTAACTGTAACAGAGCTGATCACCTTTTTTGACCTAGTCTTGCTCATGGGTAGTATTACGCTAAACCGGATACAAGATTACTGGAAAACCTGTAGTTCTTCAGAGTACATGGTCTGAGAAAGGTTTCTGATCATACTCTGATGTTTATATTTTTATGAATGTAGGCCTATTGATAACCGGCAAGCCAGCCTTAATCAAGCATCAACATCCACACAACGAAAAAATACATGAAGTGGTACATCAATTCAATAACAACATGAAAAATGTCTATTACCCTTCAAAGGAACTGTCTATTGATGAGTCTACGGTGCTCTGGAGAGTCAAAATTATTCATTACTAAGATGCTGATTGTAGAGATATGGACAAATATGAGTGGTGAATGAGTGTAGATGAACAAGTGTAGTCATTGTTACTAATTAAGCTCGACTTAGCTCAGAAAGGATCATTTATTAAAAGCCCAACAGCCAGGGCAACTAAGGGACCTACAGCTTTAACAAATTTTTATTTAAACCAAAACCATGTAGTATTGGTCTGATTTTCAGCTATGATTTCATCAATACATTAAAAATAAGCGACATAAATATGGTGTAATATTTTATTCTGTCAACGAACCTGAAGGACTGGCTGTAACATTTAAAATTTATGCCGGATCAAATGACATAACGTCTGGGTAAGGACACACTGAGAAGGTAGTGTTGCAACTTATGAGACAATTTCAACGTAATGGATAGAATAAGGAATCAGATGACCTTTACAAAGAGTTTAATACCACTGAAAACTCCAACACAGCTAATCTGATGCTGCGCTCTCTTGACAGTACCAGAAGAGAAAAATTGTTTAAAACTGTTGAAGATATAAAATTTACTCACAGCAGTAGAAAAGCGTGGTCACTCTTAAGGAAACTCTATGGGTAAATCTCCAAATCAAAGAGAAGTGCTCTGCCCAAAGGCCTCTAATATAGAGAAACGGATAGCCACCTTATCAAAATCAACCCGCCATCCTTCTGACAAACATCTAGTTTACGAGTTGAATGAAATGAAAGAGTCGAATGGCACCTCTGGAAGTCTCCTGAAATTTCATGCAGGAAGAGATAGACAGAGCAATTTCTGCTATACCAGCAGGGAAAGCAACCGGTCTTGATGGTATCTTTCCGGAATTTCTGCTGCATGCTGGTAGCAAAGTAAAACAATGACTTCAAACAGTCTACAATAAGATATTAGCTACAGACAATTTGCCAAAATCATACAAGCGATCAAAAGTACTAGCTGTTCTGAAGCCTGTTTGAAAAGAAGTTGAAAACATCTGCAGCTTTTATTGATCTTACAGCAGCTTATGACACAGTATGGAGCAAAGATTTATTGTTTAAGTTCTACAGCCTCCTTCCCTGTCCCATTCTATTGCAACTTTTGCAGTCCATGCTTAGTGCCAAGCTAATAACAGTTTATCTCAGTCGTAAAGAAAGCTCTTTTAGACAGCTGAAGGATGGGCAGCCACAGCGATCTGTACTTGCTCCAATTTTATTCAACGTGTAGGCTATACGGCTGACATCCCAATCACAAAGTCTAGACAATTTATATATGTGGATGATATAGCTTTAGAATACCAACATAAGAACTTCACAACTACTGAAGAAACACTTACAAGGACCTTGCAGCCCTTGAAGAATATTTTAGAACCTGGTAGCTAAATCCTAACCCATCAAAAACCGAAGTAGCCTGCTTCCACTTATGTAACAGATTGGCTAATCGAAAACTGAACATCTTCCTAAATGGTGTAAAACTGCATAATAATAATAAGAATCCACAGTACCTGGGAGTAACATTAGATCAATGGCTGACCTTTAAATGCTACCTTCAAAAAACAGCAACTAAAATTAAAACTAGGGTAAATGTATTACATCATATTGTCGAAACAACTTGGGGAGCCAACGCACATGTCCTGTGTACTACTGCTTTGTTATTGGTCTATTTAGCTGCTGAATATAGATAGTGCTCCCGTATGGCTAAATAGTGTTCATTCTAAAGTGGTCGATGTACACCTTAATAGGGTCATGAGAGCTATTAGTGGCACTCTCATGTCAACTCCACTTCCTTGGCTCCCAGTGCTGTGCAATATAGCTCCTCCAGAGATAAGACGTCAGGGGGCACTACTGAAAGAATTCAATAAGATCTGGAATGCCCTGCACCAACCCATTATACAGGATCTGCCGCATCAGAACGGTCGCTTAAAATCTCGAAACCCAACTCTATGTACTGCTTTCCATTTGAACAGATCAAACTTCTCGCCCAATACCAGCTGGGCCGTTGCGTGGAACAGTTTTGATGGACGTAATAAGTTCCTTATTAACACTTACACTGCTGACGCCGTAATTTTACGGTGTGCGAGCGATTGTCGATAGAATGCCGACAATGTAATTTCACAGAGCGCAGATTTCAATTATTATAAAAAGTATTTTGCCGTATTTTTACGGCTTTTACGCTTGTTATACACATATTTAAAGGTTTTGTGTGTTACTCTATGGAGTTATTCGGTATAATCATCGGCCAGTCGGATAATATATCGAAATAAAGAATCGATGTTTCACCAGCTGTTTTTCGTGTTTGTAGACTGTGTCTATTCATCTGAGAGTGATCTGTCTTACTTCTGTTGTGTTGTGTTATAGCATTGTTTGTTTATATTATTTGATAGAACAAAATAATTGTACGCAATGGATCATCAAAGTATTGAGGAAAGTAAAGTACTGGATGAGTTATTTAGGGATAGTGACAGTGAAGAACTATTGACGATACAGACGATGATTCTGACTTCGCTGTTGATGCATTATTTGACAACTCAGGTTAGTAAAAATCTAAATTTTATTTTTACCCAATATAGTTGAATGAAGCTGTTTTAGTAATTAATTTTTTATGTACTTTATCCATAGTGGTAGTAGGCCTACAGTATGGGTTATTGTTTTAGATTCAGATGACAATGAGCTGGATGACAACTGTCCTAGGAATATGCCTGTGCCTTGTAGGACAACAAATACTGCTATGTCTAGTACTTCATTTACTGTTGTGGAAGAAATTGAGGTTGAAGTGCCTAATTCAAGATCACTTCTTCATCTTTCAAGTAATTATATTTATAATGTTGTTTTTGTTTTGTGATGAGTAATATTTTAGCTAAAATTATTGAGTATCATAAAGTAGGCCTAAGCCTATGTAAAAAATAACTGTTGTTTTTAGCTTTCACAATTCATAAATAGGCTAGTTTTCCTTTAGTGATTTTTTTTGTTTCTTTGTTTATTGTAGGTTCCGAAGATGAAGCAATGGAAGCAAATGATTAGCCAACAATCATACCTAGGCCTTGTAGACCTCCAACAGCTAGTTCAGTAAGAAGGACTAGGCCTGTACTTTAACAATCAAACAACTGGTCTGATGTTGTTGTACCAAATTTCAATGTGTTTATTGGTCAAGGAGAGATACAACCAGGTACAAACTTACAGGAAGGATGCTCAGTAAGTGAAATATTTTCTTACTTTATTGACAATGATATATTCAATATCATAAAACAGCAAACAAATCTTTATGCAGCTCAAAGAATTAGGAAACTAAGGTTAAAAGAGGCGTTATCACCTCCGTGCAGAATGGAAAACAGTTACTATACTTGATGTAAAAAATGAAATAAATCAAGTTCTGTGACCAGTCAGCATTAGTTTCATGTGTCAGTAGACTGAAACAGCAATTGAATTAGAAGAAATTGACATGATAATGACTTATTAAATTACCTACATTAAATTCAATGAATTTAAAAACAAGTAAGTACATGTAATGTCTGATGTCTTGATGATGTATTATTAAGACATCATTTATAACATGTACTTACTTGTTTTTAAATTCATTGAATATCAATACATTTTTATTAATTCAGCCACTAACTGCACCATAAATGGAATTACTAAACTTACTAAAGATTAATACCAGATATGAAATAAATATAACAATAAAGAAAAGACAATAATTATGACCTGTCACGATAACGAACAGCCTTTTCTCGGCTCTCCTCCTCAGCTTTAGCACCCACTCCTAGGTAGCGGGAGGTTGGAGCTGTGTTGTACCAGTTGTTCCCTTCTCTGTTGAATCTGTTAACTGGAAATAAAAAATACCATATTAAAATTAACAGTTACTTAAAATTCAATTATAAACAATCTGACTCAATTTCAAGCTTTACAGATTTTACACAATGTGTAACATTTAAATTTTCCCTTTTTTGACTATGATGATCCTATAGTTAGGATGGAGCTACACAGTAAGTTTTCTGATAGGCCTATTGTTAACAGTGTAAATAATTATATTTCTTTAAACAACAACAATTTAAGCGTAACTCAGTATGTACTACTACCAAAATTAGCACATTTAATATTGATAAGATATTGTCTATTGATAATAAGTCTCGGATCATACATTGTTCACAAAGTTACTTTTGACAGTTGTGTTTATCTCCTAATCGAGATTATTAAAACTTGTACGAATCTTTCTTGGTTTTGAAAACTGTTGAATTTGGAAACAAATTAAAGAGAGCAGTCATAGATATAACTGGTATACAGATGAATTAAGGAAAATGAAAAGTAAATTGTTATTTTTCAATAAATTAAGGGGCTTGAGGAGTAAGCACTGCTCTAAAAGAAAATTATAAAAAATTAAAGAAACAGTATAAGGTAGATATAAAAGAGCCAAGATTGCTCTAAGCACTGGCTTCTAATGCTAAGTACACAGAGAACAGTGAAAAAATGTAAATGTGTATGGAACATAGTTTAAAGTCAGTAATAACTCACTCTTCACCTTGCTCAAGCCCTCAGCGTTAAAATATATTACGTTTAAAACATAACCTATTAATTTAAAATTGGCTTGGTCCTCAAAAGGGCCTTTTTTATGTTTTCAGGTAGCTGCCATAGCTTAAAGTCAGTAATAACTCACTATTCGCCTTGCTCAAGCCCTCAGCGTTAAAATGTATTACGTTTAAAACAGAACCTATTAATTTAAAATTGGCTTGGTCCTCAAAAGGGCCTGTAATACCACGTAATACCACTGTACGTGTATGGGCGGGCGGGTGGGTAAATACCACTGTACGTGTATGGGCGGGCGGGTGGTCCAATACCACTGTAAGTGTATGGGCGGGTGGGTAAATACCACTGTATGTGTATGGGTGGGTAAATACCACTGTACGTGTATGGGCGGGCGGGTGGGTAAATACTGCTGTACGTGTATGGGCGGCCTTTTTTATGTTTTGAGGTAGCTGCCATAGCTGGGAGATTACAAAATCATGACAGGCCAGCTAACAGATTTGTTGCTCGTTTAGAACTACTACACCCAGGGTGTATGTACAGCTTTAAAGATTTGCTGTGGACTTGAACAACATCACACCCCAAAGACACTGAAGACACACTCACAAGTGACCTTGTAGTCCTTTAAGAGTACATTAGAACCTGGAAGCTAAATCCTAACCCATCAAAAAACTGAAGTACCCTGCTTCCACCTAAGTAACATACTGACTAATCAAAAACTGAACATCTTTCTAGCTGGTGTAAAAATCCATCATAATGAAGAATAAGAATAAGAATTTATTTCCGCAAAATGAGTACAATACATAAACAATTCACAGACTTGGAAATTGCACTGCCACGTTGCAAGTAATGTGGCAGTGTTACAAAGAATAAAACAAATAAAATAATTTTATTTGTTTTATTCTTTGTAACACTGCTACATTACTTGCAACGTGGCAGTGCAATTTCCAAGTCTGTGAATTGTTTATGTATTGTACTCATTTTGCGGAAATAAATTCTTATTCTTCTTATTCTAATGATCATCCACAGTACCTGGAAGTAAGGTTAGATCGATCGATGACCTTTAAAAGCAATCTTCAAAAAACAGCAGATAAAATCAAAACCAGAGCAAATGTACTATATCATATTGCAGGAACAACTTGGGGAGCCAACGCACACGTCCTGCGTACAACTGCTTTGTCACTGGTCTATTCAGCTACTGAATATAGTGCTCCCGTATGGCTAAATAGTTTTCACACTAAAGCGATTGATGTCCAACTTTAAAGGGTCATGAGAGCTATTAGTGGCACTCATGTCAACTCCACTACCTTGGCTCCCGGTGTGTGCAATATAGCTCCTTCAGAGATAAGACGTCAGGAGGCACTACTGAAAGAATTCAATAAGATCTTGAATGCCCCGCACCTCCAACGAATTATGAATGAATTAAACAGGATCTCCAACGTCAGAACTGTTGCTTAAAATCTCGAAAACCACCTCTATGCACTGCTTTCCATTTGAGCAAATCAAATTTCTCACCCAATATTAGCTGGGCCGTAGTGTTGAACAGTTTTGATGGACGAAATACGTTCCATATAATCCGTCAATACCTGTAGGTAGGATGAACCTCCCTCATAGGGAGTGGATACTCTTGAATCGGTTCCAAACTGGCCTTGGCAGATGCAATTACTGGAAGTATAAATGGGGATTGACACTAGATCAGTCATGTGATTACGGGGAGTTTAACCAAACAATGGATCACATAGTTACAGAGTGCCCCCTGCGCTCTTTTACAGAGAGATTAGCCATCATAAACAGAATCAGTGAGATAGGTCTCAAAAGGCTTGATGGATTGGACTTAGCTTTGTAACAGATCACTTGAAATTTGTATTCAATGAATATGCCATCATAACCTTTGAATCTTTATCCAAATATACATAGTTTTTTTTAAATTAATTAATTAATGGAAGCTGACAACAAGCCATACGATATATAGTAATAACTCACCAGAGCAAAATTCAATTCAATTTTCAACAGACAAATTCAATAACTTTTTTGTCAGTAGTGTTCATGAAATCAAAAATAAAATTCAGGCACGTGCTGCAAAACCTATTGTCTTAGTTTGTGGAATTCAATACCTTTGTAAATTTTAAATGTAGACCTGTACTACTTTATGAGGTAATTGATGCTACCAAAAATCTAAGTAATTCGGACAGCAAAGATATTCAGTATATAATACAACGAAAATTACAGTTGAAAAATTCAAAAAAATTCTAAAATTCAGAGAAAAGTCTCTCTCTCCCCCTCTCCCTTGCCCTCCCCCGTCCTTCCCCTCCCCCCTCTCCCACTCCCCCTCCCTCTCCCTCTACCTCTCCCTCACTTATTAATAACTTTAGAGTTTCTTGACCCACACGCCCACCCATACACTACAGTGGCATTGACCCACCCGTCCACCCATACATGTACAGTAGTAATGGCCCACCCGCCCACTCATACACGTACAGTGGTATTGACCCACTCGCCCACCCATACAAGTAAAGGAATATGCCTATATGTACAGTGGTATTGGCCCACTCACCCACCCATACACGTACAGTGGTATTGACTCCTCCGCCCACCCATACACCTACAGTGGTATTTGGTATTGACTCACCCGCCCACGCCTACATGTACACTGGTATTGACCCACCTACCCACCCATACACTTACAGTGGTATTGACTCACCCGCCCACACCTACATGTACAGTGGTATTGACCCACCCGCCCACCCATACACGTACAGTGGTATTGAATCATCCGCCCACGCCTACATGTACAGTGGTATTGACCCACCCACCCACCCATACACGTAGAGTGATATTGACTCAACCGCCCACCCCTACACGTACAATGGTATTGACTCACCCGCCCACACCTACATGTACAGTGGTATTGACCCACCCGCCCACCCATACACATGCAGTGATATTGAATCATCCGCCCACCCACACACGTACAGTGGTACAATGTACCACTGTACGTGTATGGGTGGGTGGGCCAATATTACTGTACGTGTATGGTTGGACGGTTGGGTCAATACTACTGTACGTGTATGGGTGGGCGGGTGGGCCAATACCACTGTACGTGTATGGGTGGGTGGTTGGGTCAATACCACTGTACGTGTATGGGTCGGCGGGTGGGTCAATACCACTGTACGTGTATGGATGGGCGGGTGGGCCAATAGCACTGTATGTGTAAGGGTGGGCGAGTGGGTCAATACCACTGTACGTGTATGGGTGGGCGGGTGGTTCAATACCACTGTACGTGTATGGATAGGCGGGTGCGCCAATACCACTGTAGATGTATAGGTGGGCTGGTGGGCCAATACCACTGTACGTGTGTAGGTGGGCGGGTAGGCCAATACTACTGTACGTGTATCGGTGAGATGGTGGGCCAATACCAATGTACGTGTATAGGTGAGCTGGTGGGCCAATACCAATGTACGTGTATAGGTGGGTGGGTGGGTCAATACCACTGTACTTGTAGAGGTGGGCGGGTGGGCCAATACCACAGTACGTGTATGGGTGGGCAGGTGGGTCAATACCACTGTACGTGTATGGGTGGGCGGGTGAGTCAATACCAATGTACGTGTATAGGTGGGTGGGTGGGTCAATACCACTGTACTTGTAGAGGTGGGCGGGTGGGCCAATACCACAGTATGTGTATGGGTGGGCAGGTGGGTCAATACCACTGTACGTGTATGGGTGGGCGGGTGAGTCAATACCACAGTACGTGTATGGGTGGGGGGGTGAGTGAATAGCACTGTATGTGTATGGGGAGGCCAAGGTGTGTCTCGGAGTGTCTCTCGATCCACAAATGCCCCCACAGCAAGAGACGGGGTTGTCACACAAAGTGAGTAGGGGTTTCCCCTAGCATTTAGTATTATCAGTATAGTACTAGAATGCTAATATATAACATGTCAAACAATTTCATTAAATGCATAATTTTGTAGTATTGTCAGTCCCTTCGACTATTTTGTAAATAGCTGTCTACAAAATGGAATTTTTTTAGATATTTAAAAAATATCAATAATTTGTCCACTTTTCAAGAAAGGTCAACGAGGTAAGCCTAAGAGCTATCACAATACCATTCATATTAAAGATAATGCAAATTTTAGCTTATAATCAAATAAATATTTTGAAGATAATAGTCTTTTCAGTTTGGCTTTCAATAAAATTTATCCACATTTAGTGCGATAGATAAGTTCATCCGCTGTTTTTTCAGCTTTTGAAGGTAAAGACTTTGCTCAGGCCACCTTGTGTTAAAGCCTTTGACTGTGTTAATCATGAAAACCTTTTAGAGAAATTAACTTTTTATGGATTTAAAGGTGCAGAACTGCATTTCTTCAATTTTTATCTATCTAATCATATCCAAATAGTTTTTTAAACAGTCACTGGTCTCAAGAGGCTTAAGTTACCTTTGGAGTTCCATAGGAATCTGTTTTGGGCCCCTTCTTTTTATTGTCTGCATTAACAATCTTTCTAGATCCATTTTTTTTTACAGGATAAGTGTTTTTATGTTTCTTGTGACATCTTTCGTAAAATGTTTTCGAATGTGAACAATGTTTTTGTAATTTTAACAAGACTACCTGAATAAGGAAATTAGTGTCCCAAGCCTTGATGATGAAGTTTTAAACTTTGCAACAGCTGCAGCTTACAGTTAAATTTGGATACCTGATGGAATTAAGGTAACTTTAAACCCATAGACACCTCCTAGATCAATTCCCTCAACTACTCTTCTTCATACCGATGACACTAACTTTTTAGCTTTAAACACTGACTTCAATCACCTTGAAGAATTAAGATCTGGGCTGTTTCTTGCTGCCTCTAACTGCTTTAAAACTAGTGGATTTTTGTTAAATGAAGCTAAAACTCAGTCTATTTATTTTAGTTTAAAGCATCTGCCACATACTCATTCTTCACACGTCAGTCTTGATTCGGTTAAATTTTTGAGCATACATTTAGATAACAATCTGACCTTGGGACACCACATTGATTACATTACCCTGGCTCTCTAGAACTATTTATCTCTCGAGATGCCTCACACATTGTTATATACAAACAGCTTATTTGCATACTTCCAAACTATTATTGGATATGGATTTCTCCTGTGTTGGTAACTGTCTTAGAATTGAATAAATTCTACTGCTAAAAAAAGTGTTAGAATACTTAAAAACTCTGATCATTTACCTTAATTGAAACCACCTTTTATTCTAACACAAGCAGTAATAAACCTTTTTATATTTGATCTTGCCACCTTAACCCTGCACAACCCATAGTTCCTAAAACACCCTAAAAATTCATACAGCACAAGAAATAAAGATAAAGTTGTAATGTATTACCATAGACTCTCAAAATCACTAAAACATCATGTTGTCATAAAAATATGAAATGGGAAACACTATGTTTGTAATCATATTCATATCATTTCCAACAGTCAAGCCTCTGTGGAAGTCATGTTGGAGCTGTCTGGTGGTGCATTTAGTTATTATCAGAAACCAATACTGTTAAGCTGTGTTGAGTGTTGCAAGTCACTAGAGAATCAAAGAGAACAAGGAAGCAAATTCTCTGGCCAAAAAAGAAGCTTTTAAGACCCAAAACAGGCGTGTGGATTTAGCTGTTTTGTAGCTAAACATACAATGACAAAACAAATCAGGGAAGAACACAGCAAACTGACGCTAAACTACCATGCCCATAAGCTCGGTAAGACCCTTTTCAAAAAGTTTAGGGCTTAGTTCCCTGTAAAGCCCTAACTAAGCCTGCTGAATCTGATCAAGGAACTGCTAAGGATGGCAGTAGGGGTTATTTTAAGTGGACATGGCCACTTCAGGAAACACAGCCTATTATGTTGCTTATGTGGGCAATTAGAAGACACTACACAACCCTGGAATGTGAGGCTCTAGAAAAACACAGATGTTACCTCTATGAGGACTCATGTCAAGGTGCAACAAATGATCCTAGTTTCAGAAGCAAGATCCTAAACCTGAATAACAGTACAAGAATCAGACTTCAGCTACAGGCACATGGGGGCCTCACAAAGAGCTCAATAGCTTATGTGAACGAGGGAGCATATGGCTCTTGTACTGCCCCAATCTAATCTATAAATAAAACTAGAAAACAATGTTAGAAGTTTTTGTAATCAAATCATATAATTAATGTTGAAATAGAGATATAAATAATACAAGTATAAAAATAATATACCTTGTACAAGAAAAAAAAATTTTCTCTTGTGGTGTGAAAAACTTCATTTTTAAATCTAATACAAAATAAAAATCGTTGTTCGACCGAAAATTAATATTGAGTAGTAAAACACTATTGTATATCACAAGTAATTCACATAGATTTTATTGAGCACTCCATAAATATGAATAAGCCAAGAAACATTATTAAAAAAATAATAACCCAAACAGCAAACCAATAAGTGACAAGTACATTATAGGCTATGGTGGACCTATACAAAAGGCTTCCTGTTTCAGGCTTCTCACCCAACACTTTCACAAAATTCCTTCAGAGGTATTTATGGATATTTCTTTGACTACAAAGTCATTTTTATCCATTCTCTACCATAATCAATAACTAAGTATTTAGACTTTTGCCGACAGACTACTATTATGTTAGTTTGTTTGGAATTTTCATAAGAGTTAGGAAAAATATTTACAGAAAAACAACAAAAAGTCTTGCAATACAACAAAGGTTATGTGCAATTAGATGATATTATTCTGCATTTTTCTATAACAATTAAAACTGTACTAATCGTTTCTGATTGGTTAAATATGACATAATTTGATATATCAAAAGCATGTTTTTTAAAAAGAAAATGTAACAGCATGTTTATATTTCATTTCCTCCATTTATAAAAGTCTATATGCATATAAAAAATTAAATGCAACTACCTTCTGGCCATATTGGAGATACCCTACACTTACAACCCAATATGGAAAATAAACACTTTTTTTATTCAAACCTGACCAACGACATGTTTACTTGTAAAGAACATTTATGAATTTTTTACAAAAATATCCTCTTTCAAGTTATGAACTGACATTTCTTTTTCCATAAGGGGGATATAATGAATATTGATTTTGCCCCAACATACAAAATGGCATAAAAACTAACTTAATATACCTTGGTGATCATAAGTAAGCCGCTGGTGACGATCCAATTCACACGAGTATTGCTGGTATGACCAGTTTGGAGAGTATGGTGCCTCTGAATGTACTTGCCTATAATTTAAAGAACGAAAAACATGTTACAGCACTTCAAATGTTGGAACCTAGAAATGTAAATATACTCTTACAATTAACCATACATGACTTCCAACAAATTTTACTTTACAATCAACCATTTGAATACTGTGAAGAAATTGGAGAATTATAATTAATTGTTAATAACATATTAAAAAACATTTTCTTCAAATAGTTTTATAGTTTTTTCTTGAAATCTATAAACTGTAGATTGGATGAAAAGTATTTATTTTCCTAAGTTTTTTGCTAAATATTGTTGTTAATATACATTATAAATATAATTAAATTACAGTTTCATACGTCTATTTAAAAAACCTAATTATGCTATTCAATTATATACATCACTCAAAATGATTTATGAGCCAAAAACATAGGTTGAAATATAAAAGAGTATAAGAGAAAATAAATATTATACAGCTAAACAAGACAACTTTAATTGCCATGAGTAAATTTATACATATAAAAAATACAAGATTACTAAAGAAATGACATCTCTAGAAGCACATGGCACTCTATGAGGGCACCAGGGACACTAAGGGGTCCTCAGGTAAAAGGCTGTTGAGTCCAGCCGGACACCCATCACTCTTAAGAGAACTGATCTTCCATAACAGATACTCTATATACGAGGAATTTGCTGAGCTAGGAACCACCAAGTTCATCTTTGTTTGGTCTAATATCCCCCACTATATATTTGAGGAGAATTAAATAGCTATTTTCAAAGCTAGACAGTAAGAATCTGAAAAAAAAAAATTCTCACAACAGTTAAGATCAAGATCAGCCGAGTTATTTGTAGAGTGTGGATAAGAACCACTATCACAGTATGTTTCAACTGTCTGAATTTAAAACTTTGTCTGCCAGGTGCACAAGGAACAGACAGGGGGAATACAAATCATTATTGTAAAAAAAATTGAATTTGAGCAAAGGTCAACCCCTTACATTTCTGACAGCTGTGCTCTTTCCACAGCAATTGGTATGTACAATGCCTCTCGTAAGCTGGATTTAGGGAGATGAGGTGAAAGTACTGATGAGTTCCGAGGTTTATGCTAGTGAATTCACAATAAAATAATTTGCATTATGCAGAGCTACATCACCAGAGTAGGATGGACAACGATTTTTTATATCAGTTTGTCTCCAAAATGGTAGCTGACCTACTGCTTAACATGAGCAAAACTAGGCACAGGGGCTAACCATTCTGATATTGATCTCAGGTCAGCATCATGCTCCCAGAGAGACAATTTCATTTAGGTTACGCTTATGGGCATCACTGTCTTTTTAGTGAGCCTCACCTTCAAAAAAGCTAGTTACAATTCTTCTGGGATTATGCTGATCTCCTACGCAAGTCAGTAAATGGGTTAGAAAGCAACGTCCAACGCAGAAGACATTGACTGGGAAATCTTTGAATCCAATATTTGGGGCAGATACTAGTGGAACATGCCTACCAGCACAGGACTTTATATCTGAATGTCGGCAGTGTTTTATAAATTTCCCTGAATCAGGTATGTGGACACCATCTCTATTCATTGCCACCTTCACTGATAATCATCTTGTTCCTTTGATATGGCGATAGAGATTTTGGGAACACGAAAAGAGAAACCCATTACATCTCTTTCGATTTATTGGACAGCGTGCCTGTTCCAGCCATTCCCTAATTCAGACCACATTGGGGAAATATCGGGTAATATGTTGTCCACAAGAGAGAATGGAGTATTAAGCCTGTCAGTTAGCAAACATTTTGGACTAATGTTGGATTCCATAAGCTGTAGGTTCTTTTGTTGCTTAGGCTAGTGAGATATTAATAAATCAATTTTTCTAGAAGGATGAGGTGATCTTTGTTGGGAAAGAACTACTAAACTCGTTCATCTACTCGCATAAGACTCATTGGCAATTCTTCACAAAATGTGCCTCAGTAATAAATAAATAAAGAAGGCCTATTAGTATTTTTCATATGGCTTTACATAATTCTTATGATAGCAAATAGGAAACTTAACTTTAAACTAGTGATTATAGTATAAATAGCTTTCTTTTTTTTATATTAATGAAATAAAACTAGTAATTCCTGGCCTAATGCCCTTTCAGATAACCTCAAATAAATGTAGGTGAATTAATTCATTAACAATATTTTTAACATTCTCTATTCATTCCTAATAATTTAACCTGGTCCGCATATTTGGCTTTGACAGACAGTAGTGTTCTTTCAGCTGTTTGTTCAGAAAATGATATGTTTAGTTGCATCATCAGCTATATTGTTTTAAAAAAATGTAGTCAGTCTGAATATGAGAGAATATTAGGAGGCCAATTTAGATCGAGTCACTTTAAATGGTTTGTATTTATAATAAGATATATTTATTCTGCTTTTTAAAGAAGTTGCATTACAATTTACTGAACTGGATCTAGCCTATGCCATAAAAAAGTTACATTCATAGTAGTTGAATAATTTTCTTTTTACCTGTGGGGATTGCGGTTGTAGTTGTGCAGAGGCATGTTGCCAGGTGGCACGGGGTGACTTCGCTCAGGCACCAAGCTTAGAGGTTGATGTTTGTTTGTTTGGTGATATAACTTCTCCTGTACTGGAGACAAGCTCACACCATTTACCATTTCAATACCGTCAACTTCTGAAAATATAACAAATTTAAATATGTCAGAGGACATGAGCCAAAAACTTACACAACAGGAGACACTTAACATAAGTGCATAAAAATCTTACTTATCATCATGTGATAACATTTCCGTTTTCACAGGTCATCCTACACAACCTCCTCCATTTTTGTATTACCCTCCAGGTTTCCTCTTCCTCCACTTGTCTTTCCTTCATTTCTCTTCTCTCCACAGCCTTCCACACATGTCCTCCCACCTTCATCTAAGTCTTCTTCCTCTTTCTCCAGGACTATCCTCGGCAATCTATTAGTTCCCATCTTCTTCACATGCCCTATCCATCCACTATATCCTACTTCTTTCCATTGTAGCAGCATCACTTTCTCTGGTTATTTTGTCCCTTATTCTCTCTTCTGCTAATCTTATTTTTTACTCTTAAAAATCTCACTTCTACAGTCACAGGATTTTTTCCATGACTTTTTTAGTTCCAGTCCCTTAAGTTGGAAAAGAATTGCGTAGCCATTATATAGTGATCACAAATATACATGAAAAGCAAGATAAGCAATATTGCCTAGAATGCTTTATCGTAATATATAAAATTGTTGATATATGATGGCAAATACAAAAATTTGATCAACAAAAAATTTCTTAATAGTTCTTGTGCAAGGCCCTCTTTAAAGAAAATGCAGACAAGAAGAAAACGTATAGAGTGTCGGACATGCAGTTTCCATGCTGTTGAATCATCACCATCGTACTATTGGAAGCGTATGATGTAGTCACGGATGGCCAGGAGAAGAAATCTTTTGAACAGGTGCAACTTGGAACTCTGAAGGTTACTTTCTCTAAGAGATCAGGACAGTATATTTTTGCATTCACCAAACAAAATAGGAACATGGAATTTTGAATACAATACTTGCAATTTCAGCTATGGGAGCTTCTAGGCACTTGTAGCCAAGTTTAATCCCCACCTAACGGAGGAAGCATGTCTGAATCTTTTCAAGTGTATCTTGAAGGTAGAGCTGATGCGGAGACCAAACAAAACTGCAGTATTCAACATGCAGCTGGCTGTTCAAGAGAACAAAAAAGGGTTTTTAGCGTCCAGAGAGAATCTAATGACTAAGAGTCTCCATATGAGGCCAAGGTTGTGGGCAGCTGAATTACAGGCAAGGCGAACATGTGAGTCCCAGAATAGAGAATAGTCAAAAGTGACACCAAGATCCTTTACCTCATATTTTCTGCAAAGCACTGTATTCCCAATAGAAACAATCCCAATTATAAACTTAATTATACTTAATAAAATATAATTAAGTTTATAAGTATACTACTATTGTTGTTTTAGATTAATAATTTTGTATTGTTATTTTCCTACTCTTCCTTTTATATTATAAATTTAACTTATTCATTTATTTACTTTTTATATTTTTATCTATCAACTGGAACAGTTTCTATCAATTATTTTATAAAGTTAAAATAATGTAAAATGTTTATTAATAATGGTGTAATAGACGACTCTGTAGTTCTAACCTTGCCATTTGTATTTTATTGTATTTTAAAAAACAAATACAATTAAGACATTTGGTAATTATGCACTTTCTTGCCACCTCTGAAAATACGATTTCATGTTAATAAAGTGGTGAAAAATGAGTTTATATCTCTCGAGGAGTTTGATTTCATCCGCGGAAAACTCGTTTTTTACCGAAAAATCGAAAAAATAGATATTTATCTAATAATGAAAAAACCAACTTTTTTCAAAATCGTTATTTTTCGACCAATTTTTTTTTCATTTCTCGTGTTTTTTATGCTGAACACAAATATATAACTGGTTTTGTAGTAAAATTATTTTTTCAGCTCGAAAAATGCATTTTTTGCTGACATAACTTAACTTATCCTAATTGTCTATTTTCTCAACAAAAATTCGTAATTTGCGTTAAATTCGGGCGTTTGGCCTCCGTGACGGCCTGCCGGCCGTCACTCCGGCGGGAATATAGGTGAATTCGGTTTTCGTGATTAATAGTTGTTATATATAATGATCGCGTAATGGCCGCTAATCGCGATCCGCCGCAACAGTAGTTTTTCCGTTATTTCTCGAGAAATATTTGTAATAGACCAAAATAGTTTTCAAATTTGTATTCAGCGCAAAAAAACACATCAAAAGAAAAAAAAGATGATTAAAATACCATTTAAATTAGGCTAACGGAAATATGACAAAAAAACACTAAAAGTTGTGACAATGGTTTTTTCGAATTTTTCGGTAAAATACGTTATTTCCGCGGAATAAAAAGCATATCTCGTGAAAATACAGCCAATTCTAGACCCATTTCAAGCAAAATATTCCAAATTTGTTTGGTGGCAAGAAAGTGCATAATTACCAGACATTTTACATTTAATTTTACTGGTTACAAGTTGAAGCATTACTTGAGGCGGCTTGAATGTAAGAGAGCGAGAGAGAGCGCTTTCCCAGATAAACCTCTTCCCACAATCCCTGGTACAGACTGAACTGACCTGTCTGCTAACTCAATGACATCCTTAAGTTTCATTTTCCACTAAAGGTACTGTAGTAAATTTTACGCTGGCTTCACATTACCAGCTATCTTATCTTATAGCTAGCAAATAGCTACAGCCTAGAGGAGGACCAAGAGGCTAGCCTCAGTTGGGGAAATAAATCAGTTTGTTTTGAATGGTACAGGCCATTAGCACCTAGACTGCCAGAATAATGACCAGGTTGAAGGCTTTATGTACGTTAAAACTTCTACTTGAATAAAACACATCTTGCCTGGAGGTCTTGGTTTCTTTCGCTGTTTAAGAGGACATCGAGAGGCTTGGCGAAGCAAGTTAAGACGAGCCTCTAACTCCAGGAGTCGACGTTGGCTCTGCTGATACACAAGGCGGTGCTTGCGTCGAGCAGCCTTATTAGCTGTTGTGTCATTGGCCAGACTTCGAGCTGCCTCTGCAATTCCAGATTGGATATTGTACTCTAACTCCAGTGTTGCCAAAGATTCTTCCTGTAAAAAATAACATTTTATTTAGTTATTTTTAAGTTAGCTCATGTTATATGAATATAAGTCATTCAAGTAAATGCGCTAATTGACTTCCACAATATAAACATTCTCACTGCGACTTGGATTGATTTAATTCTAATGACAACAAGAAAAAAATGTATACATATATTTTCAAAAAAATTTTTAAATTTAAATGTACAATAATTTTGCTGGTACAATTGGCTATTCAAACTAATGGAGGTCATTTGGTCTGCATATAGAAACATCTGGAGAAATTTAATACTTTGCTAGGCCCTTATATAAAGGAAAATTATTTATTTATAACATGATGCTTTTTCAGGATTTAAACAGCTAAGTTCTCTCGGTATTTATATTGGATTAACTGAGATCAAATGAAGTACTATGCACGCTGTCACAGAAAAATATGTATATGACAGCGTGAGCGATGACTCTTACTCAGGAGAGGGGATGACTCATTCTGAGTAAGACGTGTTCAGTTCGACTCCACGTTTTTCATTGTTTTAAGTGGGATATTCTAGTTATTTTATTGTAATTTTTTGTCAGGGTGTTTGTGAATTTAGTTTTGTTATTTGTTTTATACTTGTTTTAAATTTTAGTAATTGTGAAACATTTTACAGTTTTTTTTTTTTATTTTCATTTGTAGAAGCTACTTTTGTTAGTTTGTAAACTTTTAAACATACCAGTCTTTTCGTGAATGTTGAGTTGATCCACTGACCTATCTAAAATAATTACTAAATATTTTCATCAGTCTAAATCTAATCTGTCTAATTGCACAATTAAATTCATTTAAATATCCCATCATTTCTTTTCTCTTTCTTTTTTAAATTTTATTTCATTTTCTGATAGTATAGTAATTGTTTTGCCACTTTTTGGTAATACTGCAGCTTAGAATTATAACGTACTCTGTGTTTCTAATTACAATTATTAATTAATTTATGTTCGATCTTAGTGTTATTGCTTTCTTAATTTTAAAGTTTATATTTAATTCCACCAACTGTCCATCAATTGTTGTTTTGTTATTGGACTGCGGACTTACTTATGTTATAAAACTGAGTTGAGTTGTTAGTCATTTAGTTTTGTGTGGTTACTATCACCGTGCTATGCTGCTGTCGTCGCTGGCTGCTTGACCGCACGGCCGTCTCATGATGCCGTGATCGCTTCTCACTCTTCCTCCCCCCCCACCACCATCCCTTTGCAATCAGATCATCTCGCCCACACCCTTGCCCCCTACTCCAGATACCTTAAGATAGCACATGTTAACGCTCAATCTCTTCTTGGTCATATTGACGAATTTCGTTTTAATTTTTGAATCCTCCTCTTTTGATATAATTTTAATTTCCGAATATTGGCTTAAGCCTAATATTTCAGATAAAAGTGTTGATCTATCTAGATTTACTATTTATCGTAATGATCGTCTGTCCAAAGGTGGCGGAGGAGTTGCAGCTTTTGTTAAATCTAATTTGCCCACTACAATACTGCACTTCTCTGACACCACCAGGTTGGGGTGGCCTGAATACATGTTCCTGGATGTTTTAATTACTAATACACATGTTTTAATTTCCATTTGCTATAGGGCACCTAATCTTGGTTTTTTTCGCTGAATTTGAATCCACACTTCTTGATCTTATAGCTCGTTATAGTCATGTCATTGTAACTGGTGACTTAAACTCAGACATTTTGGGCCCTGATACTTAAGATCAGACTTACTTTACAAGAATGTTTCACTCTTATAACAAGACTATACTGCCTTTACAAGCAATTCACCACACTTCTGCTACTGATACCTGGCTGGACGTCATGGCTGTCTCTGACCTGTCTCATGTCGTACACCACGGTAAGTGCCCTGCCCTTGGCCTGTAAGGACACAATTTGGTATTTTGTGTATATCTCGTCTAACCACCCCAAAATGTGAACCCAAATTTATCTTATATAAGAGACTCAATGATATAGTTTCTGATGCACTCTTAATACCTTGGCATGATATAATCCACTCTCCTGATGTCAATGTTACGGTAAACATGTTTAACAATTTCATAATTTGGCTCCTTGATAAGCACGCTCCCTTGATCTCTAAAAGAGTCACAAAGAAACCCGCCCCATGGATCAATGACTACTTACGTCAACTTCAGAGATTAAGGGTCATTAATTTTCGTAGGGCTAAAAGAACTAAGCAACCTGATGATTGGATTGAATATAAAAGACCGAGAAATAAGACTCGGCAACAATTTCGCAATGCCAAGGTACGATTCTATTATAGATCTTTCTCTGGAGTCAAATGTAATAAAGGCTTGTGGTCTAAGGTCAAGGAGCTAGGTATTGGAAAGAACAACAGTGAAAAACCTGTTTCCTTTGATCTTAATGTCATAAACAAATATTTCACTAACATTCCAATCGATCTGTTGCCCTCGCCGTGAATTCCGAGCTCGTGAACGTTGCCCTCACCATCAGTTTTTCTTCACTCCGGTGACCGAGGCTGATATGCTTAATACTGTGATGAGGGTGACTAGCAATGAAGTCGGAGCTGATAAAATCCCGATTAAACTTCTCAAACTCTTACTTCCAATCATACTGACTGCGATTACAGCAATTTTCAATAAATCCTTGACCACATCTACCTTTCCATCTGAGTGGAAATTTGCCGTTGTGCGCCCTCTGCAAAAACTTTCTTCACCTCACGCTGCTTTAGATTTCAGACCTATAAGTATATTACCAGCGTTGTCAAAATGCCTGGAAAGGTTAGTCCATCGGCAGACGTCATCATTTATGGAGAGTGCTGGATTATTGTCCAATTTCCAATCTGGATTTCGTTCAAGATTCAGTACTGCCACTCCCCTTCTTAAAATTACTGACATCCTCTCTGCCATTGACAAGTCCCTACTTACCATCTTGACACTATTTGATTTCTCTAAAGCTTTCGACTGTGTTTACCATCACCTTCTTTATATAAAAATGTTTTGTGTTGGTTTTTCTGATTGCTGTATTGACTGGTTCAGGTCATACTTGACGGGCTGTCGGCAGTGTGTAAGGGCTGACAACAGTGTATCTGACTGGGAACTAGTAACTAGAAGCGTGCCTCAAGGTTCTGTGCTTGGCCCACTCTTATTCTTAGTTTACATTAACGATGTTACTACTGTTATCACTTTCTGCTAATTCCACTTATACACCGATGAATTACAAATCTATACTCACTTCACTCTGAAAGACTTGCCTACTGTCATAACTAACATTAACTGTGATATCCAGTTCATCATTAAATTGGGCTGTGAAGCATGGCTTGAAACTCAATGAGGACAAAACCCAAACAATATTATTGGGCTCTTCTAAAATTACTTCCTACATTGGCGTGACAAATATACCAAAACTTAAACCTAACAATACAGAATTAGAGTTTTGTGAAAAAATTAAAAACTTGGGACTTATTATAAACAAAAACTTGAACTGGACTGATTAAGTTACTGTAATGTGTAATAGAGTTTTTGCTGATATACATACTTTGAAAAGATTTGCCATGTTTTTCCCTCTCAATGTCAAGGTAATGTTGGTAGATACTCTAGTTTTCACTCACTTTAATTACTATAATATTGTAATCAATGATATGTCTGTTGAGATCACGGAAAAATTACAGCAGGCCCAAAACTACAGTATCAGATTTATTTTCAACCTGAGGCGAAGGGATCATGTTACTCCATTTTTCAATAAATTGTCCATCTTAAAGTTAAATACTCTCCACCAATTCCATATCTTGATTTTGTTGAACAATATTCTTCAAAACCAAACTCCTAATTACCTGTCAGAGCAATTTGTTTCCTTATCACAAGTTAGTGTGCGTAGAACTAGACATGGCGATTCAATGTTAGCTATTCCAGTTCATCGCTCCACCACTTTCAATAAATCTTTCATTGTCTCCCAGTGTAGACTCTGGAATGCTCTGCCTGATAACATCAAATCCATCGATAAGCGCACTTGATTCGGGGTGGAGGTAAAGTGTTATCTGCTGCGGGCTGGTGGCGCCATGGCTTGGTGGTGGCGGTAATGAGTGATTGTTCCGAATGAATGACAAAAAAATGTAATATTATGTATTGAGATAGTTAAATTATTTTTAGTGTAAGTTTAAGTGTAATTTTCAAATTTTTAATGTAATGTACATACATGTAATACTTTGTCATTGTAATTTATATTTTATTTATCGATTTATTTTTTCAATTTCTTATTAATTGTTATTTTTGAAATGGTATATAGTAATGTATGCTGAGGTTAAGTGACACAGAGGGCTTTGCAGCCCTAACTTCGCCTCATGAAAAAACAATTAAGTCATTTTTCATTTCAAAAATGAATGTTTATAATTGTAAAAAGTTTGCATTTCAAGACATTTCATTTTTATTTTAATTTACTGTCAAATTTTAAACATCAGCTTCAAGTTTGGTTCCCCCTTCCCAAAACACGGTTATGATAATGCAACTTGGGCTATTCTCCCCCTATGCCCCTGGGTAACCCTGTGTATGTCCAATTTTTTTTGCAAAATGTATTTCATTCTCATGAATAACTGTTCTCCAGGTCATGAAAATAATAAGTACCCTGTAAAATGTACCTGCTTTTAAAACTAGTGCACCAACCTATGTTACAAAAAATAATAAATAGGCCTACAGTGTGTGAATTTAAAATTAGAGAAATGTGCATCTGAAATCTTAAGTCTGGTTTCAGCAAGATTGAGTGTGCATCCTCAATATACTAGCACTCCATTAATAACAACACATTAATACAGCAATGACTACGGTCTACTCTTGTTGACTCACTGTCAATGTTGTAAAACATCCATAAACCTATGGTGCTTACCTCCTTGGATTTTAGCTTGTTGATAAGGTTTTCAGGATATGTAAACACAGTGCCCACCCGTCTGCGGAAGACAGGTGGGCTCTCCCCTGCCTCAAGAGGTGTTTCTGGGGGTAGGACTCCAGTTAACTCCGCTTCTTGAATACATAATGATTTTAATTCCTCATTTTTCTCTTTTAATTTGGTTTCTAGTGACTCCTTTCGAGACTGTAGGCTTGAAACCATTTCGGCATTAGGTTGAAGGCTTTCATAATCTAAAATAATAATACCACAATGAATATTTAGCAATATAACCTAAATTACATCATATATATTAGTAAAGTACACAATTATTTTAGTGCTATTGTTTATTCTTGATACTAATTTCTTTATTCATATCAGGATACTGTATTATAAATACTATACGGTAATATAGTAAACTCTGTCATATCAAGACCTCTGATAACCCTATCTTCTAATATCCTGACTGGTCTTATTGTATTATGAACGCTTAAAGTGAGAAAATATCTTTAGGTCAAATAGAACAAAACAGTACTTTTCAGTAAAGTAATAGTGCCTGATTCTACCAAATATCTCCTTTCCGACATAATAATTTTATGACAAACACTTCTAGAAATTCATGGCAATCGGGCGGGCCGTGGCAGACATATCTGATTTGAAGCGGTCCTATCCATTTGTCACTAGGTACACCTCTGACAAAATCGAGTTATACATCTCGATCTCATAGCCCACAACAGAGTGGTAGTTGATGTTTGGTTTGTAAGCATCTTGCAATCTACTCGTCCCATATTTCCATGTCATTCCTTTCTTATACAGTATTAATTTCTACATAATGTATATAATTTATTAGTCTTTTTTGTTTAAGTTTTTTTTGTCCTACTACCTAGTATAAAACAATTTAACAATTTAAATTCAAAATTTATGTCTAATATTAGGTTTGGTTACCGTTTTTTCAGTGTTTGTTGAACTATGTGTTTTAAACTGTTGCTGTATCAACACATTTAAACATCATCAAACTGCAAATACATGACATTTTAAGTGGACATTATTGTATTTCTTTGGATTTACAAACTTTTAAGCAATATGGCTGGGAAATGAAAAAAGACAATGATGATGATGGAGAAAAAGATGACAGGTTCATAATAAAAGTAATGTACAGTAACATATCATTCTTTTAATTAGTTTACCTAAAATAAATACACAAATACTTTAGATAAAATAAACCCTTCAGTAATTATCGTTAGCATCTTACACCCGGAATATTCCCTTTTTTGGATTGCCTGGTGCCACATTAATCCGGATATTAGGGTTTTACAATACAGTAAAACCTTACCAACTCGACAGTCAAAAGAGGATAGGGTGCAAGTCTAGCTGGCTTTAGGGTATGTGTATTTCGACTTTTAGACAGCCAAAACGAGCTTTAACTTGTTGGGTATTTAAAATTTCTTTGCAGACACAGTAACTAAATAAATGTACATAATAAATTTATGATTTAATTCAAATCAATCGTGAGTTCATTTATTAAAGCTCATTAAAAATGCTAATTTTCTGGATAACTCGACAACCCCCAAACTCGACAACTTCTGGGTCCACAAAGTGTCAAGTTAGTGAGGTTTTAATGTACATATTAATCAACCATCGAATTAACATACTTTACAGTTTAGTCAAAAATATATTGGTGAAACTTAATATGATAGGATAATTAAGTCTTTAGCTAATAGTTCTCAGTAGGATATAAGAAGAACTGATGTCTGTTATTGAACATACTAAATCATTTCTTATTAAACGTTGTGTGCGGATAATTAATTTTTCTCTAATAACAGAGGTTTTCCCAGAAAAATAAATACTTTCCTGAAAAAAATTATTGTAATTCTCTAGTATTACTTAGTCAACCTCGAATCTTTTCATACTTTGATAATACATTTTTGGGATGCTAAATACCAATATTTGGTTAAAATTAGGTGTTGGAAACATAGAGTTAGTATCACTAGTGATACATTAGCATATCACTAGTGATACATTAGTATACACCGAGGCCGCCCATATACATCACGCCACGGCAGTTATGGTTAGGTCAAGTTAGATTAGCATAGCCTATTGTAGAATATGTTTTTACAAATTCTATTTATTGAAAAGTGGTTTGTAACAGTGAAAATACGTTATTACAAGTTCATTCTACAATACAACAACCTAACCTAACCATAACTGCCGCGGCACGACGGCTCCGAAATTTTAGTGATAGCGTGCGGACATTAAACATTCTTATCACTTTGCAACGTGAACGATGGCTTTCCAACCTTTGATTTTATTTTGTCTTAGTAAGTGAGGACTACCTTATCATCATATAAAAATATAAAAAGAATTGAAGTTGACTAAGTAATTGTAGAGTTTACAAAAAAAAGTATTCCAATTCACATACTGTATTAGAGCTCGGCTGTTTGAAATCTCGGGGAAAAGACGACCACCCATTTTGCCCAAACTGTCACGCCCTATCACAGTTACCTTAAGAAAGCCTATGTCTTCATGGTCAAACTGATGAATTTCGTTTGGTTTTTGAAATCTCTAGTTTTATATCATTTTAATTTTGAATCTTTGCTCAAATCTAATATTTCAATAAATAAATTACCATCTTTCCAAAGGTGGCAGGGAAGTTTGTCAAATCTAATTTAATCACTACAAAACAGCAATGCTCTGACACCTGGTGAGGCTAAAGCTACAAGTACAAGTTCCTTGATGTTTCTATTAATAATACACAATTTCTGTTTGCTATAGGCAACTAATCTTAGCTTTCTCCCTAAATATGAATTCATTCTTCTTGATGTTATAGCTTGTTGTCATTGTAAACTGGTGACCTTAACTCGAACCTTCTGGGCCATGCTACTTATGATCAGACTTACTTAACAAGAATGTTTCACTCTTGTAACATGACTATACTGCATTTCAAGGGCAACTCACATTGCTACTACTGATCTGATACCTGGCTGAACATCATGGCTGTCTCTGGTCTACCTAATATTGTACACTACAATCTTTTGGCCTGCTAAAACATGATTTAATATTTTAGTGTATATCTTCTGTCCACCCCAAAATGTAAACCCAAATTTGTCTCGAAAAGGAAATTCGATGGTATTGACTCTAGTGCACTTCTGGCTGATGCTCTTCTTATGCCTTAACATGATGTTTAAGGCATAAGAAGAGGCATTAACCTCTTCTTCCGCACCTCTGATGTTAATTCTATGAAGAAAATGTTTAATCATTTCATAATTACTCCTCTAGACAAGCATGCTCTCTTAATCACTATGTGGGTCACCAAGAAACCAGACCAATGGATTAACGATTACTTACTCCAACTAAAGAGATTAAGGGACATTGCTTTTCATAAAGCCTACAATACTAAGGCACCTGAAGATTGTTGATTATAAAAAACTGAGGAATAAGACTCAGCAACAGTTTCGCAATGCCAAGATACAATTCTACTATACAGATCTTTCTCTGCTGTAATTTTTACTAAAGGCTTATGGTCAAAGGTAAAGGAGCTAGGCATTGATCTGACCAACAGTGATAAACCTGTTCCCTTGATCTTAATATCATAAACAAATATTTCCCAAACATCCCAATTTATCTACCCTGAGCTTATGACTTTGTCAGAGAGCTGAATCCTTCTCTTCTTTGTCGACCTCACCGTCAGTTCTTCTTCACTCTGGTGACTGAAGATGATGTGCTTGATGTTGTGATGACGATAACTAGCAACACTGTCAGAACTGAAAAAAATCCCTATTAAACTTCTCAAACTCGTACTTCCAGCAATACTGGCTGTGATTACAGCTAAATAAATCCTTAGCCACTTCTACCTTTCCTTCTGAATGGAATTCCGCCATTGTGTGATCTCTACAAAACATTTCTTTCTTTAACTCAAGCTGCTTTTCAGATTTTATACATATCAGTATCTTGCCAGCATTGACGAAATGCCTCGAGAGATTAGTTTCTGCAAATTCTTCTTATATGCTGATGACTTCCAAATCTATACTCACTATAGTCTATACTCAATAAGGCTAAAAGCCAAACAATTTTTTAATATTGATCTGACAAATACTGTACACCAAGAACTTGACAATACATAACTAGTGTTTTGTGACAAATTTAAAAAGTTGGAACTTACTAATAGCCAGTTCGAAAGTTAAGAAACTACTTATTAATATTAAAGAGCCAGAAGTATAAAAGCAACTTATTTCTACTAATGATCTGAGAAATGACAGAAAACGTAGGCCTATACAATATATTTCTGGATCAATAACCAAAAACATGTGGCAGCGGTACCGACCCCAGGTAAATAGGCAGACCAATAAACTTTTAATCATCTCATTGGATTAGCATTATTACAATCTCTTAACCTACTTTAACGACTAAGCCATCTTTTAGATATGACATTATTAGCTTACTTTTTGTTTCCTCAACCATCAAATTGAGTAACTTACATCATCATTCAGATATTTTAAAAAGAAATCTTTTGGCTGAGTATCGTTAGGAGTGTTGAAATTAAATTTAGGCTGGAAAATAAATCTAAAATACTGTTTACTTAACCTCAAGCTTAAGAGTCTAACATCCATGTCTTTAAGCTTATTACTGTACTGTTGACTATTTACTATTTTGAACTTGTCCTAGAACGTATCAAGAGTTGTTTGTGCTTAGTTCATCACCCAACACTCCCTACAGTGATTATGCACTTTCTAGGCGCCTCTGAAAATATGATTTCTTGTTGAAAAAAATTGTGAAATATGAGTTTATAATACTTGAGGAGGTTGATTTTAGCCGCAGAAAACTAGCTTTTTATAGAAAAACTGAAAAACTAGTTTTTTATGTGATAGTGAAAAATCAATTTTTCTTTAAATTGGAATTTTTCAAAAATTTTTTTAAAAGTTTTAGGCCTACTTGTTTTTAATGCTAAACACGAATATATAATTGGTTTTTCAATAAAATAAATTTGTCAGTCTGAAAAATACACATTTTACTTACCTAACCAAACATAATCTAATTTATCCTAATCGTCTATATACACAACAAAAATTCATAATTTGCATTGAATTCGGGTGCCTAGCCTCATGACAGCCTGCTGGCTGTCACTCTGGCAGGAATAAATGCGAATTTGTATTTGGTGGCTAGTCATAGCTTCTTTTAACATTGTGCATATGGCAACCATAGGTGATTTTCCACGAACGTAGTTTTTCCGCGATATCTTGAGAAATAATTGCTGTAGACCAAAATAGTTTTCAAATTCATGTTCAGCACAAAAAACTACATCAAGTTAAAACAAAATTACGGCAAAAAATCACAAAACATAACGGAGATAAATCGAAAAATAACATTTTCAAACATTTAGAATTTTCTATTTTTTTTCATATAAAACATTATTACCGCTGAATAAAAAGTGTATTCTCATAAAATATAGACCTGATTCTATCCACTAATGATAAAAAAGTCAAAGATTGTAGAGGCGTCTAGAAATTGCATTTAAATACCCTCCCTATTTACCTGAGCCTTCAGTTAGAAAATAATCCGGGTCATTGTCAGTATTATCATTACGTTCATGATAAGTCCTCTAAACTTTCATCACTAATGTCCATAGATTAATCTCCCTAAGATAACAGCAAGTCAATGTATCAGTTAGCAGCGGAGAAGAAATAAGAATTAAAAATAATAATAGGGGGATACTATGCAATTAAAACCACGAATTAATAATGATATACGCTAGTGTATTAAAAAAGGAATTCGTTAATGAAAACACTAAATACAACAACCTGATAGTCACATATTTAAAACATATTTTACAGGATTTAGAAATAAATTGCAAAATGATATATGTATTCTTAAAAATAATTATTAACGTTGTCTTTTTGAAAAGAATAAGCAAAATACCAAAGAAACTTGGACTGTTGTTAAGGAAATTACAAGGCAACATTTGGTAAAGAATGAAACAATTAAATTAGAAATTAATAATATTAAGGAAAGTGATTAATAATATTAAGGAAAATGATCCATTTAAAGTAGCTAATACTTTCAATATTTTCTTTGTGTCAATTGCTGAAGAAGTAATTGTAGGAAGGTAATTGTCAGAAATACCTGAAAATTTGCAATTTCTTAATTTAAAAAAATATTTCACAGAATCAAATATACCTCAATCAATGTTTTTGGGTCCTATGTAGTGGAATATGACAGCTGTTGACTCTTTAAAAAAATGGAATTGCGCTGAGGATTGACGAAATCAATTACAGATTGTAAAAAGAATTCTGTAAAAAGTTCATTCATGTTTTATTGTTTATTATAAATCTTAGTTTTAAAACTGGGGTTTTCCCTGAAAAAATGAAAGAGGCCGTAGTGATACCAATATACAAGAAAGAATCCAAATTAAATTGCAATAATTATAGGCCAATATCATGACTTTCAACATCTACAAAAACAATAGAAAAAATTATGAAACAAAAACTTGTAACATTCTTGGAAAAGGTAGTTTTTTAGTACCGTAACAATCAATTTAGATTTTGTTAGGGAATAAACACAGAAACAGCACTTTTAAATTGTATGAACGTAGTATCAAGTGGGTTGAATAGTGACAAAAAGTTAAGTGGTCTCTTTCTGGATACTACTAAGGCCTTTGACACAGTGGATCATAAAATTTTACGTAGTAAATTATATGATTGTGGGTTAAGGGGTGTCACTTATAAATGGTTTTAGAGTTACCTGGTAGGGAGAAAACAGTTTGTAAAAGTGAATGGTATATTAAGTGAAATGTACGAAATTAAGTATGGTGTACCTAAGGGGTCAGTATTAGAATTGATTCTTTTCCTAATATATATTAAAGATCTCTGTTGTGCAAAGTGTCATGGGCAGGTTACCTCAATTGCAGACGATACAGCTCTATGTTATATAAATAATACGTGGGAGGACATTGAGCATCAAATGAACTCAAGACTTGGAGGCTATTCAATTTTGGTTTTTCAAAAATAACATGGTAAGCTTGACTAAGACTAACTATCTAAATTTCAGTTTAAGAGAAGCGTTTTTTACAAATCAAATAATGTCTACATATATTGAGTGTATTTGTAAACGTGGGGTGTATAGGCCTAATGTGCTGAAAGAGGTGTAGAAAATATAAAATATTTGGCTGTTGTTTTAGATACAGGGCTTACATTGAAAACTCATATACTTAATTTAAAGAAAAAGCTAAATAAAACTTTACATTTATTTTAATTTTTTACGTAGCCTCTATAATCATGAATTATTGTTGTATTTTTCTTTAGTGCACAGTAAACTGGACTATGGAATAGTGTGCTGGAGAGGGACGTATATTTCAAACCTAAAAACTGTAATGACAAGTCAGAAATAGTTTGTGAGATTGATATTAAGGAGAAACAAAACTGAAGCATCTTATCCGTTATTCTGTTACTACCACTAAGATATATGTATTCATATAAAGTATTGAAGATATTTACATTCGAAGTCGGAACAGCACACATCTCAGCATTTACAAGTCTAAATTACGCAATTCAAAATATTTGTACATTGCAAAGCCAACAAACACATATTTTATAAAAATCTTTTGACTACCATGCTCCTAGAATGTACAATAAACTGCCCATTGAGATACAAAATTGTAAAACTATTACTGCTTTTACTAATTCTTTGAGGATGTGGTTATTTTCTATTGAGGAAATAGATAACTTTCTATTTCAGTAACTTAGTTAATAAGTGAAATCGACCTTAAAGTTATAATATTTAGAGATTCAAGCTAGCATTAGTAATTTGTTTTGGAATTAATTTTAATATTTATATCAAACTAAGTTAATTAAGAGTGATCTTTGGAAATATGTTTTAATTTATTTTTATATTATTCATTGTTCATAGTCAAAAAATGTGTAAGTATAAGGTGTTGGTACCTCCAAACAGGCTTAGCCTAGGAGGCCTATGTTTTCAAAACATGTATTACTGTCTCCCCGTGTTAAAAATACACTGGATTGCTTGTAAGATTGGACTTGTTTGGTTTTAATACAAACATATGATAAATAATTTAGACACAGCAATTGTTTACTCAACGATGTTGTTCAAATAATTTTAAATTAAAAACTGCGATTTTTAAGTTTATAATTACAATGAATATTGTATTTAGTTAGTTTAATTTATTTTATTTACATTTTAATATCCGTTTTGTTTAAAATCAATGAAGTTTAGTCTAGTTTATTTTATTTACTATTTTATTTATATCTGTCTTCATCAAAATAAATGACGAGGTTTAAAAGGTCATAAATAAAACGTTTTATAAAGAAGAAGTTAATTTGCAAATTTACTGAAGTTTATTTCTAAATTATTGAACCTAGGCTATAACATTTCTTAAAAACTGAGGTTATTCATAATACAGCAAGTAATAATAATTAAGTAATTGGCTTACCAACTAGGCTGGCCAATACCTGATATAAACATATTTTTATAATCTTACTGATTAACAAACAGATCCAAACTTACAGGCAATCCAGTGTACCCCACACGCATTCTTAAAGCGGTCAGCCAGTATATTGTTGAAGAATATGTTTAGACATATGTTTGTGGAAATATGTAGATTAGACGTGATTCATGTACTGTATTTGATTGTATACATCTAATCTGCAATTCAATGTATTTGTAATATATGTAAACCTGTTATGAACATGAAACATTATTATCATTATTTATTATTATTATTTCTGAACCATAGGCCCCTACAAAGAATCACACATTTTTGAGTAGCGGAA
Source organism: Stictocephala bisonia (assembly GCA_035578905.1). Classification (NCBI taxonomy): domain Eukaryota; kingdom Metazoa; phylum Arthropoda; class Insecta; order Hemiptera; family Membracidae; genus Stictocephala; species Stictocephala bisonia. The sequence continues at coordinate 2,851,908 of JAQJVL010000059.1, read as the reverse complement.
AGCAAGTAGATGGGCTATTTAAAGTAAGGTAGTTGACTAACGTTTAATGGGAACTATAGTCGTGTTAGTCTTATTGAAATGTTAATATTTTGTCTTATTTTACAGCTTAAGACAAAATATTCCCTGTAAAATAGCTAGCCAATTGGTCCACTTGGCGTAATGCTTAATTCTAAACATACAAAATTGTATCAGCACAAATACCAGACAGAAACAGGTCAAAGTAAAAAAATAATATGAATATATGCTCTTTAAAAGAATCAAACTAAGTTAATAAATAAATAGGTAACCTCCATAATTTGTTTACAAAAGGAAATCACAAGATTAACTAAAAATTTGGCTGGAAAATATGTGTTTATACTTGATCCAAAAAAATTATCAGAATAAACTTAAATGGGTTGTTTTTAGTATGCCAATCACTTAATTTAATTTGTTCATAATAATAATACTACAAATCATCAAGTGCATAACCACTTCAAGAAAACTTACCCATTTCTACTATAGCTCATATTGAAATTCAGTTCAGTAACAATAAACAACATAGTTAAAAATTATTTTCGTTGAATTATCGTATAATTCTTTACCTTCGTAAACAGTTTATTGTGAAAAAATACAAATAAACAAAATTAATTATAAAATAAACAAAGGGACCTACTGAACCACGCTCACCTCTCCACCATAGCAATAAACAAATAAATAGAACAATTTGGGAACAGAACACAGATGATGAACTGATCGTTGGTATAAGCTAACTTACTATTTTTTACAGTTTCATACTTTTTACATGTAGTCTAGCTTCAGAAATATTAAAAAAAAAACATCAAAACACAAGTTATTATTTAATTGATTATTACATAAAATAAATTGCCTGATCCTTCCAAATCACTGAAAATTTTGTTATTTATTATCATAGTAATAAATAACGAGGGCACACCGTACCCTTGTTAGAGATGGGGGATACCGTAAGGTGAAGCAAATGGCACAATTCTTTACTGAAAATCAATTGAAATTAAATCCTTTTAAAAATGGATATCTCTGTATCCAAACTCTCCAAAGGAAACAGTCAAAATTCAATGCCCTTCCTGCACTATATGTAGGCGGGGAGGAGCTGGAGATTAAACCCTCGGTCGACTTCTTGGGAGTGAGATTGGACTATATTCTCTCCTGGGAGGAACATATTAGCAGCCTTGACAGTAAATTAGCCAAAGATCTCTTTGTGCTTAGGACAGTGGGGAAATATATAAATAACCAACTCAATAGAATAATTAATTTTAGCCTTATATAATCTCATGAAAGTATATAACCTACTCGATTGTACTGTGGGGCATAGGAAGAGGTCACGTAGACAAACTTTTAAAATGGAAAAAGCAAGCCATGAGAGCAATGGCTCGAATACCGGCTCGGGGTCACCACGGGGGGGAGGGGCTTTGCGACCTTGGGTATACTCACGGTTCCGTCCCTCTTCATATTGAAGATAGTCACGTACATTAGGAACTATCACAAAACTAACCATACATTTAACAATCATATTTACACCACCAGACATAAAAACCTCTTTGCACAATTCCATAGACTAGCCACATTTGGAGGAAAGCCCCGGATTATATAGGATTAAAAATGATACAGTCATTCCCCCGGTAAATTCAAAGCATAACAGATAATATCAAATTAAAAAATATCTTAAACCGTTTCTACTTCATCCATGCTTCTAAAGCCTACAGAAATTCTGGGACACATGTACTCCTACAACCATAGATTACCAGAAGTTCAGTGCTGAGCTGATTCAAAAGGGTACGAAAGTGATTTACTAGAAATAATTCTCTATGGTACATATAGTCAATCGTATCAATTAGACAGTTATTTATAGAAGATTTATTAGTATTTACATTTTTAAATAGGCAGCAATTAAGCATGTACTACATAAATATCAAATAAGAAGCGCAGGGAGCATGGACCATCAAGTCCTTCGGTTGGTTTTATCTGTTACTTTCACCAGCCCATATTACACTGCTAACTGTCTTTTTAAAATTGTACCTCCTCCCGAGATAAGGAATGAGCAGGGCTCAACTACTGACAAGAGGATCAATCACTGCCTGACTGATAGGGACCGGTCCTGAATACGCTGAGTCACTCCTTCGACCTTTATACAATTGATTAGCACATGAAGCAAGAACTATCAAAATCAAATAAATCAGACGTCCAGATATAATGAACATAAATTATAATTCATTGATATGCAAAATAATTTTATTAATCACATAATCTTTTATTTTTATTATATAATTTTATATTTTATTCCCCCCCCCCTATATTTTGTTCTGGAATGGTTGGTTGTTGATCTTGTTGTAATGTCTGTAACTGTCATACAGGTCTTGTTTATTATTTTTCTTTTCAGTACTGTTCACAATCATTATTATTTTAATTTTTAAGGTTATTATTTTTCATCAAATTATAAGGCTTTCTTTTGTTAATTTCATACAAAGTAGAATATTAGCAGTGGACTGTCGTGTGATAGAATTCCCCCATGTGTTAATGTTACTTTTTTGTATTTGTAAGCTGTATTTAAATATGGAACCTCAGAGGGTTGGACTTCTAATCGACTTTGGAAACACTTTCACACTTTACTCATAAAAAGTCATAGGTGACTTTTATACAAACCAACTGAAAATAGACAATGACTACTTACATTTTACAAGGATGTTTGTTTTTTATAAATTTTTTATACTTGACGCCACCATACATCAAACTGCTGGAGCTGACACACTTCTCGTTCTGATTGTAACACACCTTGGTATCTAGAGATGGGCGTATTTAACGTAATAGGAAAAATAATATGATTAGTTCTTCGCACCCTATTACCAAGTAATAGGATTACTGGTTTACCATATTAATTTTGTAACGTAGTCAACAGAGTTGCAGCATTGATTTTATACACTAATAGATCTCCCATCCAATGTTAAATTTTGAGTCTCAAAATATCAGCTGTTTTTGTGGTCCATTGTGGAGCGCTAGTGTAGTCCCATAGTAATGCAGTTTAAACCAACTGAGGTTGCGGGCCACACAAACTAACAAAATTACTGTTGTGGAGCACTAGTGTAGTTCCATGTAAATGTAATGCAGTTTAAACCAGCTGAGTTGCGGGCTACACAAACTAACAAAATGACTGCCACAAATATTCCTATTAGATGGTTTATCTATTGTAGGTTTATATAATCAATGGTTGCAGCCACCAACTCTCAATGTAGTGACTGAACGCTGTGAACAGATCAAATAATAGGAAGGGTAATATGATTCCGCTCTCGAGTACTGGTTTTACCCTATTAATTTTGTAACGTAGTCGACAGAGCTGCAACCACCGGCTCTCAATGAAGTGACTGAACGCTGTTAAAGGAACAAATAATTGGGGAAGTAATATGATTCTGATCTCGCTCTCGTCCCCAGAAATTGATGCTCGGTTGTAAACAGAATATTGGGAGGGGGAAGCAAGAAGAGCCTGTCAAAACATGAAACTATTGTCGTATAGCAGCCATATTTACAATATATTATAATAATTAATTATTTTTATTTCTTTTTCCTTTATATTATAATTTGTTCTATAATGTAAATATACACAATTAAATATTCTGTAAATAGTTAGTGTTACACTTTAAATATGTATGTGATATTATAATATTAAAGTAGCCTCTTCTTTGTTTTATCAAAAACAAAAATTTAATAGCTCACTATTCAATAGCCTTAGTGCTTTAGTATGTTTGATATTTTAATAATAAAAGTAAGAATAATGTCTTTTTTTAGCTTAAAATCAATTTTAATTGAAATACCTTGTTATTAAAAATGATTTTACTATAATTATGAGCATTTGGTAAATTAAAAATATATATAAAAAAAAAAAACAACAAAAAGGTTTGTGAAAATATTTCTGTCATCTATAACGATTTTAATAAGATAACATTAACAGGATATGTCTAATATTCACTTCTATATAGATAAAACTAATGGCGAGTACAATTTAATAGCGCATAGTAGATCGAGAACGAAAGAAACAATGTTAAACAGTAATAGTGACAAGTTGATTGCCTGACTGAAATGATCCGGCGAAGCGGTAATAGGGTGACAAAAATAATAGGATGAGTCACCCTATTACCGAAGGTCTGTGGAACGTTGCAGCCTATTACCCAAATGTAGCTGGATTTCCCATCTCTGTTGGTATCTGCAACCCTGCTGGGCTGGGCATAGGCTTACACACGAGTAATTGAACATTGTCCTTTACTATTGAACTTCTCTACAAAAATACAATACAGAATCGCAGTATTTCAATTTCAGTTTGTACTCTTTCTTTTGAGCCATATAGTCTGGCTGAGAAAAACATTTAATTCTATCGTTACTTCTCTCAAAAATCTCATCAGCTTATTACATTTAAAAACTGCTTGTAATGAAATACGATTCAGTGGCAACTACTTTCAAACAATAAATTAAAGCTGATCCTCACATTTAATTTACAATGGATGTATGGACCGAGTTGATAAAGAGAACGCTTTTTTTGGTGTTACAGTGCACTTTCTTCAAGAAACGAACATTGTATCTGTTGGCTCGAGTATCTTGTAGTTGAAGTCAAGCTATACAGCTGACAAATTTAAACTATTATTTAAGTATACAATAACGTAATTGGAACGTAAACAGAAGAAACATTTTCAATTACAAATACAAATAATGGTTAAATCATGGTTGCCACTTTTTAAAAAAGGTGAAAGTTGCAGTACAGCCATTGTTTTGTTTATGCCCTTACCTTAGTAACAGCCCTTCCACATGACAAAAATTATCTTCATAATTAAGAAAGTTAGTGAGGTAGTTAAAGAAATGAAGAATAGCGTGACTAAATCTTAAAGTTTGAGAAATATCCAAATGGTTAATAATGTAACGGAAGGAAGTATGAAGAACATGATACGGTACTAGATACTGGATATGAATACGAGATGGACCTCTACATTTCATATGATAAGACGGTTCCTTGAGTAGCATAAAGTAGTACTCCAAATCTTCATTTGGACGCATAAAGTCCTTAGATGCAAGTAAAGTGGAGGCTTTATAAAATCTCGAATCTGTTAGAACATTTTGAATTCACTAGAAAAGAAATATAAGGGAGTAAATATGTCACGATGACCAAAATTATTCCCTTGGTTAACTGCCTAAGTAGTAGAATAAACCTTCTATTATACCTAATATATAATAGAAGGTCTATGGTAGTAGTTTGGGCCATTTTGAATCCAATGATGCAACCATTTTGAATCCAATGATGCAACCATTATGGTGGATATAAAATCTTAAGTGGCAGCAATGATGATAAGATTTGGGATGATGAAACAAATTTCAAGAATTACCATAGCTACTCTCATTTCATTCATTAACGGTAACACCATTTTACAAATATACTGTACATACATAGCAAAATAGACAAAAATAGAATTTAATATGCAATTGATATCTAGATGGCTACATATGGCATATGTGCCCAAGTAAATAAACAATATAATAATATATGATAAATAATATAACAATATGATAAATAATATAACAATATGATAAATAATATAACAATATGATAAATAATATAACAATATGATAAATAAATAGACAATATAATAATAATACCATTTACCATCCTCTTCTTCTCCATAGTCGTGAAGACCAGAGGAATTGCCCTTTTTGCATGCGCGCTACTAGTATCAGTGCAATTGTGATGTTTTAGTGAATATGTTTATTTTTTTCTATTGTCAATGTTATTTTATTTATTTTTTATGTTAAAGTATGGGTTGTGTTTGCTTTATTTGTTTGTACTACCATGTTCTTGAAAGAATTAGTTTATGTTGTAGTATGGCCTATCTAAGAGATACATTTTGAGTTAATTTTAAAAGTCTTTTTATTGTTTATAGTTTTTAGGTTTGTTGTAAAAAAAAAATGGGTTATACATTTTGCTCCCATTATTTGGGGAGTCTTACTGGGTTTTTGGAGCATATGCTGATTGAAGTTATGATTTGTTTGAGTACTTCTCTCTCTCTATGTATATATACCGGTATATATATATATAACTTTACATTTGATCCCAGCGTTAAAAATATACATTAAAAAAATCTAGTTACTTGTTCTAAAGCCATTGCAAAACTAAAAGCTCTATGTGCAAGTGATATTTCATTTGAATATTTAGAGGAAGAAAGGCCTGAATCTGAAAAAAGTTTAATTTTTGACAAACCGATAAGGAATTAGATCATGGGAAAAGTAAACTGAAGTAAGGGAGAGCTGCCGATACATCCGAGATTGCTTTATACTCATCAAACCTCAGGTTTTCATAAATTTTAATCCATTTGAGGATTGGGAAGATATGACATTTACTTTCCCAAGTCTATACAAACAAGCAAAGCAATAACCTCTTAAGTATGGCAACATCTGTGCTATTTGAGCGCTTGTTTTCAAAGGCAAGAACAACTAACAATTTTATTTTATCAATATTTATTTAACGGAATTTTACATTAGTTTGCTATTTGTTGCAATATTTCTTTGTTTGTTTTTGAAGTGAATGGTAAAATATTTCATTCTACCTACATGCAGCTAAACATATCGATATAAAATGATTGACATCGATATTTTGATTCACTGTTATTGGGATATCGATGTCAGCAGTTAAGTTAATATCGATACTCAATATCGAAAGATGTGCTATATCGCAACATACCTAATTAGGAATTACAGATTACAGTAGTTCTGTGTTGTCTATTTCCCTCATTCTCATTCTGGGCCCTGGTCTGACTGTAAACGAAAACAGAAAAAAAGTAATCCATCAAGAGAAGGCGGTTTTTGTGGGTGTGTATATTTCTGTTTGGTGTGTTGGGCATAGCTTGCTTGATGATTTTACATTCATTTGTTATAATTGCTTATTTTTGTATGCGTTGAATTTCCTAGCGAATATTGAATTGATAAATAGATTTAATAAGCAGTGTTTTAAAATTTTTATTTCATTCATTCACAATCCTATTTTTTTAGCTTTAGGAAGGTTTTGTTTGGGCTGGGCTTGCTTTAGGCTTGTTGAAATAATTCCACTTGTTCTGGTGTATGCTACTAAACGAAACCTGTCTTTAATTTATTTTTGTCATCAATAATGAGCACATTCACAGATGTGAGAGAGGTAAGCTTTTTAATCATCCTAAATTCCATTTATTAATATAGTAGCCAACATTAAAATATTTAAATAAAACTAGGCCTAACTATGGTAATAAATATCACAACTTTGATTACATTTTTGGTTATAATCTGTGTCTGAAATGGTTTTAAAATTTGCTATATTTTCATGAGATAGCCTAGGCTTACAGGCTTATCCTGATTTTATTTCATGGAAATCATGCTGTTTTTAACAACAACAAAATCTAAAGACTAATTTGTAAACTGCAATTTCTAGACACGTAAAAAATCGTAACATTTTTATCACCAGTGGGAAGAATCTCTTACAAAAGCTAACTTTGTTATAAATAAAATGAAGAATTCAAACAAGATCTCTTGGCAGTTCATAAATTCTTCACGTAATTCAGCAAATCCACATGCATTAACGCTATATGGGCCCAGCGACTAGTAACTAGTCGATATGTGCGGTACTCATTTGGCTAAGGAGTCAGTTACTAGTTGATTGTGCAAGCCTCCGTTCACCGCCATTTTTAACCAGTTTTATAACTTAAAATGCAAAACAATGCATACCATTTGAAGAAGATGTTCCAGCGTTCCTATTTCATTTATAAATCATGTATTAGCTCTATGTATTTAGGTAAAAACAAATCAAACAAATTTCATAATTTGGAAACAATCATTGACAGCTGTAACAAAGGTCAACAGAAGACGAAAATACATCATTTTTAAAAATTCATCAGCAAGCTTAGTATTAAGCTAACTTATCGTGATTCAATTTCCACCCATGGAACAGCGGGAATGTGTTCTAAAAGGCTGCCTATAGGCCTATAAGTTTTTCTCTAACTTGACTCGTTTAATTGCTGTAATTTATTTCTCGAGGTCTATTTTATAAGGAAAAAATTGTCAAAAACATACTATGACATTTTCAGAAATATTTTCTTTCTTTGAAAGTTATTTACATAGTATTGTTTACCATCGGATTCCTAAATAAATTTAGAACAATTATCTTGTTGCCGGGAAAAGGTAAGACACTGTATTGACAGCTGGTAGTCAAATGAAAAACTGACGATTCTGTGTCGTTGAGCAGCTGCTTCTTTGTAAATGAAAGTATTGCCGTTTTGCAAATGATAAGTCCCTGTACATCAAAATTTACTAAAAGCACCAAAGTATTTATATGTTATAAAATTATAATAAATTTGCAACTTTTTGTATATCTTGAAGTGTTGTATACTTACTGTTTTATATCTTTGAAAATGGGAATGTTATCAAAGTTTTTCCTTGTTCAAAAGTTATTCTTGGTTTTATAATCTTTTTAAATTTGTATTTACAAAATATAATAATAAAACCTGCATGTATTCTTTTTATGTGGATCATTTTGGATAGTATAATATGTAATATTTTGGTTCTTATTTTATTACATTTCAAATTTCTTTATGAACATTTTAATATTTTTCAGTTTTCTAGAAAATGATGAATACGATTTATTTTACTTGTAACACTTGTAAGCATTACAAAAACGGTTATATTTCTACGTACAAAAATAGATTATAAAATTTTTATATTTATTGTTATTAGGGAAAAAATTATTAATTTTTTTCAAGTTACGTGCTTTTGAAATTTATATTTTCAATTTCACAAATTTTTAAATTTATTAGCCCGTAAAATATTTATAAATGAATATTATTTTGTATGTTTCATATCAATAGAATTCCTATTTAGTTCTGATACAATGATGTATAACATGACAAGGTTTGATAACATTATAACATGTTAGGCACGTTTATGTGTGAGCCTGCAAAATCGGCCGAAACACCCTTGACCAAATATATAGTTTCTGCCTGGGCATATATAGGGTTAAAGAACATTACCTTATCTATACATGATTCAGAAACTAGTAATCTGGTCATCATTAGCAATGTTTTCAATGATTTTGTATCAAAACCTCTACAGTGCAACTTTTTTTGTAATTGTACTTTTAATTCAATATATCATCAACACAACTTCGAGTTAACCACATTTCCTTCAATTGATAAAGTCAAGCTAGTCCAAATAATAAAATCAATGCCTAGAAAAAAATCCGCTGGCCATGACTAAATACCAATGGACATAGATAAAAAGTGCCGTACTGAGTTGTTGGATCCATTACTGGTTTTGGCCAATAGTTCCATGGAGGCGGGTGTCTTTCTAGTGCTGCCAAGCTGGCTCTGATGAAGCCATTGTTTAAGAAAAAAGTTTTTAAAAAATCTTTAGCCTGGGAACTACCGCCCAATCTCCCTCCTGCCCATCATCTCCTAGATACTTGAAAGAGTGGTATGTGCAACTCACTAGTTGATTATCTTAGCTGCAACACAGATTTTATACCGACGGTGTAATTAATTATACCAATCAATTTGGCTATCAGAAGTAAAAGTCTACCAAGTTCGCTCTTATCAGCTTCATTAACTCTTGCATCGACTCCTTGTGGATGGCGGTGAGATGGATATTGGTTGTTTCATCGACCTGTCCAGAGCATTTGATTGCGTAGCACACTCAGTTCTTTTAGACAAGTTAGCGAGAATTTGGCATCAAAGGCAAAGCTTTAAACTGGATTCAGTTGTATCTTTCTAAGAGGTCTCATGTACCTGGAAACATAACCCCCTTAACATAAATAATTTATGTTAAGTTAAACAACTAAAAAGGATGTAACAAAAAATAGTTATTTTGCAAAACAATTTCTTAATGTTTTGCGGCAGCATAACTATCATTATCTGAACACACTACCCACTCGTGGCAAAAATTGCTTAGATAATATGATGGTAAACTGCTACAGAGATTATCAAATAACTTGTAAAGTTTTAGGTTTCCCATTCTCTGATCATTACGGCGTGCTAGTTGACATGCCTTATAATGATTCAATAAAGCAAACATTAAACAAAGTTAATAGTTCAAAGTTCAAAATCGGCGTACTAGTTGTCATGCCTTACAATGATTCAATAAAGCAAACATTAAACAAAGTTAATAGTTCAAAGTTCAAAATGGTTTTGCCAAGAAAGCTTACTGAGCTTTTAATAGACAAATTACACTCATATGATTAGGAAATTATTCTGGGATGTATTAACCCGTATGCACAGAATATTTGCTCAGAATATTATCAAATAATATAAATCTTTTAGACAAATTAGTTAAAAATGATATGGAGAGTTCAAATGAAATCAAACAAATTTTAAGAAGCTCAAAGATAAATTATAGGAGAAGTATAATAAGCTAAGGTTAGATACATTACAGATATTATTGAACAAAGTGGTAATAAATGCAAAACTGCAGGAGGGTGATAAAGTCTAACAATTAACTTTGGTCTGAAAGCAGATTAGATAGTAAAATATCTCCAGACTTTTAATGATTTCTTTGTTACCTCAATGCTTGATATAAAAAAAGATAGGCATTCCTTTAGGAAGCTTAGAAGAACTGATTAAATTTAACAAGCCCCCTGGTTCAAAGGTAGCACTTAAATGGAACCAATAACAGACCAAGACATAATAAAAGCAACTAAAGATAAAAAGTCTGATATTAATGATGTATATGTTATATCAAATAATTTACTCAAACAAATAATTAACACAATTTTGGAGCCATTATTATTTTGTTTTAACTTACGCCTTTTAGAGGGGATTATTCCTTACAAACTTAAAATTTCTAGAATTTGTCCAAATTTCAAAAAGGGTCCAAAGACCCAAACCGGGATGCTATCGTCCAATTTCAATTATTCTAACTAACCCTAAATTGTTTAAACAAACTATTGGCCTTTGATCAATGAAGTTCTTTTTTTTTTTTTTGAAGAAAAATATGTTAAGCCTATCTCAGTTTGGATTCAGAAGGGGAAAATCCATAACTGAGACTATAGATAAGCTTGTGAGTGAAGTCCTGACAGCCTTTGAAAACAAAGTCTTGTTTCAGGCTACTCTGTGTGACTTGAGCAAGGCTTCTGACTGTGTAAATCATTCAGACCTCTTAAAAAAATTTAACTACTATGGAGTCAGGGAAAAACAGCTAATTTTTTTTAGATCATACCTTGGCAAGCGGAAGCAAAAGGTTTTAGTGAATGGTGATTGGTCAGAGGAGGTTGAAGTTAAACACGGTGTCCTACAGGGATCGGTGTTGGGCACTCTACTTTTTTTTTATTTGTATTAACAACCTACCTAATTCTATCAAGTGTAAAACATTTTTATATGCAGATGACACCACCTTTTTAAATTTCAGCTCACACTTTAATGAAATTCAAATTGTAGCTCAAAACTCATTAGCTAGTGAATCAGAATGGTTTAAAACAAACGGCTTTCTTTTGAATGAAAATAAAGTCCAAAATATAATTTTTACATTAAAGCATATTGAATCTAAAATTCCTCCAGATAACTACAAAAATAAAGTAAAATTCTTAGGTATTCATATAGATAAAAACTTAAGTTGGGGAGCCCGTATTGATTACATTAGCTCAAAATTATACTGAGTAGTTTTTTTGATTAAAAAACTTATTAGTTGTATTGACAAAAATAATATAAGATCTGTATATTTTTCATATTTTCAATCAGTTGTTTACAGGTATGGTTTAATCTTTTATGGAAATAGCACTAGGATTGATGAAATTTTAATTTTACAAACAAACAAAAGTAATTGTGTGGTGCTGAATCTTTAGATCACTGTAAACCACTATTTTTAACTTTAAACATACAAACTGTCATTAATTTATCCATCTATGATTTAGATTTATATATTTTTAAAAACCCTAAAGTTATTAAGTATGTAAATCATAGCTATATTACAAAGAATAAAACTGGTGGGCTTGCTGCAATCGAGTGTTATAGGCTTGGCAAAACTAGTAGGTAATAGTCATTGTATCTTATTACTGAAAATCCACAATAAATTGTGTCACTTGATAAGTATTATCAAAATGTGTTTTGCCGTAAATTTTACAATTGGCTTTTGGCCAACCCATTTTACTCATTTGATGAGTTTTTTAACTTACATGTAATATCTTAGCAATAAATAAATTATATAAATGTAGCAAAATGTTTCTAAATTTTATAATATAGTTGGATGTAACTTAATTTAGAAAAGGAATGACTTGTACATAAATATAGAACTCAGACATGGTTTTCAGCTGAATTAACTATCATTTTCAATGAATGTAAAGTTTTAAAAGGCAATAAAATTATTATTATTGCACTTCTCAGCTCCCTTTTGACTGTCTTTTGTTCGGCCGAGTAACGTTTGCATCAACTCCGTTTACAGGATGCTTCGCAACTCACCGAAGCCTGAGACACCAAGTGTGTATCTTCCCGGTATCCCTTCCCTGCTGTTAACAACACTGATTCTTCCCAAAAAGAGAAGACTTCGGTATAAAGGAGTTGCATGCTGCCCCAAAAGCATCAACGTCGAGATGCACAAGGTTCCAACAGTGTGGCATCGAAAGTGATGCAGCAAGCTCAGATGTGTAATTTACATTTGGATGTACCATGAAAAGGATCCCCTAATGGTCACTGGCTATATAGTTCTCAATGACATGCTAGTTGGTTACTCTGCAGGAGACATTCTCGGATGCGAGAGAGATATCGGGGACGCCGGAACGTTGTGACTCCACTCACGTTCAGGATGCTTAGGCCGTTGGTTTGAGGCATCCCCCATTCCACTGCTTTGGCATTGAAATCACCAGCAACAATTACATCTTCAGGAGCAAAAAAGATTGCATCCTCGAGGGAGTCTACCATCTGGTTAACTGCTGGCAGGTTCTTTCGGGGTAAGATAACAGGAGAAGAATATTATCTTCCCACTCCTGACCCACACGAAGCCATTGCCACAAGAAGATGGTGACTTTATGACCTTCAAGTACTTTATATAGCTCCTGTCCCATACACAACCGAAAACCATGAAGTACTGCTCAGTGAGCATCAAAATGTCAGTGCCTTTCTCAACAGTTAATTGATATAGCAGCTGGTCTGCCTCGCTAGTTAGGAGCGATTCAACAGTGTCAATTCCCAACGTCTTATCTCTGGAGAAGCTGTTTTGCACAGCACCGGGAGCCAAGGAAGTGAGGTTGCCATGAAAGAGCCACTTCTAGAATAAATTACTAGATGAAAGACAGCAGAGTTTTTACCTAGAAAGATGTATAGTGACAGCTTCTGTGGACTTTGTTAAGACTATTACTGATGAAATAGACAAAAGACATAGACTAAGCCTTTGGGAATGTTTATGGACAAGTCACACTTTTGATAATGTCTTTCATAGTCCATTGATCAGCAAATTGATGAGCATGGGTTTGGGTGGAAAAGTATTAATTGGTTCTCTATTATTTACAAAACCGTCAACAGTTTGTTGAGATTTTACATGACAAATATAATACACAAATTAAGAAGTATAATATGGTGTCCCAAAAGGATCTATTTTAAGTCCTTTGCTTTTTATATGCTATATTAGAAGTTTAACTTTATCTGCTACGCTGATGACAAAAACTTAGTAGTTTTAGTAAAATAATAACAGGTAATTCAAAATTATTATAAAAATATGTTAAAGTTAATTAAGAGTTTATTCGAGTGATCAAAATCTTATACTTAATCCAATAAAAACAAGTTTTGTTGCATTGAAAACAAAAACACAATATTTAATTGGGAAATGGGGACTTTTGACAAATATTTAGATTGGGATCAACATGTATCTCATGTAACTAATAAGTAAAGGAGACTTAGGTCTTCATGTGCTCAGAAAATGTTTAAAATGTGTAGTAAGGGTACACTTTTAAGGCAAATAAATGTTTGTTTACTTCATTAATATATAGGTTGTAGGAATAATGTTTATAAAGCTACTAAAAATAAAAATGTTGGCAACATTTTGAAATTACAAAAAAATAGGCAGTTAGGCCCTAGAATAATAATAAATTTAATATCAAGGAATAGTGCCAAAGATTTGTTTTTGGAACTTAAAATACTGACAGAATACAACCTTTATATTTTTGAAAGAATAAATTTTAGTAAACTATATAATGAACAAAACATTCCCAGCCATAGTTATAATTCTAGAAATGGCACAATAATTTATATTTACAAATTAGAGCTTTATAAAGAAGACGTTTTACATGGGCAAAATTTTTTCCAGATTTTACTTCAGGAAATAACAAATTCTAACAACACTGCAAATTAAAAAAATGTATTAAAAGTTGTATGATAAAAATACGTTCTCTAATTTAATGAATTTTATTTTAGGCTTGGATTACTGACTATATTTTAATGTATTTTTTAATCTTTGTTAAAAGTAGTCGTTTGTAATTTTTCAATAAGCCTATGTTATAGTATTTAGTAAAAAAAAAAAAAAAAAATAATAATAATAATAATAAAATAAAAATAAAACTAGTACATTATACTATTTATGCTGTAGTCATGGTTTTAGTTTATGAGTAAAGGTTATTCAAATTTGAATATTAAACAAGTTGTGATAGAAAAGAAAACTTTTATCAGAATTGGACTGGGGAGTAATTAAGGACAGAGATAATGGGATAGAAGACAAATTAACAAAGATTACAATTTAACTAGCTTGTAATTTGTAGATTAAAATGATTATTTTTATCAGTTTAAATTCCTAAGAAATGAAACTGACTAATACAGAATAAGTGAGAACTAACACTTGTGGAAATGTACGTTTGTCAGATGAAATAGCTTACTATATTGATTTTTTATATTTAAATATGGATTATTTAATTGAAGGTAAGCTTCTCTAAATTTATTTAGTTTCTTTTGAATCCTAATATATTTTAGTCAACCAAAATGATAAGGTAGATGTCGGTACTGCCAACAATAAATTGAATTGTCAATATGGAGCTGATTTTGAACCCCCTTCCCACATACATCTGAGGTGAAATAAGACTGTTGTGACTTATTAATTGTAAACTAGTTCTGATGCAGTGAATAAAATATTGTCGAGCATCCAAAATTGAAAGAAAAATCAGTGTTCCTGAAAGTTTTTGCGAAAAAAATACCCACATACTCAATACTAGGTATTTACAAAAACACATAGTACTTTTAATTTTTTTGTTGTATTTTTCACATAAAACCTCAAATTATTTATAATCAATAGATCAATTGAAAGAGCAACTTAAACAGCTTTGTTTGCTGGTGCCTGTGTGCATGCACACGCTATGTTTCCACTACCATCTGTTAGAAAGTAGCAAAAATGGTGACTTGTGAATAAAAAGCTTTTGGTGTTCTTCAGTTTGCAAGGACCAAATTTTAGTAACTTTTCCGTTTCAAGTTTGGTTATGATCCTCATAGTGATAATAACATGTGAGGAAATCACATGTTTGAAAATACCGGCTACCGGTACACATGTTTGAAAATACAAAGGAAGAGTACCGGTAGTCTGGTTGTGAATTAGCAATAACAGTGACGACTGTTTGGAACATTTTATGAAAACAATTACAGACTGTAAACGTTTTATGAAAACATTTACAAATATGACCTTACGTTAGCATTTCTTACAGGCTCTAAAGCCTGCAAATGGTTGAAGAGCCAATTTTACAAACAACATATTGTTTCACAACGATGAAGATTATCTGGATTAGGTCGTTTTCAGTGTTTAATTGACATTTCACATCAGTGGGCATGTGAACACTCACAATGTCTGTATATGGAGCATGGATAACCCTAACGAGATGGAACAGCTATAATTATACTCCCCTAAATTGAATGTTGTTATGTCATATCTTGACTTTTAATAATATGTTCGCCAAAATAATATAAACACTATACAACTTTCTTTAGCAAACCCTTGTTCTGTAGAACTATTTAGTGTGAAATGTGTGAAAGCCAAGTTTTGTCCCTATAAGGTCAGTTTGTAATAAATTAATTGTTGTCTAAGAATGTAAAACGAACTACCCTTAACACATACAGACACTTTACTGTAGTTTGATATTTGTAGTGATGCTCTAATTGTATTTGAAGTATATGACCAAAAGAAATATTAGTTTTTCAGTACAGGATTTTGAATTAAGATATATAGAGTTCATGAGTAGGCATGAGGACATTTCATGATTGCAGAAAGGATCATAAATTAAAATTATTTAAATAATTCTTGTTCAATTAAATTGTACTGATATATTTAGAACTTGATTAAGATATATATATATATGTACGGAGCCGAAAGATTGGCTTATTTCTCAGCAAATCGTTTAAATACAAACGCTGAATATATAAAGAACTTTATAAAAATAAATGTGCGATAGTTTTGTTTAGTCAGTTTCCAAGCAAGTGGAGTATGTCCCTGGCCACAGTCCAGTCAAAATGTAGTCCCGATTGCTACAAACTAACATTTTGTTCATCACCAGTTAGATGATTACAATCAATGCGATGTTTCAAGGAGATATCCTTGAAACATCGCAATCCATGAATTTAATTTGTTGGTGGGGAAAGTTCCTGACATTTATTATCATTTACTACTTTTCCCATAGGATTAAGCCACTTGTAAGTGATATAAAATATACATCAAATTGGCAGTTGTAAGTCCACCTTCATGTAGATTATCTACAGAATATTTGCAGGTATCAATCCAGACTGATTGGTTCTGAGATCAGTTTACATGCTAGAGGACAGATATGTCCCATGCCGTTGTACATGGTTTGACTGCAAAGTGCCACAGAGAATAAGGAAATAGAGGTTGCTTTCTTATGGCCGCAGCGAATCCTCAGTGGCTGTTATGTGGGAGTCACAATTAATTTACATCTTCATACATATGTAGTAATAATTGCTACGTTTATTCTTGTGGATTTTGGAAGGCACTGACAAGGTGCTGGCTCTACCATCATTATTATTCTACTATTATTCATTATTAAGATGCCGATCATCAAGACATGGGTGAATGAGTATGATGAATATGGTCATTGTTACTAAGGTTGACTGTTCTTCAGAAAGAGCTATTTATTAATAGCCCAATAGCCAGGGCAACTAAGGGACCTATAGCTTAATATGGAATCATGGACGGAGTTTACCACTGGATATTGGGGGGGGGGCATCAGGGGGTTCGGGTATAGCGTAGTTAATACCCTTTACCTTTGGGCTTATGTACTGTACTGTGTTTGCATAAAGGGTAGCGAAGAACAAATAAATTACAAGTTATATTAATTTTACATCTTTATTAATTCAAAATGTATTTTAAAATATATAATACATTCTGAGTCATGAAAATAAAAATTTTAGGCCTATTTACAGAATTATGAAAGAAAAAAAGATTGGATGATATCAGAATCAATATTTTTAACGCTATGAATAAAAATGATGTTCATAGTAGGCTACAAGTTTAAAAATGGTTAGGTGACTGCAATTGCAGGTATCAGTATCACTCTCTACAGTTTTGATGCTTTGATTTATTTTTTACTCATTGTTTATACACGCACAAAACACTAACGTATGTTTTTCTTAATGTATGTGATGAAACTGAACACTGAACTGAACTGATAGTTTTACCCAACATGTTGGCGTGGCACCTACTTGGCCTCGGTTGAGTCCGTATTACCAAAGCGTTCGATTTTTCAGTATTATAATATTTACGACATGGGTAAAAATAAAATAAATACTTTAAAACTTTTTAGTATTTGACAACTGTCAGTTTAATATTAGATAACCTCAGAGGTGTTATCTCCAAGTGAACCATCAGAGAGAAATTGATATTTATTTTTTAACTTTAGTGAAAAATATTGTTAGTTAGTTTATTGGAAAAATCTTAAGGTTAGTTGAATAAATAGGTTAAGTTGTTATACAAGATTTTAATATTTTTATTCCAAATTTTTGGGGGGGCCTGGCCCCTCAAAACTCAGCCCATGCGTGAAATCAGAACAACATCTACTAGTGGTTATTCTAAAGTTATACTAGGGGTAACATCTATTAGAGAATGATACTAGATCAATAACACTGTACGTCTAATGGTGAGTGGGTGGGTCACTATCATTGTGCGTGTATGGGTGGGCAGGTGGGTCACTATCACTGTGCGTGTATGGGTGGGCGGGTGAGTCACTATCACTGTGCGTGTATGGGTGGTCGGGTGGGTCACTATCATTGTGCGTGTATGGGTGGGCAGGTGGGTCACTATCACTGTGCGTGTATGGGTGGGCGGGTGAGTCACTATCACTGTGCGTTTATGGGTGGTCGGGTGGGTCACTATCATTGTGCGTGTATGGGTGGGCGGGTGAGTCACTATCACTGTGCGTATATGGGTGGTCGGGTGGGTTACTATCACTGTGCGTGTATGGGTGGGCGGGTGAGTCACTATCACTGTGCGTTTATGGGTGGTCGGGTGGGTCACTATCATTGTGGGTGGGCGGGTGAGTCACTATCACTGTGCGTATATGAGTGGTCGGGTGGGTCACTATCACTGTGCGTGTATGGGTGGCCGGGTGGGTCACTATCATTGTGCGTGTATGGGTGAGCGGGTGGGTCACTATCACTGTGCGTATATGGATGGTCAGGTGGGTCACTATTACTGTGCGTGTATGGGTGGGCGGGTAGGTCAATATCACTGTACTTGTATGGGCGGATAGGTCAATAGCACTGTACGTGTATGGGTGGGCAGGTGGGTCAATATCACTGTACGTGTATGGGCGGGTAGGTCAATATCACCGTACATGTATGGGTGGGCAGGTGGGTTAGTACCACTATACATGTATAGGTGAGTGGGTCAGTATCATTGTACGTGTATGGGTGGGTGGGTGGGTTTTTATTAATTGTAAGTGACATAAGTTCAGATTATACATGTTATTTTGATTATCTAACACATAAAAGTATTCTAATATTTGTTTGTATGGTTTGCTTGTTTCATTAAAGTTGTCCATCCCATTTTGATTTCACATTTTTTTTGGTTTATTTCATGCCAAAAGTGTTGGTCCAATTTTCAGCTAACTGACAAGACAGACACTCAGTTCTCTTCCCCACACAACATCTGAACTTTTTGATTACCATCCAACATGGACACCCTAGACTTCTCTAGTAGTGTTCATGTCAATGGCAACCATTGAGCGGATGCCGTGTTGGTATTAAGTAGACCGAGTATTATTCATACAATTTCCTCAACACTTTGTCCCCAAGTAGCACTGCGCCACCAGTGCCGATATATCATATGACATACTGGAGAAATAACTACTTGACACACATTTAGCACACTATTGGCTGCAACCTCTGCTTTTTTCTTCTCTGTGGAGTGCCAAGGTTTTATATATATCTTGCCTATTAATTTGAGTAAGCCTTCCAATGAATGACAACATAATTTGCTGTTGAGGAATATATCATTATTTCTAGTCTGGTAAACTCTCTTATAGGAAATCTGCAAGCGGTTTTTAGGCCATAGAATCTTACAATTATAGGATAGTAATTTTTTTATATATACTTACTTTTCTTTTTTTTCTAGCAGATTGGAAGCAGACTTCAAAGCTATAATATGGAAGTTTTTAAAGAACCAAGAGGAATTATACGTATTTTGCAAGGGGTAAGTAGTGTACAACAGAAAAGTATTATGTTATTACAATCAATGTTAAAAAATTAAAACCCCCTACATGAACACATAAAATGATGCCACTTCAGGTATATAACTAATTTTAGAAGTGGTATAAGATGATTCGTCAGAAACAAAAATGAGTTTTGAGGAATCTTTCTACTTTTGCTGATTCAAGAGTACTGCAAGCAGTACATTATGGGATCAGTTTTCCATATCTATCATATGCTTTGACAATTTGGGGAAGTGAATGCTCTTGGACCAATATTGTATTTCAGATTCCTTTATTTGTTATAACACATTAAAATAAAATGTATAACAATTGTCTATAAATTCAGATGCTTATATATTAACAAATCTCAAGGAATGTTAAAGTCTATTTCATAAAAATCTTGAACTCTATACAAGCAAGAATCCAGCAACAAAGTCTTAATAATATTTTTAAAATTGTTAATTAGTAACTCTTTAAGATAGCTAGGCAATCTATTAAACATTTTGATACCCTGGTAAGTGAAGCTGTTTCGTGTTAAAGTTAAATTACATTTTCTAGTTAATAAATTGGACCTATTCCTAGTATTATAGTCATATACAGAGGTATAATCATTTAGATCAGACAGGTTTCTTTTAACATATAACAAAACAGACAAGGCATAAATAGAAGGTAATGACAATATTAACAATTTAACAAAAAGAGGTTTGCAATTGAGTATGGGCAGTTAACCCAGATAAAAGTTTTAACTAACCTCTTTTGCAGTACAAAAAGCCTACTGGCTTCATGAAAATATCCCCACAGAGCAGTACCATATGACAATAGGCTATGTATGTAGGCATAATAAACACAGAACATCTTTGGCTACACTTTCTTTTAAAACTCTAATTAGAAAAATACCTTTTAATTTAGGCACTGTTTGTGTAAGTGGTTATCTTTTCGCTGATGATCTTGGATTACATGTGCAAGGTAATAATCCAGCTGATATACAATTGGTTCTAAGTCAGCAAACCACACTTATTAATGATTGATGTAATCCAAACAAGCTCTGTATAAATATAGAGAATGTACTTGATCTTGATATGCCTGTAAGTAAAAGTAACTCAAGTGATGTTATTTAATTGAAATTTTTAGGAATTAATGTTCAATCCAACTTGAAATGGAACAGTCATTAGAGTTTTAGCTGGTCGTATTAGTAAGGTTATTTTTCTAATTAGAGTTTTAAAAGAAAGTGTAGCCAAAGATGTTCTGTGTTTATTATGCCTACATACATAGCCCATTGTCATATGGTACTGCTCTGTGGGGATATTTTCATGAAGCCAGTAGGCTTTTTGTACTGCAAAAGAGGTTAGTTAAAACTTTTATCTGGGTTAACTGCCCGTACTCAATTGCAAACCTCTTTTTATTTTATTTTTATTTTATTTTATTCTTCCAAACTGAAATAGGGACTGAAACAGGGAAGCGTTTTGTCACCAGTATTGTTTAATGTGGTAATGGAGATAATGTGGAGAGAAATTAAAGATGTTAGAGGAAATGTTGGAACTATGATGTTTGCGGATGACGTAATGTTATGGGGAAGAAATGAAGAAGAGTTACAAAGACAATTGGATAAATGGACAGAGGTTATGAGAGTGAGAGGACTACGAATAAGTAAGGAAAAGAGTGAAGTGATGGTGATTGGAAGAGATGGGGAGCTGGAAAGACCTTTAAAAGTAGAAGGGAAGCCGCTTAAGTTGGTCGAAAATTTTACATATTTAGGTACGGTGTTTTCAAATGATGGAAGAATGGCGCAAGAGGTGACGGCGAGACTGGGGAAAGGGGCAGGATTTTACCAAAGTATTAGACATCTAGTATGGGATAAGGATATACCAAAGAAAGCTAAAGTTACCATGTACAAAACGTACTATACACCGATAGTTACCTATGGTGCAGAAGTTTGGAATATAACGGAGAGGGAATGGAGTAGGGTGCAGGCAGGGGAAATGAAGTTTATAAGAGGGATTAAAGGTAAAACAAGATTAGACAGAATGAGAAATGAAGAGCTGAGAAGAGGAATAGTTGAAGAAAGTTTGAGAGAAAAAGTAGAGAAGTCGAGATTGAGATGGTTCGGCCACGTAAAAAGAATGGAAGATGTAAGAATCCCAAGAAGGATGAGTGAAATCCAAATGAATGGAAGAAGACCTAGAGGAAGACCCAGAAGAAGGTGGATAGACGAGGTGAAACGGGATGTGGAAGCAAGAGGTATACAATGGGGGTATGTGGAGGAAGAAGAATTGTGGAGGGACAGAAGAAGATGGAGAGGCCTAGTGAATACCCAGACCCGAAGATAATCGGAACGGGACAGGATATGTATGTATGTATTCTTCCAACGGTCAAACAAACCAATACATATTATTACAATACAATTAATGAAAATAACAATATAAGAATTAATTTATGAATCTTTTTGTTAAATTGTGAATATTGTCATTACCTTCTATTTATGTCTTGTCTGTTTTGTTATGTATGTTAAAAGAAACCTGTCTGATCTAAATGATTATACCTCTGTATATGACTATAATACTAGGAATAGGTCCAATTTATTAACTAGAAAATGTAATTTAACTTTAACACAAAACAGATTCACTTACTAGGTTATCAAAATATTTAATAGATTGCCTAATTATCTTAAAGAGTTACTAATTAACAATTTTAAAAATATTATTAAAATCACTAAAGTAGTCCATTGGCGACTGTAAGGTAAAAAAACAAAAATAATAAAATAATTGTAGTATTAAAATGGTTGAAAATTAACTAAAAATAAATTATGCTATAGCTATATTGATATAATCCTTAATTATTACTGATATTTATTAAAAATTTTTGTTTTAACAGGTATTTGCTTTAATCAATCTTGTTGGTTTGAGGTCTTACGATGGCTACATAGACATAGAATATGGGGTATGTAAACCCAACATCGGCCATGTTAAACTTCCAATTGAATATCCTTTCAAGTAAGTATATATACATACATACATATTTAGTCAAACTAACTGCTCCTTGGTCTTAACAAAATATTTTAGTTTTAGTATTGTGTAGAAATATTTTGTTAACAGTTTACTTCATTCTTCACTCGTTATTATATTAGTTTGGATAAACAACTTTTGTATGAATACAAAATCAGGCTGTAAAACAGATTTAAAGTTTTAGGCGGAGACAAAAGGAAACAACAACCAAACAGATCATTTATGGATTTCTTATTAGAACACTATGCTTGAGAGAAATAAATTTTAGGAAAATAGGAAAAAAACATGGTTAGAAGAAGAATATAAACAACTCATAGAGGACAGAACTAATAGAGAAAATTTGACTGGAAAGCAAACTGAATATTAACAGAGACACGTATCACTCCATGAATAAAGCAACTAACTGCAAGACTGATGCGAAGGAAGAAGAGGGAGTATATCGGTAGCCTGTTAGAAAAAGTTGAAAACAATCAAACAGCAAATAATAACAAGGATGTTTATGTACTCTATAGGGCATTTTAGGAAAGAATGTACACCAATTACTACATACAAAATAAAAAAAAAAAATACTGGTAAAACTCTTAAAAGAAGTAATTGATATATTATGAAGGAGTATTAACAGGATTTACTAAATGATGAAAATATAAAACAAAATGAAGACAAACTTGAGTTTCAACACGTAGAACTACTGATAGAAGAACCGACAAAGAACAAGCTATTAAGGAGCCAAAGAAGAATAAACCAAAATGCGAATACATGATAACATAAAAATGTTGAAAGCAGGCAGTTAAGTTTCTAGGAAAAAGCTGTATGTGTAGGGGTGGGCGTCAATACCACTGCACTGTACGTGAAGGGTGGGCGTCAATCCCACTGTACGTGTAGGATTGGGTGCGTGGGTCAATTATATCCTTGCTTAGTCATGGTTATAACGTTATTTCTAAAATAACCCAAAAATGTTTAGAAAAATATACTTATACAATAATAGAAGACTGTCAAGCCGGCTTTTTTAAAGGGCTGTCGACAAGTGATCACATATATTTTTATCAAGCAACTAGTAAATATCGGGACTAAATAATAAGGGTTTTTTGTTCTTTTCATTGAATTTGTAAAGCCTATGACAGTCTAAACATAACAAAAATATGGTTTAACAAAATGGAATACCAAGAAAACCAAAACTAATAAACCTTCTTAAGATGACTTGGTAACTGCCATAATATTATGTTTATAATTTATTGACTATTACAAATAATATTTATATAGTTAAAAAACTACTGAAGATTCCTACTAAACGGGTGGGTGGGTCAATAGTTTAGGTATTGACCCACCCGCCCACCCTTACACGTACAGTGGTATTGACCCAACTGCCCACCCTTACACGTACAGTGGTATTGACCCACCCGCCCACCCTTACATGTACAGTGGTAGGCGTAACATAATACATGTAAGATTAGCGTGTTGAGAAACTTAGTTTGTAATTTGTATTTTGAAAGGTTTTTCGAATAGCTTTGTTTAGGCTTGTATTATATATGGTACGTTTATAAATTTGATCTTCTATAGGTTGTGATTTGTGAGGTGTTACTTCTTTCCTTCTTGTTGAAACCAATTCAAAGCTAAGCCTCCAATTCCATATTTTTTTAATGTTTGAATTAATATATCTATATCTAAAAGGTCGAAAGCTTTTCTAAAATCTAAGTAAACAGCTAGAGTAAACTTATCAGTACTGATTCATATTGGTAATACAGTAATACAGCTTATGTTTTTCTAAAGACAAGTCGGTGTAAGAGGGTCATTACCACAGTACTGTTGGGTGGGTGGGAGGTTCACTACCGTAGTACGTTTTGGGTGGGTGGGAGGGTCATTACCACAGTACTGTTGGGTGGGTGGGAGGGTCACTACCGTAGTACGTTTTGGATGGGTGGGAGGGTCATTACCACAGTAAGTTTTGGGTTGGTAGGAGGGTCATTAAGATTTATGCGGGTTTTCTCTTTCTCCTCAGTTACCCCCCAATATCTCTGTACAGTTCAGTACCACTGTACGTGTATGGGTGGGCGGGTGGGTTATGTTATGTTAGGTTAGGTACATCATTAGCTTACTCGATCCACCATCAAATCTTGGATATAAAAATGTTCTGTGGTGATTTTTCTGATGGTTGTATTGACTGGTTCAAGTCATACTTGACGGGCCACCGGCAGTATGTGAAGGCTGACAACAGTGTATCTGACTGGGAACTGGTGACTAGAGGTGTGCCCCAAGGTTCCGTGCTTGGACCACTCTTATTCTTACTTTACATTAACGATGTTACTACTGTTACCATCACTTTCTGGAAATTCCACTTATATTCTGATGACTTACAAACAACTTCTGTTTATTTGTTTTTTAACCATGTAAATATTGGTCAGCTAATATCATTAACGTTTATACCAGTAATTCACCTCAAATTATATCCTCCAAACTGGCTCAGCCCTGGGTATAATATTATTTCCCCACTTGCATTGTTTTTTCAGAGCTTAGGGGACTATTGGAGAGTCGAGATGCAAAGTTTAAATTGATGGAAAAACATCAGATCCTTTTAAAGTAGTACTTGTGTAAGGCAAGGAGACGGAATATCACGATTGAACAATGTGGTTCACGATTTGAGATGTGAACAAACATGGGGTCAAGAATAGGAACAGAGCAAACATACTTGTATACATTTATTTATGATTTAACTATCTTAAGGAAAAGAAAGGATGACATTGAAGAGCTTACAAGAATCTTAATTCAGGAAACAGGAAAAATGGACTTGAAAATAAATTATAAGACATGCATTTTTATAAGGAAATAAATAGCCAAATAACTTAATATATTGCAGGCCACAGTATTGAAAAACTTGGATTACTTCAAACACCTAGGAGTGATAATTTAAAGTAAAAAATAGTGAAGAACCAGAAATAAACTGTAGTCTAGCATCAGTCAAAGTAATATGTGTGTATACATGCCAGAAAAGCCTAACATCAATAATTCTATCACATAAGACAGAAATTAAAATATATCACACAATTATTCCACCAGTGCTATATGGATCTAAAAAATGTGTTTTGAATAAGAGGAAGAAAGAAAAAAATAATGTGCTCAAAACCAAAATTTGTAAGGACAACTTTTAGACTTATAAATCATAATGGAGACTGATCGCCACCATCGGATCACAGGTACAAAGGTTGGGGTGGTTACTACTGCTCGTAGAGTGTTGCACTGTGAACTGTCTCATGCAGCATTTGTGAGCCAGCTTAAGGAAGAAATTACAATAACAGGGCATGCAGAACTGCCAGCGACCAGGAACCTTGCACCTCTCAAAAAAACTCCCTTCTCCACTCATTCTATTCCTAACTTGAAATTCATCTCTCTTAAACTGTCCAGACTTCCCTCCTTTACCTAGTCCACAACTACCTTTAAACAACCCTTCTTTAAACTCCTTGCCACAAGTACAGACTACTCCAAGATAACCAACTCCTCCCACAAACAATATCCCTCTAACAAACCTGAACTAAACAAAATTTGGCATGTTGCCAGTGCTTTTGCCACATCATCCAAGTCTTCTACTAAAAAAACAGTTGGAAACAAAATTACAGTATTCCACAAAAATATTGAAAATTTAATTAATCATATTGGTATATTAGAGAGATAGGACATCAGCAAACTTACCTTAAAAGACAAGTTCACTAACATCAGAGTAGTAGTCACAAACACAAAGTAGACATATCTCACAAATTTTCAACACCACAGGCATTTTCTTCAGGTGAGTAGAGGGAGAGAAAGAGAGTGTCTCACCTGAAGAAAATGCCTGTGGTGTTGAAAATTTGTGAGATATGTCTACTTTGTGTTTGTGACTACTACTCTGATGTTAGTGAACTTGTCTTTTAAGGTAAGTTTGCTGATGTCCTATCTCTCTAATATACTAATTCCTGGCCTAGTGCACTTTAACCTAACCTAAAATTAATCATATTGGACATTTACAAATTACTTTTAAAGAAATTAATCCTAAAACTGTTATTATCTCAGAGCATAATATTAAGGATGCAGCTGTATATAATATAATGAAATCGCTAGTTTAAAGATTGAAGGTTATTTCATAAATTCGTACTATTGCAGAAAAATAGACAATAAAGGTGGTGTTTTAATTTTGTCAAAGGAAGATTTGGAGGTGAGACATATGGCTTTGTCAGCGTGTGAATTGTGTAAGGATAAGGTTTATGAATACTGTGCAACTAAATTTTTGTTTGGAACATTTTACTTAATTGTAATTACTATCTATTTTTCTCCAGCCTTTGATGTAAATACATTTGTACATAAATTGAATATGTTAACTATAAAATGTTAAATAAAATGCAGTAACATTTTAAATATTGGAGATATAAATATCAATGTCTTGCAAAACTCTAGTGAAACTAAGGAGTTGAAAAGCTTGTTGAAGGGTCACAGAATGACTTTTAGTTGATTTCCCAACAAGGACTTGTTAAACAAAACAAACTGCCATAGATAATGATTTTACTAATTTGCCTAAAAGTTCATTAAAAATCGATGGCCTAGTAGCTAATCTCTCAGACCATGATGCACAAGTTCTTGAAATAAATACACTTGACCGCAGAGGTACCCAAGTAACAAAAATATTACACAGCTTCAAAGAAAATTTTCAGGAGAGAATAAACAATTATTTTTAAAACTTGTATCTAAAGAAAACTGGCAAGATGTATTCGATGCAACTGTACATGATAAATTCAAAACATTCTTTAACATATTTTCTTTGATATTAGTTTTCCAAAAGTAAAATCTAGATTAATAAAAAGTGAAAGTAAATGGATTAGTGCAAACTCAATAAAAACAAAGAACAAAATAAGAAATTTAGAGAAATATTTTCAATATTAAAAAACCCACAAGTTAAAAATATAATTAAAACTGAGTAAAACGTGTATAATGAGGAGATAAATCAGATTAAGGGCAACTATTACAATAATTTAATACAAAAATCTAACAATATATGTAAAGTACATGGCAAATAGTTAAGGAAGAAGTAAATGTAAAAATACAGCACTAGTGAGTAATATTACTTTAAGTTCTGATAATGTTTTGGTTGATAACCAGGAAGTAATTTGTAAAATGTTCTGTGACTACTACATTAATATAGTCTGAACAAAAATCATTCCAAGTTTGGAAACTACAAACTTAACCCACGATCAACTTGAGTAGTCACCATTGATCAGCTTTAGTAGCCCCTGTGATCAACCCTAACGATCAACTTGGGTAGCCCCGTGATCAATTTTATGAGCAACTACACCAGCCACTGTGATAAACTTCAGAAACTCCTTGTGACCAACATAGGTCCTTAATTAAGTACGAACCTGACATTAAATTATCTAGCCACCCGTAACCAACTTTAGATTAGCAACTTGCTTAGCCCTCTTGATTTTCTTGGGTAGCCCTTAAAGATCAATTTTGGTAGTTCCAAAAATCGATTTAAACAGCCTATTAATATGTTGTTATTGATACCGGTAGTAGTAAACGTACTTCATTTACCATTTCTGAATAATATAGGTAGCACATAACAAAAATTGATAGCCACCCGTTTATCTGTCATATAATAATATGAACGGGGCTTGGGGGCGTAGCCCCCAACAAAGGAACTGAGTCTTATATCTATAAAGCCACATGTGTAACTGACTTAGTCACGTATTCAAATTCTAACCCACTTCTAGATAAACTAGAAACTTGAAATTTGGCACACTTGTAGCTTTTACCAATCAACCGATGAGAAAAATCCAAAAACTAAAAATTTAAATTTTTAACCCCCCAAGAAAATCAAAACGGTGGACAGAAATTTTGAATTGTGTGCAGAGGTTTACTTGCGGCTTGATTGTGGGCAAACCGTTTGTTGGTTTTAGAGCAAATCTGACAGCATACTCCAGATTTGTAATTAAATTTCTTATAAGTTTGGTTAAGAGTTTTTTTTTCTAATTTTAATAATAACTCGATCAACGTCAGTAGACCTCGTGATCACCTTGGGTAGCCACACGTGATTAACTTGAGTAGCCACCCACCCGTGATCAATTTAGGTAGCCCTCATGATCAACGTAGCTAGCCTCCGTGATTAACTTGGGTAGCATCTATGATCAGTTTCCATAGCAGTCTTATTAGGTACCCAACCATGATCATTTTCAGTAGCTACTGATGCTCAAAACTTCTTGATTACCTGTTATATCTTGGGTAGCCCTCTTGATCAGCGAAGGAAGCTCTCGTGATCAACTTGGGATACCCATAGCTAACCTGTCAATGGGGGTACCCTAACGAGCAAAGCGAGTAAAGAAATAAGAAGTCTGGTTATTGTTATTAATAATAGTTTATAGTTTTTTATTTAAAGAACAGTTTAATAATGATCAACATTAATTGAAAAGAAAACTTAACAAAGTAATTACAAATTTCAGAAATCAAATTCTATTTTTATATTCTATTCTATAAAAAAAAATTACAGACATTACTTTAGTCTGACCAAAATTTGAATGGTTCTAGAAATACGAGTAACCCTTTGATTTCTGTAATATTATGTAGTGAGTCTTATGCATATAAGCTATTAAATAATAAAGGATAAGAGAATTAAGTATTTGCCTGTGGACTTAATTGTAGCCAACACTAACTTTTAACTTCAATTAGTTAGTTTTTTAAAGGATTAACTTCTAATTGACTCATTAAAAAAATATTGAAATTTCTTAAGTTTTTCAGGAACATAATATCCTAAAACAATTGGTAGTTATGCATTTCGTATTGCCAAGATTGAATTGTTGTTTTTTGTTTCAGTTTGGAAAGTGTATCAGCTGAAGTCTCATGTTTCAATAGTACAACGCCACCTATTGTTGTGTCCCTTGAAGGTGATTTCTCAAGTGAAGCTGAATTCCTTACTACTGCATGCTGGATCTCGATTATCTTTGCTATCGTTGTTTCCTTCATATATGTAAAATACAGAGAAGCGTATGAAAGTAATGGAAACTTAGCTTTAGCTGTAAGTATGTGTTTTGATTATAATTACATACAGAACTAAGTCTTCTGGAACCCGCATCTCTCTGTAGGGCACAAATATTGAGACCCTTAGGAGAAATGTGGGATCAGCAAACTCACCTAAGAAGACATTTCCACTAACACCTTGCAGTAGAGAACACATAAAGAGAAATCACATTATATTTTTTTTAAATTTCAGTGCCACTGGTACTTTCCTCGAGTGATAAGAGAGACTGACTTGGCTTCCACTATTGCTGGGTAGGTGGCAGTGGTGGGAGTGTATAGTGGTGAGGATTGTATATCCACAGAGCAACACTCAGGTTTTAATGCAGTTTTTCCAGTCGGTATATATAAAGTTTGCTGATTTTGGAGGGGTAGGAAGGAAGTGGGAAGTGATATCTGATGTTCAGATTAGGAGGGTTGTGGGATTTAGTTATCCATTGGTGTGTTAATTCCATTCTTTTGAGTTGGTAACTATTGCCATGGGAAGGAAGGGATTTGATTACTTTAGTGGTGACTGGTAAAGATTTTGGCTATGGGAAAGGATATGGGCAGAGACAGGGTTTCAGGATTTTGGACTTTGAATCTTGTCTATGGCCATTCATAGGTTTTTGGATTGTTTCACTGGTAAGACCGATATACTTGGCGGGGCACTGCTGGCACTGGAGTTGATAAATTAAATTGGTGGAATCACAGGTATGATTTCTAGGTTAAGGAGGTAGTGGAGCTGGTAAAAGATGTGGCTGGGAGATGAATTGGATAAGTTTTGCAAAATTTTTCATTGCAGTATTAGAACCAAGTATGGTTGCTGGTCTAAAGAACAGGCCGGGATGTTAACTTAAGATGAACCAGGATTTGGTGGAGGTCTGAAAGTAACGTTGGTGGTTTTTCTAGGAGATCTTTGGTATGAGGGGTGAACCGATGTTAATTTTTTTGTTTTGATTGAAATAATCTTTTTTGTTATTATTAAAAATTAGTTCATTAAATTATATTTAAACTTATTTAATTTATAAAATACAATCAAGTTTTTATTTTCGTAATATCTTTATTTTTTATTATTTTACACTCCCTTAACTTTAATTTGAATTGTCATTAAGACAGAAAATAAACTGTGATAAAGATTAATTTCATGCACTGTACGATAATTTGCCGATTTGAACAAGCATGGTGGTGGGTCTCCACTCACCGTCACCGAGTAGAGTTAAGATCTTATCGGTCCGGGGTGTTCTCGCAGACAGATCTTTTCAGAGCGCACGAATGCCTTGCAAAACGGACCCGTCCTAGCGTGGGAAATGTTATGTCGGCCATGTGGTCTACTTTTGACTTAATTGTTTTGTTTTCATAACTTATATTTTCAATTGATTAATTTTATAATTAATTTTCATAGTTTATTTGTTATTAATTACTGGATATTTTGTATGCAGAATGAAATATAATTATATTTTTTATCATTACTTAAGATGATTAATTTATTGAGATAACACCATTACAGTTGATGCTTTTAAGATGTTAAAGCAATCTTTTAGGATATGTTTGAGTTGGCCATGGTGGTAATTGGTGACAAGGGGTAGGCATTGGGAAGTACTTCAGGTTTGAGATTGGTTTTGGGACTGTGCTTAACGGATTTGGTTTTTAATAAGGTTGGTAGGGTAACCTCTCTTATGGAAGGCACTGATAAGTTAGAAAAAATTAAACACTGAGATGTTACCGAACATATCTCTGTCTTAGTCAATGATAAAGTCCAACCTCTGGTACGACAGCTTCCTTATCATGTTCAGGATACCATTTATTACATTTCCAATTTTCCCAAACCTTTCTCTAGGCTGCTGAAAGATCTACAAATGCTTCCGATGTTTTATTTTCAAACCTATTTTTCAACTAAAGATGTCAAAGAAAGTACCTGGTTGCAACAATTTCAACCAAGTCTGAACCAAATTGTTTAACAGGGATGATGTCATTGAGAATAGGTGATACTCTGTCATTGATTCTACTTAAGTAAAGCTCTCGTATTCTGAGACCCTAGGTGGTGATTTTACTAACTAGAATACAAACAGTATTCAAGCTTATTTGTTAATCTTACTTCACAATAATGCATAGCCATTAAAATATTGTACTAGTGCTTTTTATTCATCGTAAAAGCCTTAAAGTTTATTATTTTAGTTAATAACTACTTGATTAATGAAACCTATTATTTATTGCAATTATGTACATTTACTACTTTGTCTATTTTTAAATGCTGATTTTTCAAAAGAAATGTTGTTTCGTAGGCATTCCCTAGTACTTTTACATTTTTAGGATGATCAAAATATAATTTGCTGACAAACATCGAAAGATATCTTTTTGTAAAGGTTTCATATTCCATTGGATTATGTGATCATAATGATACCAAACAGGAGTAGATACAGGTAGTCCTCGTTATACGCGGTCCCGATTTACGCGGTTTCGCTTATACGCGGATGGGCCGGAAACCCCCCACCAACATTCCACATTCCTCAGACGAGACAGGACGCGCCCCACCCGTCTATCTGTCCTGTCTCTTTCTCTCGAGCACTGTTGTTTATTTATTCGCATTAGTGGTGTGTACACTTTACTTCTTGTGGCGTGGCATTGTGAACAATATTGTTGTGAGTTGTGTTATAATGTCGGGGAAACGTGAGAAGAAACAGATAGATGTAAGTAATAAACGTGTTAGACATTCTCTTTCTTTAGAAGTTAAACTTGAAGTTTTAAAACGTCTCGATAAAGGGGAACGTATAATTGATATCCACCGAGTGATGGGCCTTCCAGAGTCATCTATTAGGACAATCCGATCAAATGCTGAAACTATTCGTAAGAGTGTGCAGTCTTGTACAAATTTAGGTTTAGCACGTGTATCTAAGTCCAGATCTGATTCGATGGAGAAAATGGAAAAACTACTGTCAAACTGGATTGAACATTATAATCAGCTCCATACACCCATTTCGATGGCAGTCATCCAAGAGAAAGCAAGAGCTATCTATACAGAAATTACTAAGGATAATCAAAACGCCCCAGACTTTAATGCCAGTAAAGGGTGGTTTGACAGTTTTAAGGCACGCAACGCTTTTCACAGTTTAAAATTAACAGGTGAGGCGGCATCGGCAGACAATGTAGGCGCTGAAACTTTTAAGGCTATAACTTTTAAAAATTTTATTGAAAAGGAGGGGTATACGGCCAAACAGGTTTTTAACCTTGACGAAACTGGCCTATTTTGGAAGCGAATGCCAAGCAAAACATTTATTTCTATTGAGGAGAAAACTGCTCCTGGATTTAAAGCTGCTAAAGATCGCTGCACATTACTCTTTGGTGCAAATGCTTCTGGGGATTTCAAACTTAAACCACTGATGGTTTACCATTCAGAAAACCCCAGAGCACTAAAAGGCTGTGACAAATATATGTTGCCTGTATTGTGGAGGTCGAGTAAAAAAGGCTGGATGACGGGTAAAATATTTCATGATTATATTTCACTAGTGCTGCAAAATGATATAAAAGTGTATTGCTATGAAGAAAAGATTCCTTTTAAAATTTTGATTCTGGTAGATAATGTTCCAAGCCACCCTCCTGAAATAAGTGAAATAAATGAGAACATTAAAGTTATGTTTCTACCCCCGAACACTACGTCCATATTGCAGCCTATGGACCAAGGTGTTATTTCAGCTTTTAAAGCCAACTATCTTAAACATACATTTTCTTTACTGATTAAAACTTGTGATGCTGATGATAAATTATCTATTAAGGACTTTTGGAAACAGTTCAACATCAAAATGGCTATTGATATCATAGGCAAATCTTGGAATGAATTGAAACCTAAATGTATGAATGGTGTTTGGAAAAATTTGTGGCCAGAAATCGTCAAATATGATGTAGAAATGACTGAAAATGTCAGAACAACGTCAAAAGATATTGTAGATATGGCACAGCGTGTGGGATTCACAGACGTAGATGAAGAGGATGTTGATGAATTGATTACACTACAAGAAGAGCTAAGTACCGAAGACCTATTAACAATAGAAGATGATAGGTTTTCTGAAGGATCCGATAAGGAAGAAGAACCTGAAAGTGTTAAAACCTTGACTAGTAAAGGAATGGCAGAGGCTTTCTGTATGATTAATAACGCTTTAAATTATTTTGAAGAGAACGACCCAGATGACACGAGGAGTGCTAAGGTTAAAAGGGAAGTTGAGAATGTGATTAAGTGTTATCGTGAACTATATAACAATAAATTAAAAACAACAACCCAGCTCTCGATTAAGACATTTTTCTCCCAAACAGCTGAAAAGGTACAAACACCTGGTAAGCAGACGTCAGACGTAAACAAAGGCGGGCAGTCAGACCCTCCCAGCCCAGTGGCAGGCACATCAAAAGATTGAACTACTGTATATGATGTACTTTTTTAGTTATGTACTGTACAGTACTTTTATTACTTTTTAATATCCTTTTCTCTTTGAATTTAATTTTTAATTAAAGTATGCCTATATACATTTATACTGTACGTTCTTATTTTGTTTGTTCATGTAGTAGTCAAATTTGAATTCAATAAAAGGTGTTGATGAATTATTATAGGCCTACATTTTTATTATATTTCCAAAACAATTAATTAATCTTTTGATAATCTTATGACATTGTAGTTTGAATTGCGTACAGTACTAATAAGCAGTAGGCCGGCCTGCTGTGGCTACAGTGGCGTAACCCGCTTTAGCTCCGACTCGTTATACGCGGTTTCGTTATAAGCGGCGCTTAGGCGGAACGTATCTACCGCGTATAACGAGGACTACCTGTACATGTAAATAAATATTTTTATTAATTATGTGTAACTGTCCAAAAATGGTCGGTCTTTAAGTAAAATTTCAAGTACTAGGTCTATGCTTAAAATATTAACCGAAAAGGAAAAGTTTTGTAAGCTTAAATTTTATTATTTAATTTAATAATAGCCATTTAAAGAGGTGCATAAACACACACACACACGCACACGTTTGCGAGAGGGGTAGTCTGAGGACTCTGACAACTCACATTGAGTTCAGGGACACCATGAAGGAGAGAGTGTATCGAAAAACCGACAACAGATTGGTCACCAGCAGAACAGCCCGAGCCTATGCATACCGCCAAATTCAGATACACTCGGTTTTAAGGAAGTTTCATATTGCGCTGCTAGTCTGAGGACTCTGACTGGACAAGCAGACTCTGAGGACGTTATACACACTTGACAAATGTAATATACTATACCAGGGTTTAATGTTATTGGCAACTGTAATGACTCGTACAGAGCTGGTGGGGTGGTCTGTTATGTAAGAGAGTCGCTTAATTATTTAAAAGTCGATTTTACAATGACTTCGGCTGACTGTTTGCTATTAGAAATAAAAACTAATAATAATGTCCGATTTAATATACTGAGCTTGTATAGATTACAACAGTTTACTGAATTAACTTTTATTAAAGAATTAGAAACAAAATTAGGTAGTCTTAAACTAAATACAATATTTATCGGTGATTTAAATATAGACATATTAAAAACTTCAAATGAAACAGAACTGTATAAAAATATCTTAAGTGACAATAGCTTTATATCAATGGTAAATGAGCCCACCAGAATAACGCCTACCTCTGCTACATGTATCGACCATATTTTTGTTAAAGCTAGAGAACTGCATAATTTTAGCTGTGCAATATTTGATATTGGGCTAACTGACCATTGTATGCTGGGTCTATGTTTAGACCTAAGCGAAACTAGAACTAAATTCACTAAATACAATAAGCAAACTAAAATTTTTTATAATTATACTTCTATAAAACGTGATATAGAAAATGTCAATTGGGATGAGGTATATAATAACACCTGTGTAAATGTAAGTTTTGATTCTTTCCATAGCATTTTACGTAATATAGTCGACAAAAACAAAACCATTACGCCAGTAAATAGTGATAAATTAAGTAGAGCCAAGCTTGGAGTCCTTGGATTACTCGAAATATTTTAAATAGGATAAAAAAAAGAGGTAAACTTTACAAACTGTATAAGAGAAGACCTTATGGTTTAGTTTTTAAAAGGTACTATGAGAAATTTGTGTTAGATTTAAAAAACTATATAGATTTAGAAAAGAATAATTACTACTCGAAACTTATTAATGAATGCAAAGGTGACTCTGGTCAACAGTGGCGAGTAATTAACAGATTGTCTGGCAATGTAAAGTCCAACAATATTGATAAAGTTATAATAGAGAATGGAATGTGTGTGGTAGACCATCAGGAAATAGCAGATAAGCTCAACAATTACTTTGTCAATGTATCTCAGTGCCTTGATAACGCTGACCTTGAAGCAATATACACACGCAATTTTTGTGCGTCGTCATTTTTCTTATCTCCAACCGACCCGGATGAAATATCAAAGATAATTAGCAATTTAAAAAATAAAAAGTCAACAGGTCATGATGATATAACTGTATTTTTGGTCAAATATATCAATCATTCTATATCAAGCATATTATCCCACATTATTAACCTTAGTTTTCAGACAGGAGAGTTTCCAGACGTATTAAAGAAAAGCATTGTTATTCCCATTTATAAATCGTCAAACTGTTATACCATCGATTCCATACGTCCAATAAGCCTTTTATCAATTTTTTCTAAAATTTTTGAGAAATGCATGAAAAATAGACTTTTAAATTATCTCGATAAAATAAAATTTCAGCATATCAGTCAATTCGGTTTTACAAAAGGTAAATCTACTGAGGATGCATTGATAAAATTCGTTAATTCAATTTATGGTAGTATGAATAATGACCTAAAGACCTCAGGTCTGTTTATAGACTTTAGGAAAGCTTTTGATATGGTACGTCATAAGTTACTGCTTTCCAAAATGGAAGCTACTGGAATTAGAGGCGTTGCGCTAAAATGGTTCCATAGTTTTTTAACTGGTCGAACTCAGCAAGTAAAAGTCAACAATAAATTGAGTGACCTGCTTCCTGTAACGGTGGGAGTTCCTCAAGGATCTGTTCTGTCTGCCAATCTCTTTATAATTTTTATTAATGATTTACTTAAATGTCCTTTTAATGGAAACGTTTTTGCGTTCGCTGATGACTAAGCTTTCTTATATTCTGATAAAGATAAAGAAACTGTATATGATATGATGCAGAATGATTTGATGAGATAACGTTTATGGTGTCAATCAAATAAAATGACAGTAAACACCTCAAAAACAAAGTTTATAAATTTTGATTATCAAGGCTCTAATTTTAATAGACCATTGAAATATCATGTAAAAAATTGTAATTTTACTGTAATTTGCAATTGCAATGCCATAGAACAGGTGAGTAGTTTTAAGTATTTAGGAGTTACTATAGACGAAAAAATGAATTGGAAAATACATGTAACCACATTGCACAAAAAGTTAAAGGCCAGTTTAAGAAAATTTTATTTCTTTAGTAACTTCTGTGATTCAACTTTATTAAGAATATTATATTTTGGTTTAATTCATTCACAAATTCAATATGGTATTGTTTGTTGGGGAGGGGCTTATAAAACTATTCTAGAATCTGTTCGAAAAACCCAAAATAAATTTGTACGCATAATATTGAAAAAACGCATAAGAGATTCATCCTTTCCTCTATATAGACAGTTGCGTATTTTACCTGTACAACACCTTTTTGTCTTTAAAACTCTTAGAATTTTTTACATAATGAGTGGCAATAGAGGATCCGTAAGAACCAGTTATGAAATGCGTAGCAACAGCCAAAGACTCTTTATTAAGCCTAAGGTAAAGAAATTATTTTTCAAGCAATCATATCTTTATCGGGGCCCTCATTATTTCAATTTATTACCATTTTACATCAAGCAGGACATAAATCTAAAGGCATTTTGTTCTAGCGTTGCTAACTGGATTTTCTCTTTAAATAATTTAGATTTCTTAAATGAATCCTTGTCATAAAATTAACAATTCAATACAAATACCTGATCCATGGCTGATTTCAAATCCGATGTTTTTGTAAATAGTTAATTATTTTTAAAGGAGATTTAATTTTAATAAAAGTTAGTTTTCTTTATGTTAATGTAAATATTACCCTAGGTTAAGCTTTATTGTGTAGTTAGTTGTATATATTTTAGTTATTTTTATTTTCCCCAATTTATTATTTCATTGTTTTGTTGTATTATGGTTTCATTGTTTTGTTATATTATGGTTATTTAGTAGTTCTATTGTATTCTCTTCATGTGCTGCGGACGGCTGCTCAGCTTGTATATAAAATGACGGACTGGACTCTTTATGTTATATTAATACAATGTAGTTTTTTTTGTAACCTAACCACACTACTGGTAACAGTGGTTAGGTAATTCAGAGCCGTTTAACTTTATTGCATAATTGTAAATTAATGCTGAATAAACTCATTATTTCATTATTTCATTATTTCAATTGACTTCAGGGACGTTATACACACCTGACGCGCCGATAAGACTCTGAGGACTGTGACTTTAGATTGAGTATGAGGAAATTTAACGCCAATGCTTATTTTCGTGTGGAAAAAGCAATAGTCATGATTTTAATATAATACTTAATAAGGTATTTTTTTTTTAAGAAGAAGAAGGGGCCGACCTCCTATTGAACCTTACTCTGCCTATTCACTATTGACTTTTTATATGAGCGAGGAACTTATTCAGACATAGTAAGGGAGTAAATCAGTACAGCACAAAGTGACATGACTAATAAAAACCTTCAGTTCAGGCCAGACTCGAACTTACCTTATCTCTAACCGAAGCTTACTTTCATAACGTCATGTACTACTCGGTCACAGCTCACCCACCCTTCTATACAAGTACTGTATTATTTACCCTCCATTCCATCCATAAACGTACCGTAATGGTCAAAATCCAACTCATACATCTAAACTAATGGAAGTGCATTCACTCACATATGAAAAATGTTGACCACACAGTGGTGGTTACCCTCTGACCCATCCTGGAACGTATAGTAGTAGTGACCTTCTGAGACACATCGACACACTGTTGAGGTGACCCTGAAACCCAACCTAAAGCGTACATTATATTGTAAATACATGTATAGTGATTGGTATTGACTCCTGACCATCCACAGATACGCATACAGTAATAATGAATCACCCACCTGTCGCCTCACATAGATTTAATCAAAACACACACGAATGTTGGTAATTAACAGTAAACGCACTCGTACATGTACAATGGCAATGACCCACCATCCATATAGGTATGGGGTTATTTACTTTTCTGATTACACATAAACATACGGCAGTATTTTTCCAACCATCCTTACACGTATCTTATACACGTACTGTGGTATTGAACCACCCTTCCGCTCATACACTTACTGTGGTATTGACCCACTCGCCCGCTGATGCAGGTATGGTGGAAATGAAACAACAACCATCCATAAACGTACGTTAGTGTAGCCCTCTTACCCACCTATCTACATGTGGTGATATTGACTCTCCCACCCACCAACACACGTACGGCAGTATTTACCCACCTACCTATCCATACATAAACAGTGGTAATGACCCAATAACTCACCAATTCACGTACGTACGTATAAATTGACTCTCACATTTAACCATTCATATACAGTTTTATTAATAATCCACCTATACACGTAAAATGTAATGACTTACCCATCCACCCATACTAGTATTTTTTTTATTAATTTACCACCCAATCATACACCAAACGCCCTATTAAGTGTATATTATAGTCATACGCTACTATTATAATATAAACTTACAATAGTAAAGACTTTCCCGTCCATCCATACATTGTACATGAATCATACAAATAATACAACCACCGATTGGCGTACATTTCTATTAAACTACCCACCCAGACACGTACGATGGTAATTTGAGCCCACTTATACACGTGCAGTGATGGCCCTCTTGCCCGCACATGCACATACAATGGCAATGACTCACACTCGCCCATTCTCATATGGTGGTTTGACCCACTCATTTACGTATGGTATTATTGACTCTCTCACCCATACATACAAGTACGGCAGTATTAATCCACCCACCTGCCAATTTACCTAAAGTGGTATTGATCCAGCCCCCACCACACACTTATTTGTAGTATTGACTCTCCTAACCACCCATAGACGTACGGCAGTATTGATCTTCTTACCCATCAATTCATGTATGGTGGTGATGACGGGTTGGATTATGATAATATTAGAATCCTTTATGATTTCTCCAAATGGTGGATCCAAGTAAAGTCAACACCTACAAAGATAACTGTAGGTAGAATCTTTACTTAATTATTGCTTTTTAATTTCTAGAATACATACGTATATTGAGTTATGTGACTGCAATATGTATGTATCATACATATTATCCAAGTAATTTACAAATGATCACTATAAGCAGTTAACATAAAATCAATTAATAATAAAACTTTCAGTAACTTTTCTGTTATAAAAGGTAAATGGAAATACACATACATTGGAACTGACCCACACAAACAGTGTTTTCGGCCCACCCACAGTGTATGGGTAATAACTTGCCCATCCACCTATACTAACTAGTACTGGTACATATACACGTACATTTGTATTGACCCACCTACCTACCTATACACATACAGTGGTAATGCCCACCCACCCACTCATACAGGTGCAGTACTATTTTATTTTTATTAGTGGTAAGTGTATGTACAATATGACTGTACATGTATGGGTAGGTCAATACTACTGTTCATGTATCGCTGGGTTGTTGGGTTAATACGCCTGTACATGTATGGGTGAGTCAATACCCCTGTACCTGTATGGGTGGGTCAATACCCCTGTACCTGTATGGGTGGGTCAATACTCCTGTACATGTATGGGTGGGTTAATACTACTGCACGTGTATGGGTGGGTGGGTGGGTCAATCCCACTTATACTGGTATATCCCAATACCACTACAGTGTAAGGGTGAGCGGGTTGGTCAATACCACTGTTCATCTATATGTCATTATGACTGTACGTGTATGGGCGGCTGGGTGGGTCAATCCCACTTATACTGGTATATCCCAATACCACTATAGTGTAAAGGTTGGCGGGTTGGTCAATACCACTGTTCATCTATGTGTCATTATGACTGTACGTGTATGGGTGGGTCAATCCCACTTATACTGGTATATCCCAATACCACTATAGTGTAAAGGTTGGCGGGTTGGTCAATACCACTGTTCATCTATGTGTCATTATGACTGTACGTGTATGGGTGGGTCAATACTACTGCACGTGTACGGGCGGCTGGGTGGGTCAATCCCACTTATACTGGTATATCCCAATACCACTATAGTGTAAAGGTTGGCGGGTTGGTCAATACCACTGTTCATACATACATACATACATATCCGGAAACCCGCTCCAGTTCACTCCTGGGTTCGGGCGTTCACCAAGCCTCTCCATTCCTGTTTGTTATTCCACATCTCTCTTCTCATCACCTCCCCCCACACAACCCCCCTCTTCTCCACATCGACTTTCACGCCATCCAACCATCTTCCCCTAGGTCTTCCTCTGGGTCTTCAGCCCACCACTTCCATCTCCTCCATTCTTCTAGGTATTCTTTCTTGTCTCATCCTCTTCACATGCCCGTACCATCTTAACCGTGACCTCTCCACCCCCATTCTCAAACTCTCTTCAGTTAAACCTCTTCTTATCTCGTCATTCTGAATCCTATCTCTTCGTGTTTTGCCTTTGATGGCTCTTAGAAATCTCATCTCCCCCGCTTGTATCCTACTCCACTCCCTTTCCGATAATCTCCACGTCTCAGCTCCATACGTCACCATGGGTTTATAATAAGTTTTAAACATTGCTACCTTGGCCCTTTGTGGTACACTTCCATCCCATACCAGGTGTTTCACGCTTCCAAAAAACCTACCACCCACTTCCAATCTGTTACTTATTTCTTGCTCCATTTTCCCATTGCTCGATAACACTGTTCCCAAATACTTAAACTCCTCCACCTTCTTCAAGCTCTCCCCATTCAACTCCACGACCCCTCCCAGGTCCGTATCTCTACCCACCACCATCACCTCACTCTTCTCCATGCTCACCTTCAGACCTCTCTCCATCATCTTTACACTCCACTTATTCAATACCTCCTGCACTTCTTCTATACTTTCCCCCCACAACATAATGTCGTCCGCAAACAACATCGCATTCACCCCTCCTCCTACATCCTCCTTAATTTCCCTCAGCATCACCTCCATTATTACATTGAACAAAACTGGTGATAAAACACTCCCTTTCTTCAGCCCCTTTTTTACTTCAAACCACTCAGTATTCCCCATACTAGTTCTAACCCTACATCTATGTGTCCTATATAACTCCTTCATCCATCCAATCATTCTTTCATCTATTCCTATCCTCCTCAAGCTCTCCCATATACTACTTCTGTTAACAGTATCATATGCTTTTTCCACATCTATGAACACCATGAACAACTTCTTGTCATATTCCCAATACTTCTCGATCATTTGCCGCACTGCAAAAATCAGATCTATGGTGCTTCTTCCTTTCCTGAACCCATGTTGTTCCTCACCCATCTGTTCCTCCACTGTTCCTTCTATCCTGTTTAACAATATTCTCTCAAACACCTTGGTCACCTGGCTCGTCAAAGTTATTCCTCTATAGTTTTTACACTCTCTTCTGCTCCCCTTCTTGTGCAGTGTTATAATTTCACCACTGTTCATCTATGTGTCATTATGACTGTACGTGTATGAGTGGGTCAATACCACTTATACTGGTATATCCCAATACCACTACAGTGTAAGGGTGAGCGGGTTGGTCAATACCACTGTTCATCTATATGTCATTATGACTGTACGTGTATGGGCGACTGGGTGGGTCAATACCACTTATACTGGTGTATCTCAATACCACTATAGTGTAAAGATGGGCGGGTGGGTCAATGCTACTGAACACAGTCATAGTAATGCATCCAACTAACATTTTCATATCATGATCATTAGATTAGTATCTCCACTGTACATTCTTATACAATCAAATAAAATTCATGTACTCGTATAGGTACACCATACATACAACTACGTCACTACTTTAGCGAGTGGCGGGGTTGGCACGCGAAGTGTGAGCAGTTAATTATTTTATTATTATTTTCTTTACAATAACAATACTTTATTAACTCCAAGGACTGCATTATTGTTTATTAACTGAATATCCCTTGACTTCAGAGAGCTCTTACAGAAAATATGGAACTAGGAGGAGCAATGTTGTAAATAAAATTTGACTTCGTGACCACATATCAGTCCGAACCATTGATCGGATGCCATGTAGGTATTTTGAGGGCCGAGTATAGAACCTATCGCCTACAATTTTCTCAACACTGTCCCTAAGAAGCTGGGTTACAGCACAGCGCAATTAGTGCCGACTAGTTTGTTGTAATACCATACAAAGTAGGACCAGAAAAGTTAAAAATAAATTATTCTGAACTGTAACATATTAAAAGTTAAAAGCAAATACTTTAAGTACATTATAAGCCCTATATAATATATATTTTATTCATTTTGCTGTATTGTGGCTCTTAGGATAGTTAATATGTATGCATTATACTCCAAATGGAATAACGACAA
Source organism: Stictocephala bisonia (assembly GCA_035578905.1). Taxonomy (NCBI): domain Eukaryota; kingdom Metazoa; phylum Arthropoda; class Insecta; order Hemiptera; family Membracidae; genus Stictocephala; species Stictocephala bisonia. The sequence continues at coordinate 2,808,621 of JAQJVL010000059.1, read as the reverse complement.
GTAGTAATAAATTATTTAAGATTAAGGACTAATGATATTTTCAGGAAAATTTAAAAATTAGAAACTTTGAAACCCCACCAAACAAAGTTATACTACCTGTCTGGGTGCAAGTATGTGGCAAATTTCTTTCCCCTAATATATTTCTAAAAAGTTTCCGGGCCGGCCAGACCCTCAAGTCTTTGTATGCCGTGTATCTGGTGAGTTATGTTAACAATTACCTGTAAAGGGTTTCATGCCATTTGCAGGCCCAGGCCCATCCATACCCGACGATCTCTTAAGAGAGGGTCTTTGTTGTATTGGTGAACATTCACAGCTTTTATTTACAAGGGATATGGCACAAATAGCGAAGATTAGCCTAACATAATAATTTTATCTAGATTTTCCTTGGCAGATAGCAATTTTTCTTGTACAGTTTACTATAACTGTCACCACTAGCAAAAATAAACAAGATACTCTATTATACCATGACAGAACGACACCACACGACTTTAACTTTTTCTCTCACTACTCTGTGAGCAAAGTTACCTTTTAAAAATAGGTTCAATCTCATTAACTCTACAATTTGTATGTTTGGGTTTAAAAGTTGTAATATCAGTCATATCCATGTATAATATGTATACATTTGAGCAATGTCCAAATATCAAGCCAACACACAACATGAAACAATGTGAACGCTTGTTGTATGTTTTTACATTTCCTTTTCAAATGTAATATGTTACTATAACTACACAATTTATAATATAATACAGTACATTGACACAGTTATAGGCATGGTTTTCTCATCTGGCTATGGGGCTCCGTGATCTCTTGGAGTTCTTTGATTTTGTTAGTTAAAAATAAACTGTTAAGTAAAATTAAATTACACATTTTTAAGTAGGCTAAATATTAAAATTACGTGTTTATTTTATAATATCTAGAATCATCCGTACTCAAATAGGACAACAAAATAAAGATTTACGTGTCTAGAATATTGGCATTACTTGGCTAATATAAATTCAGCTAAACTATTATTTCTATCGACATTTATTATATATTTACCTTGAAAAAGCATAGTATAAACATTACTGTTTAACTTGTAACATAAATAAATACTAAACAAACCACTTGATAACTTTGATTTCTATGTTACCTCTGTACGTGTATGGGTGGGCGGGTGGTTCAATACCACTGTACGTGTATTGGTGGGCCGATGAGTCATCACCACGGTACATGTATGGGTGGGCGGGTGGGTTTCCCTGTCCCTAAGAGTGTCGGTCTATGTGTGAGTGTCCATTGTTATTGCAAGTGCAGTACTGTTGTATACTGTTTGTTTTATCAATACCACTGTCCGTGTATGGGTGGGCGGGTGGGTCAGTACCACTGTGTGTAAGCAGGTGGGTCTGTACCATTGTATGTGTATGGGTGGGTGGGTGTTTTTTTTTTTTTTTTTTAGTACTGAAGTTCCATTATTCTGAAAATATAGTTACTATAATGCATCCATTTTCATGTTAAATACACTATTTTAGAAACCCATTGATTTCTATGGGATTTTAGGCTATTATTATTAATCTACTTAATAAAATGTGAATATTTAGATAAGTTTGTTTCTAATTGAATATTCAGCAATTTATTACCAATGTTGGATAAGTTTCGAGCTATATAAGATAATCATAATCATCTTGGTAAATATTAATAAAACAAATAATGTACTTAAAGTGCATTTCATTTCTCTCTTTTCATCTTACAAGGTAATGATAGCTCCTAAATCACTTTATCGTATAATGAGTGGTAGGGGGTTCAAATTCACACCCCATTACGGGTATCATCAGCCACCAGTCACATCAAAATTTACGCCCCTGTTAAATAGTGAACTTAGGAAATTGTAGTTCACTCAGTCTAGTTTTAAAATGTAGGACATTATTTTTAAAATTTTTCCCTCGTTGCGATCTTCGTCATATCATTTAAAACATCTTGATATTCTGTCATCAGTTTTGGTGGTTTTTCTTTTTGTCCCCTCTAAGTTGAATTCAATCCTAATGACTTTGTGGTTTGACGTCACAAAGTCATTAGGAGCCTCCAACTTCAAATACTTTACTAAATCTTTAATTCTTGGATGAGGTCTTCCAAGCATACTGTTCATTTTGTGATGCCACTATTCGACAGCATTGTTTTTGCAATGCTGCCAATTATAGCAATTCCACATCTGTTAAAATAAAATAGTCGTAACAAAAATAAAATAAACATACTGTTGTCACATAAATTATGGGCAAGTTTGAAGTTTCTTTATTAAAAATATATCGAACAAACTCATTAAATATCTAATGATATGCCATCATTGCATGAATCTGAATGTACATAAACTGGATCAAGAATTTTACAATCGAACCATTACTAAGCACGTCAAACGCGGGACATGTGGTGATTTCAGTAAAATTACATTCTGTTAGGATAGGGGTAGGATGAGTATTGATAGGTTACATTATGTTAGGTTTGGTTAGGTTTAACCTGACAACCAAATCTACCACAACTTAACCTATCAATACATCTAACCTAGCCCTATCCTTACAGAACGTAACCTTACTAAAATCATAACATTTCCGGCGCTAACGTGCTTATAAATTGATCCAAAGTATTGTACGTAACAGCTTTAATCAGTTACTACAATATCTGTAGCAGGTAGCATATTAGTCATCCACCCTCTCTCCTATTTCTTATAACGGCGGTCACTTCGTCAAGGGTCGTTCAGTTGTGTATGCAAACAGGAAACGACTCATAAGGGTGGCCCATTGTCCACTATCATTCCAACACATTTTGAAATTTGTTCGCAAACTGGAACAATTTTCTTCAGGTATATTTGCTTGTTCCGAAACTGGACGATTTTACCCTTGTTCGCAAAATGGAGACAACCAAACATATAACAAATAATATCGGTTGTTTTAACTAATATGCTTATTTTTATTGAGAAAACAAATTTGTATTAACTTAAAAATCATTATCAGGGGTTAGGTGATTGTCACATTGTTGTATTGACTGCGTACATTGGCCTGCACCATCTGCCGCGCACTACAAAAAGTGTCATACTTTGTTTAGTTTTTATTTCATTTAAATAAATAGTATATAGTTAAATTTGCCTTTAAATTGTCTAAAAAAGCTAGTTTAGTAAAAGTGTTATACGACCATCATTTTTAAAGTTGTTCATATTTGAAAATTTTTGATGGCCGCCATTTTGAAATCCTACTTTAGAAGTTTTTGAAATCTTTTTCGTAAGTTGGCCCGCCCACCCATATACGAACAGTGGTACTGACCCACCCACTCACCCATACACGTACAGTGGTACTGACCCACCCGCCCACCCATACACGAACAGTGGTACTGTCCCACCCACTCACCCATACACGTACAATGGTACTGATCCACCCGCCCACCTATACACGTACAGTGGTACTGACCCACCCGCCCACCCATACACGAACAGTGGTACTGTCCCACCCACTCACACATACACGTACAATGGTACTGACCCACTTGCTTACACATACAGTGGTACTGTATCTATAAGCACACAAAATTACTGTATTCTAAGTACACAAAATTAAGTTGTATACCATATTTTGTTTACTTATAATGATGTTGTATTCATATAATGATATTTTCTCAACAACATAATTTTGTATTTGTTTAATTCTGTAGAAATGCTCTTTATATTTTATGGACTTGCTATTTACATAACGCAGATTAAACAACAAAATTGTACAATTACTAATAATAAGGCAAAATTAGTGGTAGTGTCTTTTTAGAGAGTTTACTGTGTTCTTTATTTTTATCTTTTTATCAAATAAACCAGAGTAGGATTGCAATTATATGAAGGATAGATAAGTGGCATGTTACAATAGTACTGCATGGGGGAGGGGGTTAAAATAGTCCAAACATGTAAATATATATATATGAATACCCATATTATACTGAAGTAGGTCACATAGTATCTATATGTATCATTGAAATGGAACCGTGGGCTTTCATCTACAATAAGATAAAAGTAAGGGTAAAGGAAATCACAACAAATATATCATCAAGACTAAGGAAAAAGTAACAAAAAAATGTAACCCAAATGAATTCCCAAACATTATCATGGTAGGGATTGTCTAGCATTGAAGGGTTTCATCACATACATACTTTGATACACACCTCCAGACAACGTCCTTAGAGTCAGTCTGACTTGTCAAAGTCCTCAGAGCATGTGTGTATTCTTGTTGGACTAAAAATGAAAATTCGATCGGGATGCCTACTAGTGGAAGAATCGTGAACTGATTTGGTGAGAAAAATGCCATTAACTCTGAGGACTTAGTCTGGGGACATGGCCAATGTTATCAGACTCCAAAACGTCCCAAGAGTCACAGTGAAATTTCATGTGAGTGTCCTCAGACCCTACCCCTTACAATCACACACTACCTCTTTAATATTTTGCCCTTTCTTGAGTCTTCGTCAGAGATTCAAAGAAAAGTGATTGCTGTTTGGATGATGCCTTGTAAATTCATTGTATATCTATGCCTGCTTGGGTTTCCAGCATTGCATCTATTTTTTGTAAACGAGTTATCTCAAAGATGACTGTAAAGTATCATATGCTACGCAGAAAGCAGCATATCCTTACTTAAAGTAAACTATTTAATTATATTTTTTTCAGGATTTCATAGCTTCAGTATTATTGGCTGTGTTGTGGATAAGTAGCGTTGGAGCTTGGGGATATGGCCAAAGCCAGTTAAAGAATTTGACAAATCCTAGTTATCTGAAGACTAACTCGCATTATTGCATCAGCAACTACCAGACCGACATAAAGTGTTTATCAGTCGTCAGAGGAAGTGTTACAGGCATCACTGTTTCCGTGGTAATTATGAAACAAACACATTTTCAGTTTAGTTATTTTAGGTAATGATTTTAGTTAGAATTGTTATCCTGCACTAAATAAACTATTTCAGTCTCCTACTGGAAAACAGCCGCTAGTACAAAATCATAACATTTTTTACAAATACATTAACACAGCATATACAGAGTGAGTTTATACTGACACTTCACCACTCTGTGTCAGTATTTATACTGACAATACACTATAATTAAGCAAAAGGTTCATACCTTTAATTAATATACATTTTTTATTAATGTATATTAATGCTGTTAAACATAATCTTCCCAACATTTTATTTAATAACATTAAAAAAGAATTAAATTAGCTACAAATATAAAGACAACACACATTGTAAACACTATGTGATACTAAGAATTATACAAAAACTAAAATATTTTTTATTTTGAGATTTCATTTTTGTACAACTTAGAATACAGAATATATATTTATTTTCCCCCTTTTTTACATACATTTTCTTAATTTAAACATGATTATTTAGTGAAGAGGAAAAATTAGGTATTCTCCCTAGGCTAGCCTGTTTTGAGAATATCACCACTTTCAATTTCATATGGTCTTTTTGAGTCCAGACAAGCACATCACTACAACTAATATTCAATAAACAAGTATTTCTTTCTTTAGAGCACCTCAAATTTTTTAAACTAACAAAATAACTTAAACATGTTATTCAAGAGAGTTGATTTATATAAGAAACTTCTATGATATACTATTATTAGGAATTGGTTGAAAAGTCAGGATAACTATCAAAATAACAGTAAAACCTCTTTTACTATTTATTATTTCTTTGGATTTAACAAAGTATTATTTTTCGTAAATCTAATTACCTTTAACTTGTAATAGGTCATAATCACCTGTTATAATTTGCACTATACTAAGTCAGCTGTAGGTGTACATTAACATAATTAATGAATAATTGTATCAGCTATTGGAAATATTCTATCATTTGGTGTTTACATGGTGATACAATACAACCTCGGTTATCCAGTGCAATATTGTGGCAGGTAAAGCTGGATAAAAGTATAAGTAACAAAAACTTGGTTTTCTAACAAACATCAGATACAATAACCCACAGTGAATGGTAAGTGAGAGAGGAGTGTACAATTTCATGCAACACATATGCAAAGATATGGGGAATTGTAATGAGACGAACGCGGCCGACAACGTTTTGTCGAAATCTTGTGTCTCGTGAGACATAGATTTTTATAAACAAGTGTGTTTTACTCATTTGGTAAAACAATACTATTATTAAAAAAGAACTATCATCTTAATTTTGTTTCTACAAGTTACAGAAAAATTTCATTAGCAAAATTCAGCAAAACAATATGTGATTTTCTCTGTTCTAGAAGTATACAGTGTTCTAAAAATTGGTTTGAGATAGTGATAAACTCAACTTAATGTGTGTTTTTTAAGGCGGATATAAATCATTACATGAGTATGGATGACATGTAGTCTGGTTACTAACTGAGTTCGACTTAGGCTCAGAAAAGGCTTTTATTAATTGCCCTATAGCCAGGGCAACTAAGAGACCTACAGCTTTACATGGAATCCGAACCATGTAGTATTGGTCTGATTTTCAGCTAATTGACAAACCTGATACACAGTTCTGTCCCCTACACAATACCTAGACACTGTCTACCACCCAACATGGACATTCCAGACTTGTCTGGTAGTGTCCACGTCGATGGCAACCATTGACTGGACCAAGCATAGAACCAGACCAAACATAATACTTACATGCTTACTTCATCTCTGATAGAACCTATCACCTACAATCTCCACAGCACTTTGTCCCCAAATTGTTGGATTATTTAACTGCCCCACTAGATTTGATAAAAGCTAAAGTTGTAAAAAGTCATAAATTAATTTAATTAATGACTGTGAAACGTTGGTCAGAATTAAAACTTGATCTACAGTTTTTGTGTTAAGGCCCAAAAATACAAGCTATGTTCAGACTCTTCCAAGTGTCCCATCTTTTAAACCCTATTTTGTATATTCTTTGTATCTAGCCAGACGTTTGAAATTTTTTGAGGTTTTAGACTTTGAGCTTTAACTGAATTATAAATATTCCAATTGAGAGCAAAGTTTTAGATGACCATTTTGACATTGATAACGTTATAAGTTGTATAGTATGTCTTGTTGATTCATTAATTATTTTGTTTATAATTTTACTGTTAAAACTTATTTATGTAAAATATAACAAAAAATTATTGTCACTGTTTGAACATTTCAAGATATGTTTTTTTTAGTAACTAAAATGTTTTCAAATGAACATTAATGTATGATTATGATTGTTAGTTATGTCATTTAATAGTGTGCTACTATTATAATCCCTGTTTAAAAAAAACGAAAGAGCATGAGTGTGTGTGGTTAAACTGATGTTTGAACAAAGCTATTTTCTTAACTCAATGTTACCATTAAATTTCTTTTTTGGAATTACACAGTTTTCAATCACCCCAAAGAGCGCAAATCATTTTTAAATACTCTCATGTTAGGAAGTTTTCTGAGGTCAAAGAATTGTGTCAGTGTCTCATAAGCCCCAAAGCAAAATAACATGTGACAGGGCGACATTGTCGTAGAACGAAAAAGACGGCTGCAGAAAGAAATCATCTAATTGAGAACCTATTTTTCCATACACCAAAATTACAACTTTAATTTCAGCAGAACGATATCTGGTTTTGTGTATTAACAATTAATTAGAACCGTATTTTTAGTGCAACTTAATAACAAACTATGAACTAGCAGAAGCAAACTGCAGTCTGCAGAGATGAAAGTCAGGCGTCAGTCACCTTCAGCACATGTGCATGTTTGCGTAAACCCTAACCACACTACGCCACTCTAGAGATGGGTAAAGTTAGTTCATTTCATTTGCAAGACTAGTTTACGATCAAATCGTTCACTGTAATGAACTAGGTGAATGAACTAGTTTAAAGTGGCATAACGAACAACGACTTCTACAAGCGGAAGTGGAGTGATTTATAGTTTTGTTATTTGCTTTGTTTCATAGACACTTTTTGATTATTAATACTTTTAAATTAGTTCAACCAACCTTCTTTAAATTTCATTTTTATTGCTAATATTGATAAAAATAAATAATTAAATTTGATGATTTCGTCAGTGTTCCTTCCCAGTTCTGATGTTTACTTTGAAGTGAACTACTTCTAATCACAATGAACTAATTATTTCACTCATTCACTAACCTGACTAGTTGATTTGACTCGGATCGTTCCTGGACTACCATTTCTCCACTCCTGCTTTTAAATTGTGATTGGATCGGTACATCGCGTCTGAGTAATGATAACTTCAATTAATTATGTTACCATTGATTGATAATGGCTGCCTCTGGAGAATGTATTGTTAGTAGTAACTGCTCAGAGAAAATACTACTTAAAAATCTTAAAACATATTATTTTGGTCAGGTTGGTAATAAAGAACCAAGATTGACATTTGCATCTGCCGACAATGAATTATTGGTCATCGTTATTATCATGGTCAATTAAACATAAATAAACAGAGTTTGTCTCTTAATTAGTATTTTACTTCTATGTTAAAAATTTGGGAATATAATTTACATAATTGTGGATAAAAACAGTAGGTTTACACAATTCTGGGTAGTTATTTACATGATTAGAAGACGCAGTTCATTCTTGGAACAAAGGCTGAAATAAAATATTTTAATACAAAATTTTACGTTCTTCTCTTTGGCATTGGTAGTTATAGATAAAATATTATATAATAATTTAATAATAATACTGTGAACGGAGGATATTTATCAAACAAAGTAATTCACTTTTCGACAAAGAACAAAATCAATACTTGAGTGAATAAATACAAATTCCAAATAACATCTATAATCCAATTATATAGAATCGCCCCCGGCAATGAGTGAGTCTCAACTATCTTCATTGTTTTTAGTTTTTTCTCATAACGACCTTGATTTATCACGTAACGGGCGGCATCTGCATGCCTCCCTTTTTAGAAATATCTTCCTATACAATTATTATTTTACTATTTATTACTAAGACATTCTTGAAACAAACGGTGAAATAAAATATTTTAATAAAATGTTACGTTCTTCTCTTTGGCATTGGTAGTTATAAATAAAATATTATATGTATACTGTATTATCTGATAATTAATACCAGACCAGATAAAATGTCTTGGTGTAGGTTAATAAATAATCTTAATTATTATAACAATTTGAATATAACCATATTTTTAGGAATCCAAGGATATTAGCTTATTTCCACACAATTTGTTTGATGTCCAAATATAAAAAATGAAACAGTTTAAACTGTAATTAATTACTTTATTTCAACTTTCTCATTTGTATATTGAGTTTGAATGTAAGGTATATAAATAATAATGTATTTAAAAAGGCCTTTTAACCCTCCAGGTGCTGACATCGCGTAGCGCGATGTCAGCGCTCGCCGCTGTAGTGCTGACATCGCGTAGCGCGATGTTAGGTACGCGATCTATTTAAAACGCACTAGCGGCTTTAAACGACTGAATATTACAAAGTGTGTTATATAGTATTGAAGTAGAAGAAACGTGGAACATATTATACTCTATGGAATACGTCTGCATCAAAACAGCCGATATACAACAATTGTTTAGAAGCGTATGTTTTGTTTTCAACACACACAAATCAGATGCTCAGTGTATTGCCGCTTGGTGTTTGTTTACATTGTAAGTTTGTTATTGTAATCTATTATTATTGTTTTATTTTGTGTTTTATTCTATTTTATCTTAAAAAATGAGTGAATTAAGTAGGTCTAGTGCAATAATAAATGTGTTAGACGAACTAAATGAACAATCAGACATTGAGAGTGAAGTTGACTCTGAGTAAATCATCTTGTCATTGCTCCAGAATGTAAATTTTTGTAAATAATATATATTTTTTTAATTAATTATTTTAGTTTTTTATTGATTGTCATTGTTATATTTTGTGAGCTGAAAACATTTTGAGTTGTAAAAGTGAAATAACACTACATGTTACAATGAAATGTGTAACTTGTCATGTATTAGTGATTTTTTACATAGGACAATTTTCCATTTTTTACTCTAACTGAATGTGTCTAAGAAGATAACCTATAACATGTATATATTTTTGTGTTTATTATTAAGTTTTCTACAATATGTCTATCTTGGATTTTCATTTTATGTCTTTTGTGAACTGATACATGAACTCAAATTTAAAAAATTGAAAAAATATTTTCTTCTTTGTAAAGAATAACATCCAGCAATAGTTTACCATGAAAAGATAAGTCCTGTATAAGTATATTTTCTTATTCTATGGTTTTTTCTGAAAATAATGATATGTAATATGTACCATTTTTATTAGGTTTACAGTATTTAAAAAAATATTTTATATACAGTTGCAAACATGATGAAAAACGCCTAGCACTTAAGAAAGTTCAACCCAGCACCTGGAGGGTTAATATATTTTAATTTATAATAGTGTGTTTCTATCTTATTATTTGGTAAATATCTTTGCTACATTCTATAGTTGGGAAATAGACAACATAACTAATGTTTTTCCAGTTGTTATTTTACGCTATCAGTGCCATAATATAGTACTTGCACAATATAGTTTTTTTTTACTGTTTAATATTTTATTCAAGTGTTTTGAGTGTAAATAGTTGACAGTTGCTTATCATATAACGAAATTGAAATGATCAGTGTTTTGAAATGTGTACGACAAATGTGGAATTGATACGATAATTTTGTTCCGTTAAAATGTTGAGGTTCCCTGCACTATTAAGAGAGTAATGCAGATTGCGTTACATGACAGAATAAATACGATAATTTTGTTCGGTAATCGGCACCCTGCATATAAAACCAAGATGCGAATACTACCGTGGACCGTTGATAGATGAAATACGTTAGGTAGGGTGAAACAATGATACTGGGAGATCGGTGAACACGAATGAAGGAATACTCTGCTTTCCTTCAACAAATATAACCTTAGAGGAAATTCACAATGCTCATCCTCAATGCTGTCTATGGACGTTACATTGGATTTGTACTATTAAATTCTAGTATTGTAGTTTTTTTACCGACTGTTGTAGAGTTTTAGAATAGAATACTTATTCCCAACTTCTTGCATCCTGCGGTACTACAACTTTGAAAAGACATAACCTGATGTTACTTTTAAGTACATTTCCACCATTTTGCGTTATTTCTTATAATAAACTATTTTTGTACGTTTTCATGGCTTTCAAATTATTTTTACCATAACCTCCATATTATCTGAGTTTTTATGTATCTGAGGCGGTCTTTGTCCAAATTACGTGGGATAAACGAGAGTACTGTATATGCAATATTGATAGAATTTTAATGTATGTTCATATAAACTGGTTTTTAATGTTATACCCTTATAATATTGTGATTTTACAGATACTTTGGTCAGTAGGTAAAAAAAATATTTTAATCCTTGCAACGTGGAATAAATTGTTCTTTTTTTTACTAAAAAAGTGTAATTATTTTAAAATATGAAAATGTAATTTTCTTAATTCAGATTTTTGTTTTAGCTAGATGATGCAATAAGGCGTTAAAAATACCGACGTATTGAGAAATAATTAAAATTTTATTTTGAAAAAAGTTTTCAATTTACCAACAAATTCTAAAAATATATATGTTTATAATTTTTATGTGTTCAAACTCAGTTTACAGCCAAGATCAAATAGAAATAAAAATTAATTAATCTAAAATGACTTATATAAATTAAATAAAACCTACAGAATATATAAAAATAGTAAAAATACAATATGGTCTATAAAACTGATGTTGATAGATAAAACTGCATACAATAAAAAACACAATAAATCAGAACTAAATTGATGTAAGACAGGCACACGAACGATAATAAAACTATATAGCACTAGCAAAACTCTGTCACAAACTGTTTTACAAGTAATGGGTAACCGCATACTGGCAGCACATCCATAGTTTTTTTTATGCTTCTCACATCTATAGTTTTGTTATTTTAAAAAGAAAGTAAATTTATCTAAGTACGAATAAAAATTAAATAAAAAGTAATTAACTAAAACATATTTATTTTGAAATAATTTTAACACTTTTTAATCCTGAAACCCCATATTGTGCTTTGTGATTCTTTTAACTTGAACTGAATTTTAATATGTAATATTTTAGCTGTCATAGCCACTCCCCTTCCCACTACAACTGACCAATCACTTTCAGATCACACAAACCCTTGTTTAGAAAGACTATTCAACATTCTCCTGAACTCTAGTGGGAGCTCCCACTGCAACTACAATTTATGAAATGTTATAAAATAGGGTTTGGAGGATATATCCGTTTACTGCGTTTTGGCCCTAATAGAGGCTGGGGATATATCCGTTTACTGCGTTTTGGCCCTAATAGAGGCTGGGGATATATCTGTTTACTGCGTTTTGGCCCTAATAGAGGCTGGGGATATATCCGTCTACACTGTCACAATATATATTTTGCTTTTAAATGTGTATAATTTGTTGTTGAACTTGAAAACTACATTCAAACACAGGAGTGAAGTGTGAGTATTAATAACATCTAGGCAATGTGTGTAGTTTAGATGTAATAACTTTGTTTTTGTTTCAATAGATATTGTCATTTTTAAACTTCTTCCTTTGGGCGGCCAGTCTTTGGTTCCTCTACAAAGAGACTCCTTGGTATCTGCAATTTCAACGAGCCTGATTTCTTCAATCAAAATAGTTATATTTAAAAAGATTTTATGCTTAGTCATAAAATGTATATTTGTTTACTAATCATTTGAATTAATATTGAGGACAGCCTTAACTACTAGTAACACATGGCCGGCCTAGTCACGTTGTCATGTGAGTAATAACGTTAGTACAATTTATTATTTGGGAGATCTTGTTGTTGATTGATTACCATTATTGTTGAAAGAATTACATCTTTCACCTTGTTACATCAAAACACATCAGTACAAATTTTAATATTTTTATCATTAATGTACAAGATAATAAAAAAAGATGAAGTTTCAAAAGTTAATTGGTGATTACCAAATATCATTTGCTCATGGTATTTTGTCAACATTTTGATTAATTAGAGAATACAAATTTAACTTCTCAAATATTAGCTTACAAACACAATACAGAGTGTTTGGAAAAGAATGATCTGGTTTTGAACATCTACATTTATTAGACACAAAGGCTTTACCTAAACATATTGTACATTAAAATATTTACAAAAGAATTAAGTTTACGAAAATGTATTATAAATGTTCAATATATTTTCAATTAGCAGGACTGTTTACTTCTAGTCGATAGCTGAATTTCTGAAAGACAGTTTGGAGCAAATTCAGCTATCGACTAGATGTTATCTCTGCTGCAAATGGAGGACATATTGAACATTTATGAAACATTTTCGTAAACTTTATTCTTTTGTGAGTATTGTAATGTCTAATATGTTTGGGAAAAGCCTTTGTTTCAAATAAATGTAGCTGCTTAAAATTGGATCATTCTTTGTGAATTACCCTGTATTTTTATATCAAATTGAAATCTAACTAAAATATTTTCAGTTCATTTTTCTGTTTAACTTAAACACTTGCAATGCGTATTTCTCACTCATATACATGAACAATTCACTATTCCATTCACCTATCTGAGCCTACATAAAAAAAACCATTTCACACACTACTTACACATTACTTATGTCATTATCTTTGATCGTGCCCCAATATAACAAATTTTAAATATATTTATTTTAATTTCAATGATGGGATTAACACATGTCATATTTTTGGGGGGTTTGGTCTGTCATTCTTCATACTTTTTAATGATATAAAATTTAGCCAACAGTTTTCAATTTTTTTATCTGCAATTTTAATATTCTTCAATAACAAACAAATTTACCGTGCATGCTTTCAACCTTGAATTGCTGAAGATGTATATATTTATGTTCCATGGCTGAGAATTGGGTAGTGCTGGCAGTGTGCATACACTCCTCGCCTTTTTCTTCCGAAGCCGAACATATCATGCATTGTCATCTTTGCTAACTGCCAAACCATACGGTTTGTTCGTGTGACTCCAGTTCACATGGGTCTCAAGCCTCTGTGTAACTTTCCTCAACAAGTGAATTACCTACTAACCATCAGCTTACTGAGAATTCGAACCTCTGACCTTGGAGGTCATACAATTTATCACCTTAGCTACAGATCCACCATGCTGTCATGTGTTTTTTAGTAGCAAAACAGTGGTATTGACCTACCTGCCCGCCCATACACGTACGATGGCATTGATCCACCTTTACCCATCATGTTCTGTGGTATTGACCCAACCATACACCGGGGACGTGTTAAATTAAACAAAAATTCAACCTGAAAACCCTCTTATAAAGCTTTTTAAACTCCCATAAATCGTATCTCATAGAACCATGATTTAGATTTTAAAATTATGATATAGATATGAAGTGCTTCTAATAGTCAATGATTTTTCCATTTGGATGATGCAGTAAGATTTAAAGGGGGGGGGGGGGACAAAATAAAAACAAAGATAGAGTTCATGTCTAAAATAATCCAAAACTTACAGAGTTAACAAAAGTACACGTAATTTATTTGTTTCTTTAGTAACTTCTTTTTTCTGTTACTTTCAACCTAATACATCACTTTCCTGGTTTTTAATAAGTTTTAAATTTGTATTATCTGCATTTTTTATTTATAATATATAATATTTTAGTAAACCAAACTTCAATGTCTATGGTGTGTCAGTGCATTGACTTAAGTTCAGCATCAATATCCTCACAGCATACTAATAAAAACTTTCTTTTTTATGGTCCTTAAGCTACACTTTTTAAGCAAAATAATTCTTCAATATTGGAATACTTTAAGTTTTATATAGTTTTTACATATAAAACTTAATAACTATTGTAAAAATTTGAACTTTTAGTTTTAAACTTAAGATAAGATTTACAGATATCAGCCAGGCCATGACCAAGTTTAGCTTTATACTAATAGATTCTACTTTAGGCTCTCCCAACAAACTGCCTCTACGCTCTCCCTTTGTGTTTTGTTGTTAACACCCATCAAAGTCATTAGTTTTGTCATATTTGTCAAGAAGCTTATTTGTAATTGAAATAAAAAAGAAAATAAATAAGAAATCACACGTAAAAGCCACTTAACTGTAAAATATTACAAAATGATAGTAAACATACAAATGTATTTGATATATTACATGGTAAATCCGTAACAAATACAGCAGTTTCATAAAAATATAGCAACTAGCCATTTAATAAATTTTGTTTTAAAAATGTCATATTTTGACTTATTTAGAAGTTTTCACTTTGAAAAACTTTTAATCCAAAATATATTGTTTTTATTTGTATGCCTGATATTTACATTTGAATTAAAAATTTAATTTAAATAATATTATTGTATAAATCTGTAAATCACATATATTTTTCGAACCCACATCTGCCACAGTTAATGATTTTTAAAACTAAGAACATAGTTTATAAGACAAGTTCATATATTTGTTCTGTAGTGTAACATAGTTTATTTTTTGTTAGATTTTAAAAGCTAGTACTGTAGCAAATTTAATGTTTCTAATCAATTTCCTAAATATAATAAGGTTTGTATTTACACATTAAGCAGTTGGTGAGCATATTCGGTTTACAGCTGTGAATATTTAAATTGTTTAACCCTTTGCATGCTGTAGACAAATATTTACATAACAGGACCAGCACTAGGAATATGTTAATATTTGTATCAGTGGCATATAATGATGAACACACATATTCAGTCATTTTCTCTGTGTTAATTTAGGCTAAAGCACAAAGTAATGTTTTTTTTTTCAGTTAGCTAACTAAAAATTGCCTTTAACGTGTGTCATTGCGCACATTAAGCGAATTGTGATCGCAGTTGAACATTTGATTTTACTTAGGCATCTGATATGTACTCTTCACTTGAAGGAAATGGAAATATTGTGTGTGCAGAATAGTTAGCTTGAGAATTTTGAATGTACACTTTTATAAATCAATTTTCTATTGGAATTAATTAAGCTTATAGTAAAATAATACAACACTCTGCTCACAATATGTTTCTCATATTCCTAACAATTTGTTCAAGGTTTTAAATATTTATGGATCTTATAATATTATGAAACACTAATGAAAGATCTTCATAATTTAACACAATAAGCACAAGAAAAGCTGTAAAGATATTAGAATGTGTTCTTGTGGGAGTGTGTTTAGAACCAGTATAATTCTTGAAGCTCTTTTTACTAGAAAGTATAAAGAGTATAATTTGATTCTGTCAAATTACTCCAAATTTGAATATTTTTCCTACAAATCCATAAAATAATACAAAGATATTTAAATCAGCACAATTTAGATTTTCTGTGAATAACAGTATATTTCCATTGATTATAAATAGATCGACTAATTAAATTAATGCACATTTGCTCCTAAAAATTTAGAAGGCTTAGTTGATTATATTCTTAAATCTGATTATAATCTTAAAGTACAATATAAATAATATTTAGTCAACTAATTTCAACGAAAACAATTTTATTTGTTACATGTAAGGTTAAATGGCAGGAAGACTATGGGGAATGTGAAAAATCCACTAGGATTGATTGTAATCCCATTTTTCCTTCCTAATCAGTTCACAGTATTATAATATCAATTATTTTACATATATCATTGTAATAATTTGTTATGTGTTTTCTTGCTTCTTTCTTTCTTTGCTCTCTTTATACTTATAGCACTAGTATTTGTCACTTGTCTGAGTACTTACTTTATACTTATACATTTTAAAAGTTAGTTTACCAGGAACTTTGCCAGAACTTATTTAAAAGGAAAGGAAAAGTATCAGAAACGTCTTTTATATGCACATTTATTACCGTAGTTTTAAATCTTTAAGTGCCTTAATATACTTATAATGTACAAACGGTATGTTGATCAAAATAATATATTTTCTATTTATATACACTGTGTTCAAGAACAATCAGTATTACTTGAATAGTACTTGTTACTAACAATTTTCGGATTATATACATTTCCATGTAATTAGTTAGCCTTATGTATAAGACTGACAATGTTTGTAAATTATTGTATTGTATGTTTTTTATTTTTGCACCTGTCTGTTAATTAAACTAACAAATACCATTAAATATGATGATTATATCCTCATTGAAAGCCTTATTATTGTGTGAACCTATAATTGTCCTACTGTAACCTAGCATTCTGTTATGACAACTTGCAACGTGGCTAATTAAAGTGCTTTATACTTTTCTATCAATTGACGATTATTTGTCTATCAACTGTTTTGTTAAAGTTATTTGTTGCTGTTAGATTGTTCATAATA
Source organism: Stictocephala bisonia (assembly GCA_035578905.1). Taxonomy (NCBI): domain Eukaryota; kingdom Metazoa; phylum Arthropoda; class Insecta; order Hemiptera; family Membracidae; genus Stictocephala; species Stictocephala bisonia. The sequence goes on along the minus strand of JAQJVL010000059.1, from coordinate 2,791,402 downwards.
GTAAATTTTTGGTGATTTCCAACGCTCCAAGTGTTTTTGAAACAAACACAACGTTACAACTGGTATAAAACTAATTTTTTACTTTTTTTAAAGAAAAAATAGTTTTATATGTAGTAAGTAGCACCTGAAGACCATAGGAGTTTTAATGTGTTAGTTTTAAAAATACTTGAAGTGTTGGAAATCTCAAACAAATGTACCAATATATTTATACTACAATAAGTATTCAGTTTATTCGTTCAAATGTACATTTACAAAGAACACGTCAAATCTTTACAATACAATAATGTATAAATACAACGTTGTACAATAAATAATTAACTAATAAAAGGTAATACTAAAGTTCAATAAATTAACTAAGCTACGACTATAATACATTATTTAAAGAAACGTTTACATGCCACGTAAACTATTGTAATCGTAAAAACATTTTTCAACAAAATAGGTTTTTAACCTCATTTTAAAAATTGAGATCCTCCCGACATCACGGAGATCTCTGGGCAGCTTATTGTATATCGAGATGCAGAGGTGATGCGGCCCCCTCCCGAAATCACTCGTGCTGTGACCGGCCACAGAGAGGTCATTTCTGCCTCTAGTGGCATAGGTGTGGTATGAGCCGTTTGTCTCGAAATAAGTTGGATTTTTTTTTACAAACATGCACGCCTCATACCCCACCAGGCCCGCCAAGGTCAACACGCCGTACTCACGGAAGAGAGGCTCATCCGACTGAGATTACCAATGGTTCTTAATGCCCATTTTTGTAATATAAAAATTCTATCAACATTTTTTTTGTTTGACAAGCCCCAAAAAATGACTCCATATCTTAAAATTGATTCTACATGTCCATGGTAAAAAGAAAGCAAGGCTTCAACACCACAGACCCGAGCCAGACGGCCGAGAGCAAAACACTAAGAATAGCGTTGAATAGTTGTTTTAAATGCAGGCACATACATATCTTAATTATATACAAAAAGCTTTTGAGGCAAAAGAAAGTAAACATTAAGACAACATACAAAATATTTCATATATAACTCACAAAAAATTCACTCACATAACTCAAAAACACCACAAAAATAGACTTTCAAGAGTTCTCAAACAGAAAATTTCATTCAATACCAGTTTCCTCCCATGAGAACTTTACCAAACCCCTTTCTGGCAACACAAACCTTTAACACAAGACTTTTGTAGATAAGACATGAAGATATCACATATGATGACATATTAGATGATGACACATTAGTAAGTTTTGAAATAGAGATTTCATTTGTAAATGTACCAGTAATAAATGTCATTGAAACAAGATTAGTAGATAAAGTAAATAAAAGAACATTGCTTCCTGTAAACATAACTACGGAACTCAAATCTGCACTGAAGCAAACTGTTTTACACTAAGAGGTATCATACACACCAGGACAAAGGAGTGGCGATAGAATCTGTGCTATTATATCAGTTGCCTTCAGCCCTGGGTAAACTTTCAAAATGTAGGTGAAACCTTTGTACTACAATTTAAGGTGTTAGTGAAAAAAAGTGGATGACTTTGACAAACTCTAAAATACACCTCTGTCTAACTAAAACATTAACAATAGAGAATGAGAAAATACACATTAATTTCTCATATTTAATGTTAATGTGAGCAAGGAATGGAATACACGAAAAACAAACATTTAGAGAAAAAAGACTACATGTAGATACTTAAACAGTCATTCTAACTACACAGTTGGTTTGTAAAAGAAAGCGTAGCCATTGATTTTGTAGGTTAGAGATGTGATCAGTTCTGTAAGATAGTTTGATACTTGCTCCACAGGGTTGCTGGAGTTGTAGGAGTTTCACTCTCCTCATTGCAGAGAGCAGCCTGTCTCCAGGACTCTCTGCTACAGTTGTTTATGGTGCAAAATATGGATATGGTAAATTGAAAGAAAAGGCCAAAAGATGAAGCGATGAGACTCGGGCTGGGTCAAATAACTAATCTGCCGTTGTTTTCCTGATATTAAATTTAACACTCAATGGTTCTTTTTGCAACGGTTATTCAACCTATATAACTTAGAGAAACATATTATTTACATCAATTGCCTTCCCTTTTGAGCTATTATTTTGTTGATCTGATATGGTGTGTAACATTACACATCATTCTATAGAATCTGAACATATAAATCCTCACTGTTATTTTGAAATGGAAATTAAATTATGAAACATTAATTGTATTTCTTAAATTTTCATTGTACATAATTACAGCAGTTAACAAGAGAGAAAAATATCAGTAAAATTGTTTTACCCTTAACAAGTCATATTGCAACAAATGTAATTTAAGTTACGAATTTTTTATAATACTGGTGATGATTTAATATTTTTTGAAATTAGAAGAGCCTTAATGCTTTATAAAAAAAGGTATGTTCGGTTAGCCATGAATCTATGGTAAAACTAAAATAAAACAATTCACACAGGGAGAGATAAAACACTACCTTAAGATAATTGCCGATAGTCAAACAAATGATAATAATCAAATTGTTATGGTTCCATGTAAAGCTGATTCTATCATACTTATTTTACCATCCAACCAGGGGAATGATGAAAAAAAGGTTTTAAAAGGGAACTGTCCTCCAATTTGGTTATTGACGATTCAGTTTAAGGATAGCTATTTTTACAGCCCTGTAAACTGTGTGGACTATTTTATTAATAGTTTTTTAATTAGCATAATACGTGTTGGTACATATACAGTACAAGTGAACATCACACAACATAAATATACTACAATACAAGCACAAAATGCACAATATTATGGTGATCGATTAGCAAAGCACGCTCCCCATCCTCAGACCAGAGGTATTCACAAAAGAATGGAAAATGGTGTTCAGCAAGTCAATTTATAGGCCTACGACTACGTGATTCTATTGGCTGGAATCACCAAAATGGTAACTGCTGAGATATTGGCTATTACTTCTGTTATTTTAATAACTGAAAATACATTGTTAAAAACTATTTCGGAATAAAAATTAACCTGTTCATTCATTAGTTTATCACAATCCTTACATTTTTCTTTAAAAATAAGTAACTCATCCCATGCATTCATAATCCTACCCTTATTACAAACTTTTAGAAATCTACATTTTCTTCTAATTTATTCAAACTGTGGGTACTATTCAGAAGGTGCTACATTAGATATTTCAGGTTTCTTATCTTTAAAAGCAGAGACATAGTTTTTATATCTTTTGATGAAAGTTACAGTCTGACCAATGTAAAGCATATTACACTCATTATAGCTAATCCTATATATTGCTGAATTACTGAATTTATCTTTACTTTTAATATTTAGTTGTAAAATGTTGGACATAGTATTACTAGTCTTAAAAAGCTATTTATAAATTGAATTTCTTAAATCTATTAGCAATTCTGCGTATACGATCCATTGTAGTGGAGGGATATATACTTTTTTCTTTGTCAGTTTTTCTTTTTTAAGTGTTATTCTTTTATCGTCTTGAATTTTCTTTTCCTTTTTATTCTACTTCAATGATTGATGTCTTGTATCCATTTGCAGTAGCTATTGATTTTATTACATTTATTTCCTGTTTTCTATCTGCAAAACACATAATGGTATTGAATATGCCCTATAGAACAATTCTGAAGCAAATTCCAATTAAAAGGTTTCTATTATGTTTAGCAATTTTATGATAAGAAATACATCTGTTCACAAACTGGAATCTGCCTCATTCCAAGAACAACCCAAAACATCTAGTAAGAATTTTGCTAGTTAATTATTTATTGTTAATATTTTATTTTAGCCCATGAAAAAGAAGAAAATACTTGAGAATTATGATGCTTTGGGCATTATTAAATGTATTTTGATAGCTATATAACAAAATGTTGAAATTAAAAAAAAAAAAAAAAAAAAAAACGAACATAAAGTTGAAATGTTCAAGGTTCACCAAAATCGATTAAATCATTGAAGACAGGAACAAATTTCTGTCTATACATTGTTGACTGTTTCTATAGTCAATGATTAAACGGACAAAACAAAGTATTGTACATGTTTCATTGTTCATTATTATACAGTGTGATGAGTTTATGAACTACTGCAAAGATAATGAAGATGCAAATAAAGATAAATTTCTTTTGTGTAAACTGCCTCTATTTCATGGATTGAGATAGTTTCTAAATAATAAATTTGTATTTTATTACGTTGAGGACTAATAATAACAATATTTTCTCGAGACAATATATTGGTGCGATCTGTGATTGACAGTTTATCTGTCAAAATTGAAAAAAAATCTGTTCAGTAAAAGTCCCTTCATTACTTCTCATATGACATTGAATAAATGAACATCTTTATTAAAGGTGGAGTTAGGTTAGGTTAGGTTCTCTCAATCACCCAATCTTATTGGTAAAAATGTTTACATTATTTTCAAGATCAATTGTATAACATTGATAAAATGTTAATCATTACACCGTCAATAGAAGAAACAAATACTTATAACCTAGAGGTTACATTGTTTCATACAAGTTTTTTTTACAAGTCTACAGTCTAATTATAATACATAATTCAATATTGAAATGAAATTGAGAGGTTATCTCATTAAGTAATATTTCTGCAAAATTATTACTTTTACTATTGAATTTTCTTTAATGGATGCAATCAAATTCTTCAATGCTAAATAATCTTTGACGTACCGTAACTAATTGCCATTTCAAAGAATGTTACTGTTCTTGACATTTGGAATTATTTTGCATGTTTAATACTGTAATAAATTTAAATGAACGAGTTTCTTAATTGTAGATTACAGCTTTTTGTGACTGTATCTATTCTAAAAACTAATTAGTGTTCAATAATTGAATTATTTCAATTGTCTCTTTTATAGAAGCAGTAAATCTGTTAATTTCTGATAAATAAATTGAAATAAAAAGTAAGTTTGTTTCAAATTCATCATTTATTTGTTTTTAATGGTAAGTAAGTATTATGTTTGGTCTGTGGTTGTACCACAGAGAAGTTATACTATTCTGTAAAATGTTTAATTTTAGACCCAATAACAATTTTAAATTGTTTTATTTATTTTTGTTCTAAAAAACATATACAGACAGAATAAAATCAAAGTGTCTTTGGACATGTTATAAATTTACAAAACATATTATTTATTGTTTTACTAACAATGTCCTAGAACTCTGACCATCTCTCTTAATAGTAAATAAATATAGGTTAGTTAATCAGATGAAATATTGATATCTCATCTCCTTACGACAGAGCTTACCCTTAATACAGGGCTGTGTCTCATCAGTAGGGCAGTGCAGTATTTGAGGTTGTCATGGACATCACAACTCACTATGACTTCGCAGGGAGAATTTCACTGCTTGTTTGCAGACTAGTTTCTTATCTTTGTCAAAAAAGTCAATAATTTCTTCTAAAAGACCATCTCCCTTACCCTCTCTTGTCTTTTGTTTACTTCATGCATTCACAGATGGGGGCAGCACTATACACAGTCAAAAGAGCCATAGTCAGGTTTTTTCACGCTAGGCCTGTTGAGTTAACCATCCAGAACATGTGGCGTATAATAAATGGCGTAGCCTACTCTTTGATAGGGCAAAAATGTTACTACAAGTCAGAAGAGAAATGAAAAAGAATTTGAGACTAACAAATGAGCTAAAAAACACCCTATAAATTATCAAGAAATATAAAACATGTACATCAAACAACAATAAAGAGAATGGAAACTTTAAAATAATCCTTTTTTTTTTTAATTTTTGGATAATCAATCATTTATATTTATAGGTGAATTTTTCAATCAAAAATTAAGATTTTTTATGTTAAGTTAATTCCTGTAGATATTAAAATCTATATCTTTAAACAAATAAATAAATTTTATTAATCATGATTTCTTTTTTTCTTTAGAACGGTTATAAGCAGCTTCATCCCTCCACCTCATAATGAGAATCATATTGTTAGCTATGTAGACACTTGGTTGCTAAACAAACTATAGCGCAATCTGTATTGTACCTTTTGATTGTAAATATTTTCATAGTAAGCAATACATTTTACGGTATGTAAGTTATTAAAAAATCTAAGAACTAAAATGACAAAATCTTTACTCAAATGCTTTGAAAGCATTGCCTACTGATATGTTGGAAGCTGATTCTCAGCCTTATTAGACCCTGCATCACATCGACGATAGCTTGGTCAGACAGCTCAAGTGTAGAATCGAATGCTTGTAATCACTCTCTGATTTCATATCCTTCATGTTCTAACATCCTGGCACCTTTTTTTTAACAATCCTGATTATTTTTTTCTAAATCCTTCTCCTAAGCATCAACTGTTGTGATCCATTAAACATCTTTCTACACGTTATTGACTGTTTCATGATTAATTCCTCAGATATATATTATTTCTTGTTACAGATTTTAAAGCCTTTGTCAGATATTTACTGTTAACAATACTTTCCGAGTGTGCCTCAACAAGAATCTTGTATAATGTAAGTTTTTATATTACTCTGTGGTATGTTGGTTGGATTAGAGTTGTGCAATTTTCTAGAGAAACAACTTCAATTATTGTAATATTACCTTTCTTTACGTTTTCTGTAATTTTTGAAGAATTATTAACCATCATCATTGCTTTCAAAGAAGTGTGTCTACAATGGAGAATATGTTTGACCTTGGGAACAGATTCTGTATAAAAACCATTCCTCAAGTAGATTATTAATTACATTCACATGTTACTCCGAGCTCTGTACATTGTAATTTAGTATAAAAATCTTACCTTTTGTCCATGCACTGTTATGTGTTTTATGACAATAAAAATCTTGAATCTGTTAGAAATAGCAACTAACAAGTCCCATTGTTATTACAATTTTTTTACAAATATATCGTATGGTTTGTTGTCAGCTACCATTTGTTAATTATAAAGCTGCAATGTATATTTGGATAAATATCCAAAAGTCATGATTATATATTCATTGATGATAAAATGTAAAGTGATCTCCTGTTACAAAGCTAAGCCCAATCCATGGAGCCATCTAACACCTGCCTCACTGATTATGTGTATGCTGACCAATCCCTCCGTAAAAGAGCGCAGGGGCACTATGTAACTATGTGATCCATTGTTTTGATAGACTCCCCGCAATCACATGACTGATCTACTATTAATCCCCATTTATACTTCCAGTAATTGCATCTGCCAACGCCAGTTCGGAACCAATTTAACAATGTCCACTCCTTACGAGGGAGGTTCATCCCACCTACAGGTATTGACGAATCGTTAATAAGGAACTTATTACGTCCATCAAAACTGTTCCACGCCATGGCCCAGCTGGTATTGGGCAAGAAATTTGATCTGCTCAAATGGAAAGTAGTACGTAGAGGTGGGTTTCGAGATTTTAAGCGATCGTTCTGACGTGGGAATGCCCCGAGTGCGGGGCATTCCAGATCTGTGGATCCATTTGTACAAATGTTTTTAGTACACGTACAGTGGTACTCACCTACCTGCCCACCCTTACACATACAGAGGTACTGACCTACTCGCCCACCCCTACATGTACGGTGGTACTGGGCAGGGTACCTATTGAGACCCCTTCATAATTGTTTATGAGTCATTGATTAATTGTCATCAAATATATGGCAAAGAAGTGGATTTGAGGTCAATGACAGTAGTAGGCCTAGTAATAATAGTTAGAATGAAGAGACTTAAGACATTTCAAGGTAGTAAGGTGACATGGAATATTAAAATGACGCAAATGTAAAATGAGGGTTTTATGGTTCAGGTAAGGGCCTTATGGTTCAGGTGAGGGTCTCATGGTTCAGGTAGTTTTGTTGTTGTTGGAGGGAGAATAAAAGTAGTTTTCCTCTAGCAGAACACAAGCATTTAATTTTATCATACAACTTATCAAATTTAAGTGAAATTCACTCTATAAGCAAATTAAAAAAGCACAAATACTACAAACTTAACTCACTTAAAGTTGTGAACACAACTTAAAACTATATTTCTTAATGTTATTATTGTTTCTATAAGCCCTAAATTTTCATAGAAAACACAACCAAGGGAAATATCACATGAAATATTATATTAAATCTTATTTTATAATTACCGTTTTAGTGGCAATTGTATATATTGTTTTCATTTTTGTTTTAATATTATATAATAAAAGTACAAAAAAGTGTATATATATATATATATCTTGTATGGCTTTTTGTCAACTACATTCTTTTTTTTCATTTAAAATTGTGTAAAAACTATATACTTGGAAAAAACGTCTAAAAGTCATTACATTATAATAAAAATTAAAAATAAATAAATAAATAGCAATAGATCTCCTGTCACAAAGCTAAATCCAATCCACTAAGCCATATAAGATCTGCCTCACTGATTCTATTTATGCTAATTAATCCCTCCATAAAAGAGTGCAAGGGGCACTAAAACTATGCTATTTGATCCATAGTTTCGATAGACTCCCCGCAACCACATAACTGATCTACTGTCAATCCCCATTTGTATTTCCAGTAGTTACATTTGTTCACTCTAGTTCGGAACCAATTCAATAATGTCCACTTCTTATGAGGGAGGTTCATCCCACCTACAGGTATTGACGATCGTTAATAAGGAACTTATTTCATTCATCAAAACTGTTCCACGCTATGGACCAGCTAATATTAGGCGAAAAATTTGATCTACTGAACTGGAAAGCAGTATGTAGAGGTGGGTTTCGAGATTTTAAGCGACCATTCTGACGTGGGAGATCCTGGATAATAGGGAGGTGCGGAGTATTCAAGATCTTATTGAATTCTTTACGTAGTGCCTCTTGACGACTTATTTCTGGAGGAGCTATACTGCACAGCACCGGGAGCCAAGGTAGTGGAGTTGCCATGAGAGTACCACTAATAGCTCTCATGGCTATATTAAGTTAGATATCAATTGCTTTTTTGTGTGCGCTATTTAGCCATACGGGAGCACTGTATTCAGTAGCTGAATAAACCAGTGACAAAGCAGTTGTACACAGGATGTGTATGTTGGCTCCCCAAGTTGTTCCAGCAATATGATGTAGTACATTTGCCCTGGTTTTAATTTTAGTTGCTGTTTTTTGAAGATGACTTTTAAACGTCAGTGATCGATCTAACGTTACTCCCAGGTACTGTGGATGATCATTGTGGTGGAGTTTTACACCATTTAGAATGATATTTAGTTTTTGATTAGCCAGGCTATTAGTTAGGTGGAAGCAGCCTAATTCGGTTTTTTGATAGGTTAGGATTCAGCTTCCAGGATCTCTAATATTCTTTGAGGGTTGCAACATCGTTTGTGAGTGTTTATTCTTTTTTGTGAAGTCCCTGTGTTGATAAGCTAAAGCATTATCGTCTGCATATATACATTTTCTTGACTTGGTGATTGGGATGTCAGCAATAAACACGTTAAATAAAATTAGAGCAAGTACGGACCCCTGTGGCAGACCATCCTTCAGCTGTTTAATATTGTATAATAAAAGTTCAAAAAGTACAATTGTACTAGAAACTTAAGTAGCCTTTTTAGCTTTGATCTGTAGAAAACTGTGTGGTTGGAATAAAACCATAACTGAGATTATATTTTAACAGAATATTAAAAAGGTTTGATTTAGTCATAAAAATTATCACTTAAGACAGAGTAAACTTGATTATAGAAGTATTACGATTCATGTTACAAACTGTTATATATTATGTTTAATTAATTGCATAGACGCACATAAACGTAAATATTTTAAATTTACTTCTAACGAAGCCAAATGCACAAAGAATTTGACTTAGATATAGATCTAAGTGATGCTCTGAAGCATTCTTCGCGTTGCCTCCATTGCGACCTTGAAAGAATTTATTGAAGCTGCAGCTGAACCTGCAATGGTCCTTGCTCTGCCGGATTCCGGGACTCAAATATCGTTTTAAATGCCAACTACGAGTAAGAACTGAGGATTCACAAGATTCAAATCTTAGTTTAATTTGTTCTTCAGGGGTTAAGTTGTTCTGTTTTTAGTGGTTAGCCGCTTGCTTTGTTCTTTAAATCATTTACTCTGAAAACAGGACAGTTCGGATTTTATGTTAAAAGTGTTCGGCTAACCTGGTTTAATTTTAAATCACCAAACTCAAAAATCTGAAGATAGATTGTTCTAACCTTTACAATTAAGAGTATCAACTAAGATGGTCAAATTATTACAAAAGATATCGTACGTTGGATTTTGGTTTCAGACGATCCCGTTGAATTGAGGTTCTGCGTCTTAAGAAAACGAATTGAGGAGTTCTGGATTTGGGAAAGCCTGGACAGGACAGCCGACGTGAGGGAATTAACAGGGAATGCCAGAAGTAACGGTCAGGAGATCCGCAGTGCACTGGCACTCCGAGTTCTGAGCAGCCATTGGTAGACGGACCGCCGCGCCGGAGAGTTCAATGCCTTCGGTTCTTCCTTGCGCCAGTCAGCTGTGACCCAAGGACTGTGTACGGACGCTCCACTTGCCGTAGCCGCGACCGGATTGTTGTGCTCTCATCCACTATTGGATTGGATTTATTCTCCGGTCACAGTTTCTCAGTAAGTTTTCATATAGCTGCAATTTAATTTATTGTGTCATCCCTTATTTTGTTTGAAAGGGTTGTAACGAGTTGTGTTTTCCTTACATACTGATATGTAATTAGTTATTAAGTAGCTCATACTTTAAAAATTATTTCAGAAAATTACACTGCCCTTTTATTAACTTTGTATTGTGCGGCATTAAAGTAATTTAAAACAACTATTTTTAAAACTAATTGTTATATCCGAAAAGTCCTCCATAATTTTATCTACAGAGCGGGTATTAATGACTTTCCCTTTGATTATTGTATATTTTATTGTTCAATCAAATATATACAATAATTGATTGTAATGTATTCATACACTAATAAAATATTGTATATTTTATCTGGAAACAGTAAAATGTTGGTCTATATTTTATTCATAAACGGTTACATTGATTTCAATGAGAAATGTCATTGTTGTATACATTTGCGTTACACTTTCTTGTATTTAAGAGTTGGAATGTCGTTGCTATAGTTGTCTGTATGAAAGTACCATTAAATACCATTAGTGAAGGTTTAAGTTCTGTAATGATCGTTGTTTAACGAAAAAGTAATTAATTTTATATAAATGACAATTGAATCGGAATCGGAATGCGAGAAGATCAATTTTTAAGCCTCTAAGAACAGCTTGAAGCCCTTTTAGGATTTCTAACCTAGAAATAATTATCTAGACAACATTATTGTTTCATAGCACTATGCTATAATGCCGCTCTGTATTTATTTTATGATATTGTTATTTTAAGAATTTTAATACAGGCATATAGAGCCCACAGGCTTGAATAGTCAATCGGCAGATTTTATGGTAAAGACAAAATGCATGATAAATTTTGTTCACAAAGTATCTGAAATTGATCTTATTAAAATATATTTAGAAAACAATTAAAGGAATATTGCATAATCCATTTAGAACAGAATGTTTTAATATAATACATTTTATGGTAGTGAGTTTTTTAGGTTAAATGGTTTGCCTTTCATTAATATATTTAAAATATTAGTTTCGTAAATTTGTGTTGTGTTAAACATGTAGGGCCTACACATAAATGCTCCTATTATAAGCGTAGAAGGTACGTAATGCTAGTGGTAGTGATCGTGTTGCATTGAAAACAAGTACAAAGTAACATGGACGAATTTTTTCATTTTTTATGTTACGTATGAACAGGAAACTCGTTTGAAATTAGTATCGTGATCAACGAAATCTCACTGTTGTCACGTCTAAGTGCTTGGCTTTGAAATCAAGACAAATTTAATTATATTACAATCAAACAAATTTGCTTACAACCCATTAGTGGTTAGTTTTCCAATTGGTATGATGTGGTTGATTTTTGCGCCAGTTGTACTTATTAAAATATTTAAGAATCAAAATACTTTTTGCGCGCCTCATTTTGCATATTTGCATAATACGCAAATCGTTTACTACACTAGGGGACCAGAAAAAACAATGGTCGCTGAAAGTGTTTTTACTATAGACTAGAAAAGAAAGTGGTTGCTCTGAAAGCTCTTTTACCGTAGTAACTAGAAATCGGACATTCCAAAAGTACATTTACAGGAAAATAGTATAAACTAAACTAGGTTCGCTGAGGAAGCTTTTATTTACCGCTGGAGAAGTATTAATGAAATTAGGAACTCTAAAAGTGCTTTTACGGTAAGAGACTAGAATCTAATTTAGGCTCTCTGAAAACTCTTTTAACTGTAAAATATCAGAAAATGATAACGCTCCAAAAATTGTGTTTTTCCTTTTTTACTGTGGGACGCTGTGACAGAAATGTATTTTGTAATACTCGACAGAAACCTGATTACAACATGGCCCTAATGAAAGAAGGAATGGCGCCTAGAGAATTTTAACAATTTTAACGTTTTCTATTCATATTTTCTCTTAGAATACCCTAGACTTACGTATTATCCATCATACTAGGGACAGAACGTGGGGTGGGCGGGCTACAGCACTGAACGTGAGGCCCAGCACTCTCGGCGTCTACGTGTGACCTCAATCTAGGTATACAGTTTATTTTGTCGACGACTTTTTCATTCCGAACATAATTCATTTAATGCTGCAGTAGAACTCACGCAGTCTAAGTATAACAAGGACCGTTACTTCTGCCGTCCTCATTGTGGCCAAATAACAGTTTCTTACCAACTCGACGTCCACGGCGGGACACTCGGGGATGGTCTACTTGCATTCGCTGAGACATCCTATATCTATCGAATATAGATATAAGCAATTTTATATTCTGAACATTTAATTCTTTCACGTTAAGTATTTGCAGGGGCTGACAATGTTCTGTACCTTCCAATCAACAAGGTTCTTGATATTACAAAAAAAAAAAAACTGTCCTGTTAAATTTTTGTACACATAAAATGAAAATAATGCGTCGATTAATTATTTTACTGATGGCACTTGATCCACTTAACGGTTCAATTAAAAAAATATAATAATGGCAAAGTTGTTACAGTTTTGTGATATTAAATCGAAGATTTTAATGATTGGTCAGCTAACCAGTTAGAGAAGATAAGGTTTGTTAATCATTTACTTTCTCCTTTTTTATTCGTAAAAGGACCTTAAAAATACTTGGCTTTACTCCTTTTACAGTCCTCCAGATTTTGTTTTTTTATTTTCAAACATTCAGAAACCCTATACATACATTTTTAATCTGATATATTTCTGCATTTTTTGAAACATCAAGCGAGTTTTTTATAATGGTCTTCAGCCCTTTTGATTTTCAGGAGAGTAGGACATATATTTTACTATTTCCCCCAAACCTGCTACATTTGTAATTAAGAGACAAATATCTTTAATTGTATGCTTAATTTCATTTGTGCTTAACACTTACTTTGACTTTCAAAAATATTAGTTTTTGCCCTCGATGCAACATTTTTTTAATTTTAAAAGCTGATTTTAGTGGATTATACGTCTAGATAAAGCTCAAGCTGATATTTAGGGGTTCCTCTCGGCAGTCTTGGAGGTAGATCAACAAACCGTTTGTGACCCCAAATAAGAGGTTCGTATTCGTTTCATGCGCACTATGGTTAGTTTTGTGGGGTTCCTGTCGACAGTTTTGCAGGTAGATCAACAAACCGTTCGTGGCCCCAAATAAGAGGTTCGTATTCATGTCGTTCACACAATACGTTTTGTGGGGTTCCTCTCGACAGTCTTGGAGGTAGATCTACAAACCATTCGTGTCCCCAAATAAGAGGTTAAATGAAAAAAATGCCTTTTGAAAGGGGCGAAAATAGGACTGTAAAGTTCTCTCTAACACTTAAACTCACTCTTAATAAATATTAAGAGGTTCGTATTCATATCGTGCACACATGGTTAGTTTTGTGGGGTTCCTCTCGACATTTTTGTATATCAACAAACCGTTCGTGTCCCCAAATATGAGGTTCGTATTTATGTCGTGCGCATTATGGTTAGTTTTGTGGGGTTCCCCTCGACATTTTTGTAGATCAACAAACCGTTCGTGGCCCCAAATATGAGGTTCGTATTCATGTCATGCGCACTATGGTTAGTTTTGTAGGTTGCCTTTCGATAGTGTTGGAGGTAGGGTTCTTGCCCAAAACAAAAAATTAGGAATATTTCTGATGGTTTGAATTCTCTGTGAGCGTACATGCAAACTGTCAATATTGTATGTGAAATTTCTAAAATTTGTGTTATTTTAAGACTACTACGCCTTAGTTTTGATATTTTCAGTCAAATTTAGTGTTTTGTTTGTTTTATGATGAGGTATTACTTGTATGAGAAAATATGTTATCTGAGCATTTGACTTATATTATTAATATGCGGTACCAGTACATTTATTTTCGACGGTATTATGATAAGGTTAGTTAGTGTACGTGGTTTCTATACAAAAATATGCGTATGTATAAAATGTAATGTATTTTTACACAATATATGGATAAACAATTAATTCACTGCAGAGGACTCGACCCGGATTTGCTTCACGCCGACCGCTTTCTCCTGCAGTTTTGAGTAAAGGTAGCCTAATCACGAGCTAGTCCGTGTTAGTCATATGCGAAATCGTAATAAGAGAAAGCTAATTCGGAGTAAGGGACACATTGTCGCCATCGAAGTGATGTAGATCTGCCTTTCCTACTCGGGTACATTCTTCGCCATCATTTTGCTTCCTGTCGTTGACGCGTCATGGGTTACGACTCACATCTAACGTTTCTGCAGAATACAATTGAAAATGTTTGATATTTTACATTTCAAGGATCTTCTAGTAACCTCGTTCTCCGTCCTGTTTGTCATTATTTGTGGTATTTTGCAACTCGTACTAATATACATAGCGTACGGTTTGTTGTCAGCTATCGTTTCATAATTTAAAAAAAATACAAAAGCTGTGATATACATGGAAAAAATCCCAAAAGTGACGTGATATTAATACAAATATGAAGTGATCTCCAGTCACAAAGCTAAATCCAATCCATAGACCGGGGTGTGATGTCGTTCGCGTCCACAGCAAATATTTAAAGCTGTACGTACTCCTTGGGTAGTTCTAAACAATCAACAAATCTGGTAGCTGGACTGTCACGAATTTTTGATCTCCCCAGCTATGGAAGCTACAACAGAAAATTATGCTATAAAAAAATTACCGTATTTGAAATATAGTAAATAAATATTTTTGTACAATATCAATTTCAATATTTGTGGTATATTCTAGTATAAAGCCGTAAATGTAACGCTTGTATATCAGCAGTTTTAATAGTTTTTCAAGGGTGTGTTTGTAAATGATTTTAGGTTATGATGCAGATTACAGTATTTTAAATCTAAACTAGACTTTCCTCACTTCCATTATTTGAAACAGACACACTAGATGAGTTTGGATGTCGCGTTTGATTAATCATTAGATAAAAGAAAATAAATAATTTTACCAACCAAGTCGAAAAACGTACTGCAGTTTTCTTCATGGCGTAAATATCCGACAATTCTTTCCTACCCATTGAAAACACTCCAAGAAATAAAATGTTATACTAGGTATACCGTAACAATTACTTTCACTGGTACGGCCGAGCTTAGAGTAGTATCCTCTACAACTACAAAGTTGTCAACTACACAACTCAGTTTGATACTTGTATCAGTCCTAATCTGTGCCAAAGTTTCTGGCAACTCGTGTTCTTCCTTGATAGATATTGCCAAATCAGTACCAGTTAGTTGGCTGCGAACCCATTAGCAATTAGTGATTGATTGTCAACTCCGAGGTCAACGACTCGGACTCCAGTATCCAGCTTCCGTATCCGAATAACCATTATGCAAACGTTTTATTTTTTCAAGTTTTATGAGTTTTTTTTACATACCAATGTTGTTTTTGGACTATTTTATGACATTTCAGATTGTAATAACAGTCTTATAAGTATTTTCAAATACTTAGACTTTCAAATAATATCCTTATAAGTATACGTATAAGTTTGTGTCCGGAAGTAGTACTTATTCTTCTTATTCCCGATCAACTCCAAGTATTGTATTGCGAACTCTCTATATTCAGTAGTAAACGCTGCCAGGAAGTGTAGTTTTTTGTGTTTTTAAAAACTTAATTTAACCTAGATTTTCAGGACTATGAATAATTTACAGCTTCAAGTTAATAATGTTTTTATTTGTTAACGATACAGAATTCTTTATTTATCTTTATTACAAACCTTTATACAAGCTACTTACTGCAAAGCCAATTATGGGAAGGTCCTTTCAGTCATTCTGTTTTTCGTTTTTATTTATTGTTTTAAGTGTCTGATTTCCGGATTGTTAAACAATGAATAAAAGACTTGCTACCGACGGCTTAACGGATTGCTCCCTACCGTGGGATATACTCGGGGCCACACACGTTCGCTCCCAGGAACCAAGGAAATTACGGTATTCCCAGCCACTAAACACAAGGAAACTAAGTTCCTACATCCACACGTCATTAGGATGATACTAGTGTCACTATCCACAAAACACAAGGAGCTCCCATACTCGCATGTCACTAGGATGATATCAGTGTCAATATCCACATAACACAAGGAGCTCCCATACTCGCATGTCACTAGGATGATATCAGTGTCACTATCCACATGTCACAAGCAGTTCCCATACTCGCATGACACTAGGACGATACCAGGGTCGCTACCCACATAACACAAGGAGCTCCCATATCCACATGTCCCTAGGACGATACCAGTGTTACGATCCACATGTCACAAGGAGTTACCATACTCGCATATCACTAGGACGATACCAGTGTCACTATCCACATAACACAAGGTGTTCCTATACTCGCATGTCACTAGGACAATACCAGTGTCACTACACACGTCACAAGGAGTTACTATATTCACATGTCTCTAGGACGATACCAGTGTCACTACACACGTCACAAGGAGTTAACATACTCGCATGTCACTAGGACGATACCAGTGTCACTACACACGTCACAAGGAGTTAACATACTCGCATGTCACTAGGACGATACCAGTGTCACTACACACGTCACAAGGAGTTAACATACTCGCATGTCACTAGGACGATACCAGTGTCACTACACACGTCACAAGGAGTTAACATACTCGCATGTCACTAGGACGATACCAGTGTCACTACACACGTCACAAGGAGTTAACATACTCGCATGTCACTAGGACGATACCAGTGTCACTACACACGTCACAAGGAGTTAACATACTCGCATGTCACTAGGACGATACCAGTGTCACTACACACGTCACAAGGAGTTAACATACTCGCATGTCACTAGGACGATACCAGTGTCACTACACACGTCACAAGGAGTTAACATACTCGCATGTCACTAGGACGATACCAGTGTCACTACACACGTCACAAGGAGTTAACATACTCGCATGTCACTAGGACGATACCAGTGTCACTACACACGTCACAAGGAGTTAACATACTCGCATGTCACTAGGACGATACCAGTGTCACTACACACGTCACAAGGAGTTAACATACTCGCATGTCACTAGGACGATACCAGTGTCACTACACACGTCACAAGGAGTTAACATACTCGCATGTCACTAGGACGATACCAGTGTCACTACACACGTCACAAGGAGTTAACATACTCACATGTCACTAGGACGATACCAGTGTCACTACACACCTCACAAGGAGTTCCCATATTCGCATGCCACTAGGACATACCAGTGTCACTACACACGTCACAAGGAGTTACCATACTCACATGTCACTAGGACGATACCAGTGTCACTACACACCTCACAAGGAGTTCCCATATTCGCATATCACTAGGACGATACCAGTATCACTATCCACACAACACAAGGTGTTCCCATACTCGCATGTCACTAGGAAAGTACCAGTGTCACTACACACGTCACAAGGAGTTACCATATTCACATGTGTCTAGGGCAATACCAGTGTCACTACACACCTCACAAGTAGTTCCCATATTCGCATGTCACTAGGACATACCAGTGTCACCATCCTCATAACACAAGGGATTCTCATACTCGCATGTCACTAGGACGATACCAGTGCTGCCATCAACATAACACAAGGATAACAAGGAGTTCCCATATTCACATATCACTTAGATGATACCAGTGCTGCCATCAACAAAACACAAGAATATCAAACGTCCCCATTTACACAAGCCATCAAGACAACACCAGTACTCAAGTCCACAAAAAACAAGGCTAACCAAAATCCTCACTTACAATTATTGCGATTAAGACACTATTATCCCTACTCTATCTAACACACGATATCAAACATTTCCCACAACCTCATCATAAAAGATCGACAGGATCTATATATCACAAGGATAACAAAAAATGAATGCTATATCATTGAAAATAAATGTGCCTTTCCTGTTGTTCCCAATTAATTCTTGCTTCCGTAGTAACAGTAAATGGACCATTTGCATGTAGTGTTATGTCTTATTTGCTTGCTAATTGTGAAAGTGGTATAAATCGGTTCAGATGATTGTGTAAAGACAAATGCACCCAAATTTTATCCACTTAACACTAATAAACATTAAGGCCCCTCCGGGGTGTGAAGTATCCCTACTGGCAACGTACATGTCCACAATTATCAGCGATCTAATCACTCAAAATAAAGGCACGCCAGTAGCCTATTCTATAAGGTCATTTAACAAAAGATCTTACCTACTTCTCGCCAACGACTATCTAGCTTTCAACTCAACAGGACATAAGGACACACCTGAGAGAGGAGAGCGGGGACAGTGTTGGAGCGGTCCAGTCACTGGCCAGTTAACGGGTGACTACCGTGAGACCCACTTCTCGGCCTGAACAGCGGCTCCACAGGATACAAGGTCACACCTGAGAGAGGAGACAGTGTTGGGCCGGCTCAGTCACTGGCGAGTTAACAGGAGACTACCGTGAGACCCACTTCTCGGCCTGAACAGCAGCTCCACAGGATACAAGGTCACACCTGAGAGAGGAGACAGTGTTGGGACGGCTCAGTCACTGCCGAGTTAACAGGAGACTACCGTGAGACCCACTTCCCGGCCTGAACAGCGGCTCCACAGGATACAAGGTCACATCTCAGAGAGGAGACAGTGTTGGGACGGCTCAGTCACTGGCGAGTTAACAGGAGACTACCATGAGACCCACTTCTCGGCCTGAACAGCGGCTCCACAGGATACAAGGTCACACCTGAGAGAGGAGACAGTGTTGGGCCAGCTCAGTCACTGGCGAGTTAACAGGAGACTACCGTGAGACCCACTTCTCGGCCTGAACAGCGGCTCCACAGGATACAAGGTCACACCTGAGAGAGGAGACAGTGTTGGGCCAGCTCAGTCACTGGCGAGTTAACAGGAGACTACCGTGAGACCCACTTCTCGGTCTGAACAGCGGCCACAGGATACAAGGTCACACCTGAGAAAGGAGACAGTGTTGGGACGGCTCAGTCACTGGCGAGTTAACAGGAGACTACCGTGAGACCCACTTCTCGGTCTGAACAGCAGCTCCACAGGATACAGCTAATATCCCAGCTTTCTTTGAATCCGCTGGATTACGTGTGCGAGTGGTTTTTCGTTATTTTCCAGGGAAGATGAATTGAATCTACTGGTGTATGGACGACATTCAAAGTTGAATCGTCATTTATAAAAAACACAATTTATATAATTATAATACTGTACAATAATACAAGGGAATATGATAAATATTGTTGATGACGACGTAATTATTATTATTTGATTTTTTCTTGCTGTACAAGCTTTCAAAATGAAACATTCAAGTAGTAGACATTTTTGGCAATACAATGTCAAACAAGATTTGTAAGATTTGAGCTTGCGACAACTAAGTGTGGCATTCAATTGCAATTAATTTTAAGCAAGAAATAATATATATATATATATTTCTTGCTTTATATAATTTGTTTTCTTCCAAAAAATATAGTTTTAAATAAGGATTTGAAAAACATATGCTGCTAGGTTTATATGTTAGATTTAAAAAGTTTCCTTTTCATAAAATTGAAATATTTATTTGATACATTTGTTTAATTATTTTCCCTTTTTACGGCATAGATGTTTAGGGACTTAGTAAACAAATTTGCGATCTTTTACGCAATGTACTAAAGTACGTGCAATTCACACTGTCGTTGTTATACAGTCGACACTGTCGTTGTTATACAGTTAACACTGTCGTTGTTGTACAGTTAACACTGTCGTTGTTGTACAGTTAACACTGTCGTTGTTGTACAGTTAACACTGTCGTTGTTATACAGTTAAAACTGTCGTTGTTGTACAAGTTAACACTGTCGTTGTTGTACAAGTTAACACTGTCGTTGTTGTACAGTCGACACTGTCGTTGTTATACAGTTAACACTGTCGTTGTTGTACAGTTAACACTGTCGTTGTTGTACAGATAACACTGTCATTGTTATACAGTTAAAACTGTCGTTGTTGTACAAGTTAACACTGTCGTTGTTGTACAAGTTAACACTGTTGTTGTTGTACAGTCGACACTGTCGTTGTTAAACAGTTAACACTGTTGTTGTTATACAGTTAACACTGTCGTTGTTGTACAGTTAACACTGTCGTTGTTGTACAGTTAACACTGTCGTTGTTATACAGTTAAAACTGTCGTTGTTGTACAAGTTAACACTGTCGTTGTTGTACAAGTTAACACTGTCGTTGTTGTACAGTCGACACTGTCGTTGTTATACAGTTAACACTGTCGTTGTTGTACAAGTTAACACTGTCGTTGTTGTACAAGTAAACACTGTCGTTGTTACACAGTTAACACTGTCATTGTTATATAGTTAATACTGTCGTTGTTGTACAGTTAACATTGTCGTTGTTGTACAGTTAACACTGTCGTTGTTGTACAAGTTAACACTCTCGTTGTTATATAGTTAACACTGTCATTGTTATACAGGTAATACTGTCGTTGTTGTACAGTTAATACTGTCGTTGTTGTACAGTTAACACTGTCGTTGTTATACAGTTAACACTGTCGTTGTTTTACAAGTTAACACTGTCGTTGTTGTACAAGTTAACACTCTCGTTGTTATATAGTTAACACTGTCATTGTTATACAGTTAATACTGTCGTTGTTGTACAGTTAACACTGTCGTTGTTTTACAAGTTAACACTGTCGTTGTTGTACAAGTTAACACTCTCGTTGTTATATAGTTAACACTGTCATTGTTATACAGTTAATACTGTCGTTGTTGTACAGTTAATACTGTCGTTGTTGTACAGTTAACACTGTCGTTGTTGTACAGTTAACACTGTCGTTGTTGTACAGTTAACACTGTCGTTGTTATACAGTTAATACTGTCGTTGTTGTACAGTTAATACTGTCGTTGTTGTACAGTTAACACTGTCGTTGTTGTACAGTTAAACACTGTCGTTGTTGTACAAGTTAACACTGTTGTTGTTGTACAGTCGACACTGTCGTTGTTAAACAGTTAACACTGTTGTTGTTATACAAGTTAACACTGTCGTTGTTGTACAGTTAAACACTGTCGTTGTTGTACAAGTTAACACTGTTGTTGTTGTACAGTCGACACTGTCGTTGTTAAACAGTTAACACTGTCGTTGTTTTACAAGTTAACACTGTCGTTGTTGTACAAGTTAACACTCTCGTTGTTATATAGTTAACACTGTCATTGTTATACAGTTAATACTGTCGTTGTTGTACAGTTAACACTGTCGTTGTTTTACAAGTTAACACTCTCGTTGTTATATAGTTAACACTGTCATTGTTATACAGTTAATACTGTCGTTGTTGTACAGTTAATACTGTCGTTGTTGTACAGTTAACACTGTCGTTGTTGTACAGTTAACACTGTCGTTGTTGTACAGTTAACACTGTCGTTGTTATACAGTTAATACTGTCGTTGTTGTACAGTTAATACTGTCGTCGTTGTACAGTTAACACTGTCGTTGTTGTACAGTTAAACACTGTCGTTGTTGTACAAGTTAACACTGTTGTTGTTGTACAGTCGACACTGTCGTTGTTAAACAGTTAACACTGTTGTTGTTATACAGTTAACACTGTCGTTGTTGTACAGTTAACACTGTCGTTGCTGTACAGTTAACACTGTCGTTGTTATACAGTTAAAACTGTCGTTGTTGTACAAGTTAACACTGTCGTTGTTGTACAAGTTAACACTGTCGTTGTTGTACAGTCGACACTGTCGTTGTTATACAGTTAACACTGTCGTTGTTGTACAAGTTAACACTGTCGTTGTTGTACAAGTAAACACTGTCGTTGTTATACAGTTAACACTGTCATTGTTATATAGTTAATACTGTCGTTGTTGTACAGTTAACACAGTCGTTGTTGTACAGTTAACACTGTCGTTGTTGTACAAGTTAACACTCTCGTTGTTATATAGTTAACACTGTCATTGTTATACAGGTAATACTGTCGTTGTTGTACAGTTCATACTGTCGTTGTTATACAGTTAACACTGTCGTTGTTTTACAAGTTAACACTGTCGTTGTTGTACAAGTTAACACTCTCGTTGTTATATAGTTAACACTGTCATTGTTATACAGTTAATACTGTTGTTGTTGTACAGTTAACACTGTCGTTGTTTTACAAGTTAACACTCTCGTTGTTATATAGTTAACACTGTCATTGTTATACAGTTAATACTGTCGTTGTTGTACAGTTAATACTGTCGTGGTTGTACAGTTAACACTGTCGTTGTTATACAGTTAATACTGTCGTTGTTGTACAGTTAATACTGTCGTTGTTGTACAGTTAACACTGTCGTTGTTGTACAGTTAAACACTGTCGTTGTTGTACAAGTTAACACTCTCGTTGTTATATAGTTAACACTGTCATTGTTATACAGTTAATACTGTCGTTGTTGTACAGTTAATACTGTCGTTGTTGTACAGTTAACACTGTCGTTGTTATACAGTTAACACTGTCGTTGTTTTACAAGTTAACACTGTCGTTGTTGTACAAGTTAACACTCTCGTTGTTATATAGTTAACACTGTCATTGTTATACAGTTAATACTGTCGTTGTTGTACAGTTAACACTGTCGTTGTTGTACAGTTAATACTGTCGTTGTTGTACAGTCGACACAATCGAACAACAAACAACCTGATTAGAAAACACGTTCTTCACAATATACATTAACAAGGAAATTTAGAAAGAAATTTTCTCGCATGAACGTCACACATTAGAAGTAAAAAGTTCTACGAATAGATTTAAGAAGTTCCGTGAACATACTAAGAAAATTATATTTTAGGTTATACTATGTTTAAAGAATATATCTCATAAATCACTTCGAAATTAAATTTAGAGGTGTAATAATTTAATATACTGTAAGCACAATATTGACAGATTATAGAGAAGTAATTTTATTGATAACGTATCTAATGTTTAAAAAATAATGTTAAAATATGTTTACAAATAAAAAGCATAACCTATAAACTTGTTGCTTAACATATTTTTAATATACATTGAATTCATGTTCATATGTGGAATGAAACTTCACCCTTTGAACGCTGTAGTTTCAAGAATAATAAGCAGGTTTAAACATGAAATTAATGTAGATTAACATTTAATTAATCTTCAAACACGCAATTCAGGCAGCTTATACGCCTTGGAATCACAGATCCAGTTTTAAACATTTATTTTAGCCACAACCAAATAATGCAGTAAACTACTGTATATTCCAGACCTGTGCCGAAAACCTGTTGGTCAAGGTTTATTAAATCCCAATACGATTAAATTTAACGTGCTGAGCAAATGTGTGCGGTATTAATGGAGGGAGAGGAGTGAATTGTATACGGAGACAGAGAGCGAAGTGTATTGATTTTCTGCAAAAGTGAAGAAATGACGTTGTGAGGCTTAAGGCAGGCAATGCTATCTGTTTTATTCTGTGAGCCGTCTATAGGCACTAAACAACACTTACAAAGGACCGTCGCTAACAATAATGCCTCGTGGGTATCACGAAAACTGTAATGAGAGGTTTCGTGTAATTTCGAATTCACTCAGTCACCCTTAAACATTTTAATATTCCGAATAATCAGTTGGTTACATCCACAAAAAATCACATATCCGAATCGCAAGTTTTAGGTTCATTTACATTGAATTTATGTTTCAACGTGCAAACAAGGCAGTCCTTTGAATATCCAGATCTAACTTTACTATGTTAACACCAATTATTGATTTCAAATTCTGTACTAAACCGAAAGTTTAGGCATTTTACATGTTAAGGGGGTAACATCCATATAGTTAGGTATTTTAATTAAAGTGCATCAATAAAATGTATTTTCAAGTAGACCATTAACCAAATTGACACATCGCCATTAATAACGACATGATAAAACAAAACACTACATGATTCAAGTAAGAACAGTTATTTGACAAATTGAAAAATCCGTAGTTGTGTGATATAGTATCCAAGGGGAAGAGGGCACCCGCATGTGGAGACTCCGTTAGCTTCCGGCACTCGCCGCGATATAACTGACACTTGTTACATATATCCTCGGGAACTAGCAATTAGATGTCCTTGGCAGGAAACAGTTAGTGGTTAGTGGTAGACATTTACCTACCCGCAGAAAGGACCACGCACCCCAAGTCATATTATGTTAATGACACATTATTGGGAGTCAGTGTCAAAACGTATTCTCGAGAGACTGCTCATGGTAAGGGTGACACTTAGTTAAGGAAGGATCAATTAATTATCATAAGTGTCTTCTCAATATGGTGTATTAATACAAAATGTCACCTCAACATTGCACCCCTTAGTCAAGGTGACCTCTCCAGAGCATATGTTAAAACAAAAATATCCCCTCAACATGGCATCTTCATGACAAGGTGTCCTCTCCAGAGGGTATGTTGAAACAAAAATATCTCCTCAACATTGCAACTCCATGGCAAGGGGACTTCTTGAAAAAGTACATCAGTACCCAGATGCCTTTTCAACATGGCACCTCCATGGCAATGTGGCTTTTACAGAGGGTGAATTGAAACAAAAATGTCTCCTCAATAAAGCACCTCCATGGCAAGCTATCTTCTCCAGAAGGTACGTTGACACAAACATTTCTCCTCAATATCGTACCTTCATGGCAAGGTGTCTTCTCCAGAAGATACGTTGACACAAACATTTCTCCTCAATATCGTACCTTCATGGCAAGGTGTCTTCTCCAGAAGGTACGTCAACACAAATATGCCTCCTCAATATCGCACCTCCAAGGCAAAGTGTCTTCTCCAGAAGGTACGTCAACACAAATATGCCTCCTCAATATCGCACCTCCATGGCAAAGTGTCTTCTCGAGAAGGTACGTCAACACAGATATGCCTCCTCAATATCGTACCTCCATGGCAAAGTGTCTTCTCCAGAAGGTACGTCAACACAAATATGCCTCCTCAATATCGCACCTCCAAGGCAAAGTGTCTTCTCCAGAAGATACGTCAACACAAATATGCCTCCTCAATATCGTACCTCCACGGCAAAGTGTCTTCTCCAAAAGGTACGTCAACACAAATATGCCTCCTCAATATGGTACCTCCATGGTAAAGTGTCTTCTCGAGAAGGTAAGTCAACACAAATATGCCTCCTCAACGTCGTACCTCCATGGCAAGGTGTCTTCTCCAGAAGGTACGTCGATACCAAAATGTCTCATCAACGTTGAAACTTTACGCATTTTGTGAAATAGGCAATAACTACAACAAACCACCGTTAATTAAATTCAATTCAACTGTTTATTTCGGCCATCTTCTATATGATACCAACATTTTACCAACTGAAATTTCAAAAGCAATAGACCATTAGTGTAGAGAGCCATTTTGCCTTAAGTATTATAGGTTAACTGCAGGGGTGTTTCTCTATGGAAATATACGTGTTTACTTGGGTGGATAAGAGAGGAATAACCTACTTATTCGTATTTGTGAGTGAGTGGGTAGTAAGGTCATTGATTTATTTCTTGTGACTGTACTTATCAAAGAACCAATATATCTTACTCACCTAATTTTAAACATGCCATTCTTACCATATAAACGAAAATATTAGCAGTTCATCCACTCAGCATACACCAGGACTTCTTGGATATCTGCCAACTCACACAATTCACACGATTTATGGAAGGTCACACCTACTCTACTCGTCTGTCTCACGGAACTCTACCTACTAGTAGTAACGTATGTACATATTTGCCGTAAGCTCATATATCGATCTCCTAGTCCCAACGTATTTACATGACTGCCGTAAGCTCATATATCGATCTCCTAGTCCCAACGTATTTACATGACTGCCGTAAGCTCATATATCGATCTCCTAATCCCAACGTATTTACATGACTGCCGTAAGCTCATATATCGATCTCCTAGTCCCAACGTATTTACATGACTGCCGTAAGCTCATATATCGATCTCCTAGTCCCAACGTATTTACATGACTGCCGTAAGCTCATATATCGATCTCCCAGTCCCAACGTATTTACACGATTGCCGTAAGCTCATATATCGATCTCCTAGTCCCAACGTATTTACATGACTGCCGTAAGCTCATATATCGATCTCCTAGTCCCAACGTATTTACATGACTGCCGTAAAAATGCTACAAATATTTACTATTACTGTATTGAGGAAACTACATTCTGATTATTTTATAAAACTTTTCTGTTTTTTGATTATAAAGAAGAAATAAGTTATGAGGTTCTTTCTATGCATGTTATGGGTGCGCGACGATATTGCGCGCGTTAAAGTCTCTACTACTCTACGACAAGCGGCCAACGTTATTCCCACTACGAGCTGGTCTCTGGCAAACAATGGCTCTCTTTCATGTACAATTGAACAGTCCTTGACGCGAATGTGAAGGCGAAGGACTTGTCTAACCAACTCACTAAATCTTCAACACCGATTATTTTGCTAGATACCTAAAATTGTACATGACCCTCCATCAGATATCAGAAGGCAAAACCATGACGTTTCCTTTTCAACAACCCCCTCCACGCTTCGCGTGTGAACCCCGTCACTCGCTGCGCTCGTTACACCTCGGCCTGTGACTGTTGGCTACAAATATTGGTAGGTAAACTGTAGCACGTAAAATCACAACATTAAATTTATTCACAGTATCTCACTCACAGTATTTGTGTTGCTACCTATTTATTTGTATAAAACCACAATTATATATTCAGCGTATTTAAGGGGACCTGCCAGTGCCTATCTCGCCCATTTTAAATTGCATATATTGTGGTACACTATTCTTATAAATTAATAAATCAAACTTCATGAAATTTTTACTGGGTTTGCTCTATCACTTGCAAAATAATAATAAGGATTATAAAATATGTTGGTAGTATAGTTTTTCTTTTATGTCATGTTTTATATATTAGCTACAAAAACTCATACATTTGAATTTAAAACTCTTACAAATAATCTTATTTTGACTCACATTTACTAGAAAAAGCTTATTGTTGTTAATAACAATACTATAAGTAACTTCTGAAAATGTTATTAAAAAGTACTGAATAGTTTAGGAAATATTGGTACCTATGTAATAAAAACCACAGTTTTTGGAAATTCTCAAAAAACAAAAATTTATTGATTTTTACTTACAATAATTGCACATATTTCCATTAATTAGCACAACCCCATAGTCTGGATCATCAGGAACTTGCTCATTATCTTGAAGTTTTCTTTTTAAATTTAATCTTGCTCCATGAGCCCATTTTTAAATTTCTTTCATAGCTTTCTCAGCTTCGAACACTCGTTTCATGTCATGACGCTTCAGTCCAACAGTACAGTTTGCACCAGATTTTCCACATACTTTTTGCATAACTTTTGCCTTTCCTAACACTCATTTATTGTAACATATAACAGCATCATTCACTCCATTTCTCAATGTGTCTAGTCCAACAAAATTATTTTTTGAAATTCGCGTCCAAATCATATTATTGAACGATTCGTTCTGGGTTTTGTGTTTTTTCATGAACAAATTTTTTTACCAAGGTAGGATTGGCTATATGGGTCTTGATATATGGGCTTGATTACTTCCATGATTGTAAATGATATATTGTTCTTAGGAGAGGGTGGTTTAACATTCTATGCTTCTGTTGTACTTTATACTGTACAATATGTAGAGACCATCAAATGGCATTTTCAGATTCGTGTATTCGAAGTAATAAAATTAGTTTTTAAAGCAAATATGAGCATAGCATGTCATTTTTTTGTATCAATGTACTCAGGAACAACTACAGAATGAAGTAACTCATAAAATAAAATTTGAAACAAAATTATTTTTTCACTGACAGGTTCCCTTAAACGTTTTAAACATTTGTTTTTGTTTAACAACTGAAGATTAATTCAATAAAAGAAATAACTGCATTATATTATCATTGAAACCTTCAAGTCCAGTGGGGTGGAGCCCTACAGTCGGTTGGAATAAAACCATGATTGATTTAAAATTATGAAAGATCTATTCCCCTCAATATTACAAATACCAATATTAAATTTGAACAGCTGTTAAAATTGTCATTATTTACATTAAAACAGCTGTTTCTTTTCGATTCATTGAAATCTCTCTCAATGTTATTCTTATGGCCGAAAAACTTACTTTGAGGGCTTACCACGCCCTTCAGGGTGAACATATTGATGAATGAAGTTGTACCTTCTTGTACATCTACGAATAGAGGACATTTTTTTACACCCTAATCGTTTAAATTGGTCTGGAAATAAGGATAGTACACATTTTCCAATACTTTTAAACGTGGAAGGTTTGTGGGTAGCCTCTGGTGAATTAACTGTCTACGAAATATCAATTATAATCCGACACAAAACTCCGTCGAACTGATAATACTAAAATCCGATTGCGTGAAAAGTATTGCAACCACATCCCAGTTTTGTTAAAACTCGTTTTTTTGAGATTAATGTTCAATTTTATAGTAAACTATTTTGGAGTATTTAAGAGTACTCTCTGGCATCATCTTATAAAGTAAATAAATATGATTTTTTAACATTTGAAATAAAGATAATTTCAATCATTACGCCAAGAATAATTTAACAAAGAATTTAAAAATCTTATAAATGTAACCATGATTTCTATTATTGATAAAACTAGAATTTAATGTCATAAATTTAAACAATTATTTAAAGTTTTCATTTGTCAGTCATGTCATTCTATGATGAGTTCTAATAATACGTGTATTAATAGTATATCATATTTGTTATTTCATGTTACAAGTTGTAGTATACTGAAGTCGGCAATATTTTATTGCCACATTGTTTCTCTCATTTTTTTGTTGCGTATTTTTGCGAATGTTTTTATGATTGAGCATTTTACCATATTTTATTTTATAAAGATTTACTGTATTTATAAAAAGATTTACTGCGTTCAGTTATTGCTTACATATTACCTTTATATATCGTAAAACACTTATAAATAATTACTTAATATATTTTTTACTATCGTGTACGTTTTTGTGAACAACACAGTCTGAGGTTGTATCGCAGAGAGCTCTTTTGGAATTAATCGCGTTGCAATAAGGAGGTAAGCTAAAACAGAAACCTTGTTGAAGATAAGGGCTGTCACCGATTGTAGGGGTCGGTCCTGGGAGTGCGACCTGCGGCCAAACTGTAGTCCCTCAGTGGGGTTTAACCACGCACACGTCATTCATAAATAACACGTTTTCACTCAGTGGTTTTCAGAAAATTAGAAGATGGTGTCATTATTTTGCTTGACTACTCAATGTTTAATAAAGATTTATGACTATCGACATTGAATGATTATATTATATTGATTTTTAAAAACTATCTATTGTTTAATGGTTGATGGTTTATGACTGACATTCATAGACACTGACACCAAGTATGGTTTCTATGATATCTAGTGTAAGACCAGTGTAGCAAAATAGGGTTTCCTTTTATCGCCGGATCTCAAGTAGAAACGTCAAGGTTATCGAGGACCTGGTCGAATTTGCTTTAAAAAAAAAAATCGTTGTAGAGTAGGTGAGGGATGGCGCCGCGACCCATCACGGCCAGACTACTCACTGCGTCCGTCCTATCTTGCGCAGGAAATACCGGAAACACTTTTAACCACCGAGATCTAGGTCAACTACACAACCGGTATCTCAGCCTCTGGCTTCCTCCTCTGATCTTGCATTCATTAATGCACACAAAGTTACTTAGCCAAAAAATAACTATACATATCCAGATAGGTAAAATAAAAACGTCAATTCGTTTGAATAAGATCGGGGGAAATATTCATATCTTGTGATCGGAGTGTTGAAATGACTACCACTTCATGCCACAGAATGCCACTTCAATTTGATCCACTCAGGCAAGGCTTGAAAGCGTCTACCAGTTCTCTGATTGGAATGTCGCAATGGTAGTGGGAGCAGCCAGCACAGTGACAACTAGAGTGTCCATCACTCATGTCCATCAGGAATTTGAGATGATAAAGCCGAGTCCGCATCTTCGAGGACCTGAAGTTGGCCAACAGTTGAGAGTTCACCCTTTATTACAACCGAGTTTTGTGAATACGACAAGACCACTTTTCACATAAATGGATGATGTTTTCGTAGAGAGGGTTGATGGTTCGTCAAGACTAGTTCTCGTATGTATGTTTGATGGTACACCTCGAAGAGTTTTTGTAGATAAGAGTTTACGGTACGTTATTGCTAGTTTTTGTAGAGATGGTTGATGGTTCGTCAAGACTAGTTTACGAAGTGAGGGCTGATGGTATGTCATTACTTGTTTTGTAGAGATGGTAGATGGTACGTCATTACTAGTTTTATATGTGTGGTTGATGGTTCGTCAAAACTAGTTTTCATAGAGAAGGTTGATTTGTATGTCACTAGTTTTCTTAGAGAGGATTGATGGCACGTCAATACTAATTTTCGTAGATATGGTTGATGGTTCGTAAAGACTAGTTTTAGTAGAGAGGGTTGATGGTACGTCAAGACTAGTTTTCTTAGATATGGTTGATGGTTCGTAAAGACTAGTTTTAGTAGAGATGGTTGATGGTACGTCAAGACTAGTTTTCTTAGATATGGTTGATGGTTCGTAAATACTAGTTTTAGTAGAGAGGGTTGATGGTACGTCAAGACTACTTTTCTTAGATATGGTTGATGGTTCGTCAAGACTAGTTTTAGTAGAGAGGGTTGATGGTACGTCAAGACTAGTTTTAGTAAAGAGGGTTGATGATTCGTCAAAACTATTTTTCATAAATATGGTTGATACTACCTACATCACTAATTACGTCATTACTAATTTTCATAGAAAGATATTATGGGAAGTCAGTTCAGGTTTTCATATGGAGGGGTTTTATAAACCCATTCAATATAATTGAATGGTGATTGGAGTTTTGAAAATATATCAAATCGTAAAGAAATTTATTTAATATACAAATTAGTATGTACACGATGTTCTGTCAGGATACTTGTTGGCAAAATATATATCATCGATGAAAGCTATTAATAAGATTCCGGCCGTTATATTGCTCCTTTTTACCACTAACTGGCTGCTATATTGCTCCTTGTTACCACTAACCGGCTGCTATAGTGCTCCTTGTTACCACTAACTGGCTGCTATAGTGCTCCTTGTTACGTCTAACCGGCTGCTACATTGCTCCTTGTTACCACTAACTGGCTGCTATATTGCTCCTTGTTACCACTAACTGGCTGCTATATTGCTCCTTGTTACCACTAACCGGCTGCTATAGTGCTCCTTGTTACGTCTAACCGGCTGCTACATTGCTCCTTGTTACCACTAACCGGCTGCTATATTGCTCCTTGCTACCTCTAACCGGCTGCTATTTTGCTCCTTGCTACGTCTAACCGGCTGTTATATTGCTCCTTGTTACGTCTAACCGGCTGCTACATTGCTCCTTGTTACCACTAACTGGCTGCTATATTGCTCCTTGCTACCTCTAACCGGCTGCTATTTTGCTCCTTGCTACGTCTAACCGGCTGTTATATTGCTCCTTGTTACGTCTAACCGGCTGCTACATTGCTCCTTGTTACCACTAACTGGCTGCTATATTGCTCCTTTTTACTTCTAACTAGCTGCTATATTGCTACTTGTTACCACTAACCGGCTGCTATATTGCTCCTTGTTACCACTAACCGGCTGCTATATTGCTACTTGTTACCTCTAACCGGCTGCTTTATTGCTCCTTGTTACCTCTAACCGGCTGCTATATTGCTACTTGTTACCTCTAACCGGCTGCTTTATTGCTCCTTGCTACGTCCAACCGGCTGCTTTACTGCTCCTTGTTACCTCTAACCGGCTGCTACATTGCTCCTTGTTCGGCCTGAGTCTGCGCTGCTCTTGTCCAATCTACTCAAATAAACTAGATAATATCTTTACACAGACGAAGCTACAACTGAAGAGGGATCTTTTACTCTTAACGTGCGACCAAGGACTTGGTGCGATTGCCGATGGGAGTGGCAGAAGTTAGAACATGACCTGGGCTACGGCCGCCTAATTATATGGATTGGAATTGGTTGGCAGCTCGCATACTTGGGAGATCACAAAGACGAAAGACAGTTCAGCTACCAACATTTTCGTTCGTTTAGCACCACACGAACAGCTTAAGGATTGCTGTGGACGCGAACATCATCCCCCCATAGCCCCTATGGCCGTTATCGGTGGAATGAACCTTCCTCGTAAGGAATGGACGGTGTTGAATCGCTTTCGCACGAGTGTGGGAATATGCAACTACTGGAAATTTAAGTGGGGAATGGCCAATTATCAGTTATGTGATCTCGGAGTCGAACTTTAAAGTATGGATCACAGAGTTAACGAGTGCCAAATGCGTCTTATTCAGCGGGATTAGCTGGTCTTCATTCAATCAGAGAAGCAGGTGTTGAATGGGTTACGAAACCTGGATTCAGTTCTGCGACGAGAGATCGACATTTAAACTCTAAGAGACAAGTACTGTGTTCTTAATATTTATTTTGTTTAGACATTGTTTATTGGTGTATTTTTAAATTGTTAGTTGGTTGCTAACTTTGAAATCCATTCTATATATAAATGAGGTCACAGAGTCATACTTAGCCAGCACAGACATACATTGATTATGTGCCCTCACTGAAGTCACTGATTATGTGTATTTACATATGTGTATACATGTGGATCGGAATGAAACATTCTTCACTCCAATCAATTATCTAATAGGACTTCAGTGAGGGCACATAATCAATGTGTTGTCTGTGCTGGCTAAGCATGACTCTACAACTCTGAGACCTCATATTCAGGACATTTGGTACATTCTATTCCCATTACGTAATTTAAGGTTGCCGCTCTTCAATGGAATCTCCCGAGAATTTCCTAATTGCTGATTAAAAACTCAAGGAATTATATGGTTGATAGCAGGTATGTATTTGCTGATTAAACCCTCGAAGAATTACTTGGTTGATAGCGTGTAGAGTATTTGCTGATTAAACCCTCGAAGAATTACTTGGTTGATAGCAGGTATGTATTTGCTGATTAAACCCTCGAAGAATTACATGGTTGATAGCAGGTATGTATTTGCTGATTAAACCCTCGTAGAATTACTTGGTTGATAGCAGGTATGTATTTGCTGATTAAACCCTCGAAGAATTACTTGGTTGATAGCAGGTATGTATTAGCTGATTAAATACTCAAGGAATTACATGGGTGATAGCATGTATGTATTTGCTGATTAAACCCTCGAAGAATTACTTGGTTGATAGCAGGTATGTATTAGCTGATTAAATACTCAAGGAATTACATGGGTGATAGCAGGTATGTATTTGCTGATTAAACCCTCGAAGAATTACTTGGTTGATAGCAGGTATGTATTAACTGATTAAATACTCAAGGAATTACATGGGTGATAGCATGTATGTATTTGCTGATTAAACCCTCGAAGAATTACTTGGTTGATAGCAGGTATGTATTAGCTGATTAAATACTCAAGGAATTACTTGGTTGATAGCAGGTATGTATTTGCTGATTAAACCCTCGAAGAATTACTTGGTTGATAGCAGGTATGTATTTGCTGATTAAACCCTCGAAGAATTACTTGGTTGATAGCAGGTATGTATTAGCTGATTAAATACTCAAGGAATTACTTGGTTGATAGCAGGTATGTATTTGCTGATTAAACCCTCGAAGAATTACTTGGTTGATAGCAGGTATGTATTAGCTGATTAAATACTCAAGGAATTACATGGGTGATAGCAGGTATGTATTTGCTGATTAAACCCTCGAAGAATTACTTGGTTGATAGCAGGTATGTATTAACTGATTAAATACTCAAGGAATTACATGGGTGATAGCATGTATGTATTTGCTGATTAAACCCTCGAAGAATTACTTGGTTGATAGCAGGTATGTATTAGCTGATTAAATACTCAAAGAATTACATGGTTGATAGCAGGTATGTATTTGCTGATTAAACCCTCGAAGAATTACATGGGTGATAGCATGTATGTATTTGCTGATTAAACCCTCGAAGAATTACTTGGTTGATAGCAGGTATGTATTAGCTGATTAAATACTCAAGGAATTACATGGGTGATAGCATGTATGTATTTGCTGATTAAACCCTCGAAGAATTACTTGGTTGATAGCAGGTATGTATTAGCTGATTAAATACTCAAGGAATTACATGGGTGATAGCAGGTATGTATTTGCTGATTAAACCCTCGAAGAATTACTTGGTT
Organism: Stictocephala bisonia; assembly: GCA_035578905.1. NCBI lineage: Eukaryota > Metazoa > Arthropoda > Insecta > Hemiptera > Membracidae > Stictocephala > Stictocephala bisonia. Next base: position 2,756,783 of record JAQJVL010000059.1, on the reverse strand, counting down.
GATAGCAGGTATGTATTAGCTGATTAAATACTCAAGGAATTACATGGGTGATAGCAGGTATGTATTTGCTGATTAAACCCTCGAAGAATTACTTGGTTGATAGCAGGTATGTATTAACTGATTAAATACTCAAGGAATTACATGGGTGATAGCATGTATGTATTTGCTGATTAAACCCTCGAAGAATTACTTGGTTGATAGCAGGTATGTATTAGCTGATTAAATACTCAAAGAATTACATGGTTGATAGCAGGTATGTATTTGCTGATTAAACCCTCGAAGAATTACTTGGTTGATAGCAGGTATGTATTTGCTGATTAAACCCTCGAAGAATTACTTGGTTGATAGCAGGTATGTATTAGCTGATTAAATACTCAAGGAATTACATGGGTGATAGCATGTATGTATTTGCTGATTAAACCCTCGAAGAATTACTTGGTTGATAGCAGGTATGTATTAGCTGATTAAATACTCAAAGAATTACATGGTTGATAGCAGGTATGTATTTGCTGATTAAACCCTCGAAGAATTACTTGGTTGATAGCAGGTATGTATTAGCTGATTAAATACTCAAGGAATTACATGGTTGATAGCAGGTATTTATTTGCTGATTAAACCCTTGAAGAATTACTTGGTTGATAGCAGGTATGTATTAGCTAATTAAATACTCAAGGAATTACATGGGTGATAGCATGTATGTATTTGATGATTAAACACTCAAATAATTACATGGTTGATAGCAGGTATGTATTTGCTGAAGAAACACTCAAGGAATTACATGGTTGACATCAGGTATGTATTTGCTGATTAAACACTTAAAGAATTACATGGTTGATAGCAGGTATGTATTTGCTGATTAAATACTCAAAGAATTACATGAGAATTACATGGTTGATAGCAGGTATGTATTTACATGGTTGATAGCAGGTATGTATTTACATGGTTGATAGCAGGTATGTATTTGCTGATTAAACACTCACGGTATTACATGGTTGATAGCAGGTATGTATTTGCTGATTAAACACTCAAGGAATTACATGGTTGATAGCAGGTATGTATTTACATGGTTGATAGCAGGTATGTATTTGCTGATTAAACACTCAAGGAATTACATGGTTGATAGCAGGTATGTATTTACATGGTTGATAGCAGGTATGTATTTGCTGATTAAAAACTCAAGGAATTACATGGTTGATAGCAGGTATGTATTTGCAGATTAAACACTCAAGGAATTACATGGTTGACAGAAGGTATGTATTTACATGGTTGACAGCACGTATGTATTTGCTGACCCTGATTTTTATTTAACTTCAAAGGAAAGTGATAGTCTCCTTATTTCTTACGCAAGCTAAAATATTTATTACTACTGTTAAAAATTGATAAAATCCCTATTAAAAGTCCCAAACTAGTTCTTCCAGCAATACTAGTTTGGGACTGTGCTATTTTCAATAAATCCTTATCCACATCAACGCTTCATCTGGGCGGAAGTCTGCCATTGTGTGCCCTCTACAAAACGTTTCTTTAACTAAAGCGGCTTTTCACTTTTTCAAATTTTGTCAACATTGAAAAAATGCCTCGAAAGAGTAGTTTCTGCAAATTCCACTTATACGTTGACTTCCCTTCGAAAGACTTGCCTATTACTGTAACTAACACTAACCAGAATACGTGGAGAATCAATGTTAGCTATTCTAGCTCACCGCTCTGCCAGTTTCAACAAATCTTTCATTGTCTCCGCGTGCAGACTCCGGTACGGGCGGATGCAGTGTTTCAGCTGCTGATCTCACGGTAATAGAGGCTGGTGGTGGCTGTAGTTTGGCGGTCATGGTAATGAGTGATTGTGTTGAGTGAATATACTTAGAAAATAAGAAAATGTTATAAATAACTTTAGATGTATTTGTAATTGTTACTTTTTTATTTTATGTTTGTATATAAGTTTATAGTTTTGACTTTATGTGGGTTTGTTCGTTATTGTGATATCTATTTTTATTTTATTTTGTGTTGACATTTTATATATGTTGCCATGATTTATGAGGTTAAGTGTTAGAGAGCGCTTTGCAGCCCTAACTTCGCCACTTGAAAAAGTAGAGACGTTTTTCGTCTTATTTCCTGTTCAAGCTCCAATTTTTCTTTGATGGTGAATCGGGTTAAAATAAACAGATCAAAATTATGTATCGATTTTTTAAGTCTTGCGTCTAAAATAGCAAGCAGCACAGCACCTCGGTGCGTTTGATGTGGGCCTTTTCCTATCTCATATTTTAGTTCCAGAGGAACACGGCATTGATATCTCAGAAGTCCATTAAGAGTTTCAAGTAGTTGCGGTGTTGTTTCCGTTGGCCTTCATTGTTTCTTGTGTCAAATGGTTATGTTATTATGTTTTATTGCTATAATTATTGAACAAGGCAAGTTGTACTTTCCATTTTCGGATGTAGTTATGGAGACACGATTTAAGAATAATAATAATGTTTTCATTGCATACATTACAATTCACAAAATTGTATCACAATAGTCCTAAATTAATATAAATAAAATTTACCAACCAATTGTAATATTTTTCATTTCAAACATACACTTTTGTTCTCACATCTAGATTCCCATTAATTCGCCAATTATACCTCCTCAGATTGCTTCGATATCAATTTTAAAATTTAGTGGCTTCTCAATGAAACGCAAAGAACTCGTCTATACTATAAAATAATATAAAGGATAAACGTTTTTTAAGACGGTTCTTAAACGCCTTGGGCGTTTTAGCTTTTTAAATATATTCTGGTAGTCTGTTAATTAAACGAACACCTGTCAGTGAGGACAATTCTTCATAGACTAACGTTCTATGATGTCCAGTTCCGGCTTCTCGTTTGATCCGTATGGACATCTCTGCCTCTTGTAACAGCAGTCTTAAACATACAATAAGCTGCTGCCTCCAAACTATAGAGGCAAGACAACGTCATCAGATGTAAATGTTTGAACGATGGCCTGCACGGCTCACTGTAATGTGATTCGGCAACTATTCTGACTGCCCTTTTTTGAATTCTAAATATTTTGGCGAGGTTTGTGTTAGATCTTCCCAGTTCCTCCCCACAAAGCCACACCATATGAAAGATGAGGATAAATCAAACCATAGTAACCTATCATTTGTATCGTGCAAAATTTGGCCAAGTTTCTCATAACATCAGTGCTGGATGACAGTTTTTTTACAAAGTCTTTCGATGTGTATACTCCAAGTAAAACCTTGAAAGTTTCTTATGTGAGGTTTTAGGTTTTATTATCCCCTTGTTGCAGCGATCCATCCTGTGAGTGACCTGATTACCTCTGCAGTATCCCGTTCCTTTTGAGCCACCATTAACTCGGTGTCATTCACCTCCCCGATACAGGAAACAAAGAGTAGAAAATATGCAGATTAGGAGATGTAAGCTGGAAAACACGCTATGACTTATAACTGACATTGGCTGGACAGTGGACAGGTTGGCTAACTTGGATCTGTTCTCCGCAAACCATTACTAAACGGATAAGTCGATTTTTTACTATTCCCCCCCTCCCGATTGAATTAGGTTTAATGTGTCGTCATTTTGTAGATATTTGGATAATGAGGATGTGTTTTGAATTCTCTTTTTAATGTCCATGATACATGTACTTAAAATTATTCCAATTTCAACAATTAATTGAAACGAAAACTCGAACAAATAGGAAAACCTGATGAGAAACAAACATTAATCAATTATTCAAGAACTTGCTAAAGTGGAGAGTTGCTGTTTTTGCTTCATCCGAGAAAAATTTAACATCGGTCTTACAGAGAATAAATTCATGCTGGCCAGAAACACAGGACGGAAACCTCCCCCTTCTCAGTTGGTAATGTTAAAAAGACAGGTTTATAAGGAGATGTCAGTTCATTGAGTTAGCCTTGGTGTTAAGTAACATTTCACATTAATAAACAAATGATTTTCAAAAAATTATTGTTTAGTATCTAAACCTGACTGATATGTATTGTAGAAATGTGGTTTCAGATTTACATAAGTGGTAGAACAATTTTAAGTTAATTATTACTATGCACAACAGATATAAAAACAAATCGGAAGGATAAATCGCAAAAAAATGTTTAAAACTAAAATGTTGCGTTGAGAGAACGTTAGGGTAGTTTGACAAACTTGCTCATGTTCTAACGTCACTTTGAATTCGTCTTCATAGTGGAAGTGAAATAACTGGTTGATTATACAAATAAAAACGTCTTTTAACATCAATCCTGATACCCCATTTGCTCACTCTACGTACAAAGGGTATATCACTAATGATGGAGACCAATCGCTACCATCAGAGACTCTGTGGTCACTAACAGATAGTTGAACAAGAAAAGAAAATTACAACAGATTATGATGTCATTGATGAAAGGATGAAGGTCATTGATGCCTGAAAGGGACAGAGTACTGTAGTTAGATTAAAATCCAGAGATGGCATCCTCCTTATCTTTGTATCGTTGTAGTCCGCTAAAATAGAAAATAATTTTACAAAGCAGGGGAGACTGTGTTTTGTGTGTTCTGCATTAGATTGTTTTGCAGTTGTGATACAAATGTTTTGCAAACCCTACAACTCAGTCATAAATATGGGCAACATTCAGCAATAAAATTACTCTTTCTGAAAAAGTTAAACTTTAAGATTGTAATGTTTGGTTTCAAAACTAAATTCCCGATAAAAATAAATGAGACATAATAATCTTTTATAATCGTAACAATCTTCTTCCTTTGTAACATAGAACCTCCTCCTGACCCTGCTGGAAAATCTCTGGAATCATCAACTTTTAGAGTATTTCCCCTAGCCTTGCGTCTGCTAACCTATTTATCCATATTCATCCATATGTTCTCCTAAATATACCACAACATCTAGAATATTGTAGGTTCATTTAACAGTTCAAGACAAATGTTAAATATTGTATTTGAGTCTACCTCGCGATCTTCTTACCTGTCCACACAACGAGAACCCTAGCGACCTTCCTACCTGTCCATAGATCGGGAATCATCACAACTTTCCTATCTATCCACACAACGGGAACCCTAGCGACCTTTCCTACCTGTCCACACAACGAGAGCCATCATGACTTCCTACCTGTTCAGACAAAGAGAGCCCTCGCGACTTTCCTATCTGTCCACAAAATGGGAACCCTAGTGACCTGGGAGTTCATCAACCCGGCACCAAGCTTTATATGTTATAAAAAAACACGTCAACCCGGCACTGGACCTTTCACTGGCCGCCATGACAGTATGTCAACCCGGCACCAGCCACCCCTCTTACCCATTCCACCTACATTACCCCCTCCCAACCCCTCCTTTCTCTTTCCCCTCCCCTAATCACCTCCCCTTTTCGTAAGGTGCCGTAGGTTCGCGCTGTCCATGTCCGGGGACCGAGCTTTACTAAACGAAGGTGTGTGATGGTTTTAAAATGAATGGGGTTGAGCTTTGTAAAATGAAGGCAACGCTTTGTTCAATAGGTTAGGTTAGGTTAGGTTAGGTTAAAGGAGTTAGGGCGATGAGATGCCTAGGGTTCGAGGGAGGGAAAGAAGAGAATGAGGGGCGTATGTTTGGTGTTGTGGAGGGGGAACCCAGCTCCCCTACCTTCAAACTGTCTCGGTGCCGGGTTAAGTAACGCCTGATTAACCTTAGAGCGGTGGTCAGATTTGGTGCCGGGTAGACGTGCCGCCAGTGACCTTCCTTCCTGTCCACATAACGGGAAACCTAGCGACTTTCCTACCTGTCCTCACAACGAGAGCCATCATGACCTTCCTACCTGTTCAGACAAAGAGAGCCCTCGCGACTTTCCTACCTGTCCACAGAACGGGAATCATCACAACATTCCTATCTATCCACACAACGGGAACCCTAGTGACCTTCCTTCCTGTCCACACAACGGGAGCCATCACGACCCTCCTACATGTACAGACAAAGAGAGCCCTCGCGACCTTCCTACCTGTACAAACAAAGAGAGCCCTCGCGACCTTCCTACCTGTCCAGATAACGGGAAACTTAGTGACTTTCCTACCTGTCCACACAACGGGAGCCATCACGACCCTCCTACCTTTACAGACAAAGGGAGACCTCGTGACCTTCCTACCTGTCCACACAACGGGAAACCTAGTGACTTTCCTACCTGTCCACACAACGGGAGCCATCACGACCCTCCTACCTGTACAGACAAAGAGAGCCCTCGCGACATTCCTACCTGTCCACATAACGGGAGCCATCACGACCTTCCTACCTGTACAGACAAAGAGAGCCCTCGCGACCTTCCTACCTGTCCACATAACGGGAAACCTAGCGACTTTCCTACCTGTCCACACAACGGGAGCCATCACGACCCTCCTGCCTGTACAGACAAAGGGAGACCTCGTGACCTTCCTACCTGTCCACACAACGGGAGCCATCACGACCCTCCTGCCTGTACAGACAAAGGGAGACCTCGTGACCTTCCTACCTGTCCACACAACGGGAGCCATCACGACCCTCCTGCCTGTACAGACAAAGGGAGACCTCGTGACCTTCCTACCTGTCCACACAACGGGAGCCATCACGACCCTCCTGCCTGTACAGACAAAGGGAGACCTCGTGACCTTCCTACCTGTCCACACAACGGGAGCCATCACGACCCTCCTACCTGTACAGACAAAGAGAGCCCTCGCGACATTCCTACCTGTCCACATAACGGGAGCCATCACGACCCTCCTGCCTGTACAGACAAAGGGAGACCTCGTGACCTTCCTACCTGTCCACACAACGGGAGCCATCACGACCTTCCTACCTGTACAGACAAAGAGAGCCCTCGTGACCTTCCTACCTGTCCACACAACGGGAGCCATCACGACCCTCCTACCTGTACAAACAAAGACCTCGCGACCTTGCTACCTGTCCACATAATGGGCATATTCGAGCATTTCCAGTTACACGGTGATCAAGTCTAATCTCATCGACAGTCAGCTCGTTTACACCGGCGGTAAGTGTCTGTTTGACAGTGCTAAGGTATTGTTGTTTGTATATTTTAATGTTAATATAGGAATATATTAAAGTGCATTGGTCTTGGGAAGGAATACAAAGATAAAAATTCGGAATGTACGACCTCACGCTTCGATACTTAAGACTTCATGGCTGGATGCCTAACGATATTCGGTGTTTCCGGAGCATCTAGGCGAAACATACATTTACGTATCATCTCTCTTTCCTCTCCATCTGTGGTCATGTTTGTCTGTATTTGCTAAAAAAATGATTGCACATCTAAAATTAGAATGAATTACCAACAAGTGGTTATTTATTAATTATAACTATACATGTATACGATAATCCTTTGCCTGCTGACAATGAGTTTAGTTTTGGTTCTGAAGCGAGAAGTTAGGGTCACTGGGAGGGAACGAAATAAGTGAAAATACCTTTTTAGATGTAGATAAATATTCAACTATTACATTTATTTTGTATTTATAATACATACGTACAGAATACGGTACGTTTATGAATCGTCAACATTTTTAAGAGCTATTGAGGGCATGTTGTAGTTGTGACAAAAAGTTAACTTTTGGAATATTTAACTCAACGTGTTTCAGTGTAGCTTGAATTTAATCACTCATAAACCCATTCTATTCAAATATTTGAGAAATTTAAATCAAATGATTTAAAGTATTATGGATTGGGGAGGGGTGGAAATAAATATTCTAGGGGATATGTTAAATTTTTTATAGCCGCTGAAATTGGACATTTGGGGATGAACAGATATTTTGCCTCTTGTAATTTCCTCGGCCACTAATGTAGTGCGGTGTCAACCATCTACAAAATTAGTTTAAATGGTAATTTTTTATATTTGTATAAATATAATTACTGTAATTAGAATTTCCGGCGTGGTGGCTCAGTGGCTAAGCCTTCGGACTGCGGAGGGCAATTTCCAAGGTTCGAATCCTCAACTGAGATAACGGTCGGTACTCCACTTGTTGAATAAAGTTCACGCAAAAGGCTGCAGACCTATGTGAAATGGTGCGAGAAGTTATATAAAAAATAATTAAAATAAAAACGCATTGTAACTGCATTTATTGACCGTTAAGCCAATAAAAACTTATCTACAACACAATTACTCTCGTATAACAAGACCTGCCGTAGCATTACTCTAGCAATAAAAATACAGTATTAGTACCAGAAAACCAAAGTAACGTTAGTCCATAAAATGACGTCAACACAAACTGCCCTCCGATACTTAGAACGATGAGAGTCCAGATGTTCTAGGAAATTTCAAGAGCAATCTCCCCAGGTTGAAACCTACTAGGTTTATAACTGTTAGCGTGTTAGGCCGGAAACACACTTTACCGATGACGCCGACAGTGTTGTGAAAAAAAAGAAACAGCTGTTTTTTTATTCAGCTGATTCAAATGTGTTCAGCTGATTCACACAATATAAAACAAGCGTGTTGAATTTATTTTATTTATTTATTTTGTAATGGAAATAATACGCAAACACAAACGTACGTCAAAGAGATGAATTCGGAACCTAATTTAACCTAACTCAGTTTATCCTAACCTAAGGTAATCCAACCTAACTTATACTGATAGTAATTTTAACATTCAACTAATGATAGTAGTAGACTAACTTAGCCAACTTAATAAAATTTAACCTAACCTGGCTTAACATAACCGAATGGTGTTTACATATGGAAACCTGTAGAAAATTGCCGAATTTATTCTTTTCAATGTCCTCATTCGTCAAAATCATTTCGAAATTGAAAAAAATACTTCATGCTATGCATTCCTTGTGGTGTTTCTATCTTTAAATTCGTTCAATGTTTTATCCCAAGAAACGGGCCTTTCTTAAATAAAATTATTGAGTAATACGTTTTTAGTATCATGATCCATATTTAATTAACTATGCAAATTAATGTGCATAAGTTTCAGATCAAAATAAAAAAAAAAGAAACAGCAACCGATAACGCACAATTTGGTGGCAGTAGCCGTCCGCCCAGCTACCGACGGCGTTAAATAAAACGATCGTCAATTCTTCAGTCCAGTGTGTAACTCCCCATAATCTCTTGTCCCGTTTCTGTTACGACGTTATCGGTAAATAATCCGATCGTTAAAAAACGCCACGTGTGTCTCCGGCCTTAGGGTTATCTATAATTGCGTATATCAAGTTGAGGTTGCCAAAATTATATTTTTTTGGCCGCCCTGCCCTGGATGGTTTCATTCTCTGTTTAGACCTATTTTGGATTAAGTTGTATGGGTGGGATCTCTTCAGTATCTTGTACTTGCAACGAGGCCATCATTGGATTATCACGAATTCATGAATTACTTATTTCAGAATAACAATTTCCGACAAGGCATTTGTTACATAAAAACCAAAATTAAGATGGCATGTGTTAAACCAGACTGAACGGGTAAAAGATAAATACGTCATATAACGCGATTATCAAAGGGGATTAACAATCTAACTTATATATATATATATATATATATATATATATATATATATATATATATATATATATATAAATGTTAGGACTACTATATATAAATGCAGAAAATGTAGCTTCACTTGTATTATAAGCTATCTGATCACACTAACAATTCATGTTCTTACAACAACGTATAAGCCGGAAGGTTTCATATTTGTGATGTGTTTCTGGCGGCTTGAACAGACAACTTAGCAATATTGCAGACTCATCAGTACGACACATAAAAATCCACTTTCATTGGAAACTCGTACACTTTTAGAGGTTAAAAATACAAACAAAATGATCAGCACCCTTCAACAAGAACAAAACTATCGGCTTTAATCAGAAACAAAAGCATAATTGGAGCCCGGGAGCAGCAGTGCAAGAGAGGCACGGAGGGAAGGAGGCAGCCAGTCCCGTTAGTATGGCATATTGACACCGTGTCTCGGTCAAGGTTCCATGCCCCACCATTGAACCAGCAACATATTTGGTAGCTCATTAGCATACCCCTCTCTCCATCCGCCAACCTTCCTTATATATCACTTCATTGATCTAGGGTCGCGTATCTATATCAAAAACTTACTCGTCCTTATTTTATATTTGAATTTGAAAACAGTGAAAATTACTTTTTGGTCGGACAACAATTAACTCGTTATTAACACGAATTATACGTTTTGTCGATGACAAAACATATATGTTCTGTGTTTCCTGAAGGTCTAAGAAAAAAAAAAAAAAATACTGATACTTAAAAAGTGTCTTTAACTGGTATAGATAAAGAAGAGAAACTAGTTCTGAACCTCAGTAACTCCTAATCGTGACACTGTTGCCTTTGAAAATACATTACAGTCATTGTTTATCACTAAGTAGTGTATCAAATATAACTAAAATGTACCAAGAGACTGCAGAGTGCAGGGGATGGTAGTGTTTCAAATATAGTGTTTTCAATATGCACTGCTGCTCCCGGACTTCACTTCTGCTTTTGTTTCTGAATAAAGCCGATAGTTTTTTTCTTGTTGAAGGGTGTTGATTATTTAGTTTATATTATTTAGCCACTAAAAGTGAACGAGTTTCCAATGAAAGTGGACACTTGTCCATCTTGATGTATCGTACTGCTTCCCCAGTGTTGCCTATAATCAGTTACCTCTCTGGACAGTATCCCAACCTTGGCCACCAACCACTAAACTTCTCCAGTGTTGCAAATAATCAATTACCTCCCCTGGACAGTTTCCGAACCTTGGCCATCAACCACTAAATTTCCCCAGTGTTGCCTATAATCAGTTACCTCCTCTGGACAGTTTCCGAACCCTGGCCACCAACCACTAAACTTCTCCAGTGTTGCAAATAATCAGTTACCTCCTCTGGACAGTTTCCGAACCCTGGCCACCAACCACTAAATTTCCCCAGTGTTGCAAATAATCAATTACCTCCCCTGGACAGTTTCCGAACCCTGGCCACCAACCACTAAACTTCTCCAGTGTTGCAAATAATCAATTACCTCCCCTGGACAGTTTCCGAACCCTGGCCACCAACCACTAAATTTCCCCAGTGTTGCCTATAATCAGTTACCTCCTCTGGACAGTTTCCGAACCCTGGCCACCAACCACTAACCTTCTCCAGTGTTGCAAATAATCATTTACCTCCCCTGGACAGTTTCCGAACCTTGGCCACCAACCACTAAATTTCCCCAGTGTTGCAAATAATCAGTTACCTCCTCTGGACAGTTTCCGAACCCTGGCCACCAACCACTAAACTTCTCCAGTGTTGCCTATAATCAGTTACCTCCTCTGGACAGTTTCCGAACCTTGGCCACCAACCACTAAATTTCCCCAGTGTTGCAAATAATCAGTTACCTCCCCTGGACAGTTTCCGAACCCTGGCCACCAACCACTAAATTTCCCCAGTGTTGCAAATAATCAGTTACCTCCTCTGGACAGTTTCCGAACCTTGGCCACCAACCACTAAATTTCCCCAGTGTTGCCTATCATCAGTTACCTCTCTGGACAGTATCCCAACCTTGGCCACCATCCACTAAATTTCCCCAGTGTTGCCTATAATCAGTTACCTCCTCTGGACAGTTTCCGAACCTTGGCCACCAACCACTAAATTTCCCCAGTGTTGCCTATAATCAGTTACCTCCTCTGGACAGAATCCCAACCCTGGCCACCAACCACTAAACTTCTGCAGTGTTGAAAATAATCAGTTACCTCCCCTGGACAGTTTCCGAACCCTGTCCACCAACCACTAAACTTCCCCAGTGTTGAAAATAATCAGTTACCTCCCCTGGACAGTTTCCGAACCCTGTCCACCAACCACTAAACTTCCCCAGTGTTGCAAATAATCAGTTACCTCCCCTGGACAGTTTCCGAACCCTGGCCACCAACCACTAAACTTCCCAAGTGTTGCCTATAATCAATTACCTCCCCTGGACAGTATTCGAACCTTGGCCACCAACCACTAAATTTCCCCAGTGTTGCCTATAATCAGTTACCTCCTCTGGACAGTTTCCGAACCCTGGCCACTAACCACTAAACTTCTCCAATGTTGCAAATAATCAGTTACCTCCCCTGGACAGTTTCCGAACCCTGGCCACCAACCTCTAAACTTCTCCAGTGTTGCAAATAATCAGTTACTTCCCCTGGACAGTTTCCGAACCCTGGCCACCAACCACTAAACTTCTCCAGTGTTGCAAATAATCAGTTACCTCCCCTGGACAGTATCCCAACCTTGGCCACCAACCACTAAACTTCTGCAGTGTTGCAAATAATCAGTTACCTCCCCTGGACAGTATCCCAACCTTGGCCAGCAACCACTAAACTTCTGCAGTGTTGCAAATAATCAGTTACCTCCCCTGGACAGTATCCCAACCTTGGCCACCAACCAATAAACTTCTGCATTGTTGCAAATAATCAGTTACCTCCCCTGGACAGTATCCCAACCTTGGCCACCCACCACTAAACTTCTGCAGTGTTGCAAATAATCAGTTACCTCCCCTGGACAGTATCCCAACCTTGGCCACCAACCACTAAACTTCTGCAGTGTTGCAAATAATCAGTTACCTCCCCTGGACAGTATCCCAACCTTGGCCACCAACCAATAAACTTCTGCAGTGTTGCAAATAATCAGTTACCTCCCCTGGACAGTATCCCAACCTTGGCCACCCACCACTAAACTTCTGCAGTGTTGCCTATAATCAGTTACCTCCTCTGGACAGTATCCCAACCTTGGCCACCAACCACTAAACTTCTGCAGTGTTGCAAATAATCAGTTACCTCCCCTGCACAGTATCCCAACCTTGGCCACCCACCACTAAACTTCTGCAGTGTTGCCTATAATCAGTTACCTCCTCTGGACAGTTTCCGAACCCTGACCACCAACCACTAAACTTCTGCAGTGTTGCAAATAATCAGTTACCTCCCCTGGACAGTATCCCAACCTTGGCCACCCACCACTAAACTTCTGCAGTGTTGCAAATAATCAGTTACCTCCCCTGGACAGTTTCCGAACCCTGGCCACCAACCACTAAACTTCTCCAGTGTTGCAAATAATCAATTATCTCCCCTGACCAGTATCCCAACCCTGACCACCAACCACTAAACTTCTCCAGTGTTGCTTGTAACCAGTTATCTCCTATGGACAGTATCCGGACCCTGGCGAACTACTAAACTTCTCCAGTGTTGCTTTTAATCAGTTATCTCCCCTGGACAGTTTCCGAACCCTGGCCACCACCACTAAACTTATCTAGTGTTGCAAATAATCAATTATCTACCCTGGCCAGTATCCCAACCTTGACCACCATCCACTAAACGTCTCCATTGTTGCTTGTAACCAGTTATCTCCCATGGACAGTATCCGGGCCCTGGCGAACCACAAAACTAGTGTTGCCTATATGTATTTAATGAGTGCCATTAAATCCTTCAGTTTTACTCCCCAAGTAGAGAGAAGTAAAGTACAGCAATCCTTAACCGTATTGACAACGCATATATTGTTGCTTTCTTATACTCTATAACAATACATTGGTGAAGTAACCTTTGTATAAATTGTGTATTAATGAGTACACTATTGCAGAGTTATTCCTGTCTGTGGATTTATGTAGACCATAGGCTTACAGATGCTACAATTTGTAGATAAACAAGCATGTGCTTTTTGTGTTTACTACATGTTTACTAATATTTGTGACTAAAAATTCATTATAAATTCGTTATGGATATTAGTAATCGAGTACATTTCCACATTAAAAATTATTTACGATAACTTTAATTTTTACTCTGTTTTATAGATTAACTTCTATATATACTTTGAAATACTTGTTTACGCGATAGTCTTGATACTGAAATGGGCGAGGAACGTTGGCTCTCGAACCATTCGCCAATTGACGTTTACTGTCAAAGTATTAGTAGATAACACTTCATAATTAGCGCCTAGCTTTCACAAAGCCGGAAAGTGAAATCGTGTCAGTTAATTGCCAGTTCTGGGGTTGAATATATTTGGGGCAAGGCCAAGAGCTGTTATGTCCCTATGTACTAAGTAGGTCTAAGTCTGCTACAGTTATTACAAGGAATGCCCTAGTGAGCATATTTCCCAACTATCTTTCTTTTTTGATCGGAAACAACATTTACCATTCTGATTCTGCCGGAAAATTTATCTATTTATTCAACGTTGAACCATTTTTTGAACAATCAAACTTAAAAAAACATGACATGCATGTTGTTTGGCATAATGACACAAAGCAGAATCAGTAATGTACTCGTAAACGCATTAAACAAACTAAAGATATTAATAATAACTACAGTGTTCCATTGAATAAGCAGTAGCTCATAGTAGGGAAATAAAAAAAAGAAGAAAAAAGGCTAATGCAAAGAGGTAACAAGAAATCAAACTGTAAACCTGATCAATAACCATTATGAGAATTAATTAATAAACAAAAGGCTCAACTAAGAAAAGAAAATTGACTGAAATGTTTTTACCACAAGGCTAGGAGTTCTAAAGAATTAAGAATAAAATACATACAGTGTGCTTTTGATAAATAAAAAATATAACAATATGAAGAAAATACAAAAAAGTACAAAGTGCAATGCAGAATAAATAAAGATATAATAGCGAGATAATAACGATAAATAACACAAACAAATCTACAATAATGACAAATAATGTGGAGACCCGAACATTGAACTTCATTAGACATTTCATTCCTACACTCATAAGTCGAGGAATCCTACTGTGATGACTTCCTACATGTCTTCCCTCTAAAGACATGTCCCAACTACCCAAGACGTCTTGAGCATATATTTTGAATTTTGAGTGTCAGTGAACACGTTTATCTATCAGAGGTATTCACAAAGATCACTGGTTCTCTTGTATAACGACGGTATGCGTGGTCGTATTTGATTTCAATTCAGAATGAGTAAAACAGTTCCTGACCTAAACTATTCCTCCTTTCGATACAAGTTTATTTAAGGCCGGACTACCATCAATGTAACCTACACTGTCTCTCAGCAATATTGTTTAATGTATACCCTCTACCGTGGATCCAAATGAGGCATCACAAACCTGCCTTTCGATAAGCCTTTCGACACATTAAACGACTCTTTCTCTTAAAAACATTCATACCTTTTATTTAAGGCAACTCCAATGCCAGTAATCAGTTCTTCCTGCACTTCATGTCAGATACAATTATTTTCCATCACTAAAACTGAAGCCACATCAAACAGAGAACCACGCCGGGATAGCTACACAAACGTCCTCTGTTTGGTGTATTCAGTTATGGGATATGACAACAAGTACATCTGTTCACATACATTACATACACCCATCCCTAACTCTGAAGCCACACCAAACAGAGAACCGCACCAGGATAGCTACACAAACGTCCTCTGTTTGGTGTATTCAGTTATGGGATATGACAACAAGTACATCTGTTCACATACATTACATACACCCATCCCTAACTCTGAAGCCACACCAAACAGTGAACCGCACCAGGATAGCTACACAAACGTCCTCTGTTTGGTGTATTCAGTTATGGGATATGACAACAAGTACATCTGTTCACATACATTACATACACCCATCCCTAACTCTGAAGCCACACCAAACAGAGAACCGCACCAGGATAGCTACACATACGTCCTCTGTTTGTTGTATTCAGTTATGGGATATGACAACAAGTACATCTGTTCACATACATTACATACACCCATCCCTAACTCTGAAGCCACACCAAACAGAGAACCGCACCAGGATAGCTACACATACGTCCTCTGTTTGTTGTATTCAGTTATGGGATATGAGAACAAGTACATCTGGTATTTATTAATATGAAACTCTTATAGTAATGTTAAAATCACTTATAAAAAGCTTCTACATTTGTTAAATTCTGTTTGTCTTCTCGTTTGTGATTCTTAGACAAATTTCAATCGAAAGGAAAAGTCGGAGTTCATGCTAAGGAAATTGTACAAAAACCT
The DNA here is from genome assembly GCA_035578905.1 of Stictocephala bisonia. Lineage (NCBI taxonomy): Eukaryota > Metazoa > Arthropoda > Insecta > Hemiptera > Membracidae > Stictocephala > Stictocephala bisonia. The sequence continues at coordinate 2,740,884 of JAQJVL010000059.1, read as the reverse complement.
TTACGGAATTCCCAGGTTTGGTTTCTCATTGGACAATTACCAGATTTTACCAGCAAGACAGAGATAAGCTACGTCCACTCTTCAATTACAGACAGCACTCATAATTGGAAGGAAATTGGCATCTGGTTGTTTTGCTAAAACTTCTACGCCCCTCTAGCATCTCTATACAATCCTACCGTTCTGTTTGAATAGCCATAGCCGGAAATGTAAAAGTCTAATATAATATTATTTATAATAATTATAACAATTCTTGGTAACGAAGCGACATGAAAGAAAACTGTTGTTGGTATTTATGAGTTATTAAATCAGCCGGAGCTTTTTTAAATGACACCAGTGTTTTTTAATTATAGACTCATTTTAAAATTAAGAATGATGTAGTGGGTGTTGTTTAGCATTTAAGAATACAATTTTAGAGGGTTAAGAGAACAAAATAAAAATTGTACATGTAGTAAGGATCAGCAATTATAAATTGATAGTAATAAATGATAATAAGGTATTTTCAGGGTGGAAATTGTATAAAGGTTTCACGAATGTCCCAGTAATTTATAAACAAATATTTATCAAATTAATTTTTTTAAATAATTTATTTTAAATAAATGGAAAAGGAGAAACCGCATGACACATTGGAAAATATTCTAAAATCAAATGATCTCCCTCCATAAACACTATTACGAATAAGTGGAACACAACCAAATCGGTACCTACGTTTTTGTTCATAGAAGAAAACTATATGCAATAGAGATTTTTTTAATCGTTCATTCTTAATCAACCATAGGCGTTTAAAAATTCTACTACTAAAAAAAAGAATGTTAACGACCGATCGAAATGATGAAACGTTGACCCTCAAAGGAAGAAGAAGCACTAAGCACCTGGCCGCGTCAGGGACAGGTTCGACACGCTCTGCATTAAATCTTCATCACGATCGGCCTTGACCTTGACAAAGTTCGCAGTGTTTTCTTTCGTTTGTCGCAAATCCACTATTTAATTGCCAACAAATCATTTTCTTTGTCATTACCATGAAAGTAAATTACTCCATGCGCAACGAAGGCAGTCCAACCACTACCAACCTTCCACCATATTAATGAGGAGCTTGACTAATACACTAAAGTCCTGTTTTGCTTCCAGATGGTGTGACAAAGAACTAGCCGTCCTAGAGTTCTCTAGGATCCCGTTGCCCGGGAGTTCGGTAGCCTACCATGGACACCTTCTCAACATGCTCTTCCCAACTAGTTCTTGTTGTCACCATCTTCCAAGTAGTCGTGTTGACCTCAACAACACCGTCGCCGGTATGGAGCCCACAAACATCGACCGGTAACTATAATTCACTTATGACATTTACTTTTCATTTTAATGGCAATAAGAGCAGTAAGGTAAGACTTAACAAACTTTAAGACAAACAAACAAAGACAAACAAACTTTAACTCTAGGCTGATAGCGGTACTTGTTTACGCTTTTGAATTGATTAAATCTATTCACATTTGTATGCCATTCATATAAAACGTGCAAATCATCTGATTTGCCGTACAAATTTGCCGTATATATATGTCTTATCTTTCTGTCATGGATATTCAAAGAAAGTCCAAGACAGTCAATGCCGTACTGATTTGCTGGTATCTACTTTGCCGTACAAAAATAGTCCAGTGATCATTTCTTTATCGCTGAATGTGGGGAAAATATAATCAACTTGTTGTTTCCTTTATCGAACAAAGGGATCGATATTCAGGTTCAAACTTAATGAAAGAATAAATGAATTTATTTCCTTTAAAAATTTTGACATACTTCGCTGACCCTAACCACAACAACAAAACAATCGACATCCAATTGATTCACTTCGCTGACTATCACCACAGCAACTAAATGGTAATCAAAATCCAGGCTCACTTGTCTGATCTTCACCACAACAACAAAACAATCGACATCCAATTGATTCACTTCGCTGACCCTCACCACAGCAACCAAATAGCAATCAACATCCAGGCTCACTTGTCTGATCTTCACCACAACAACAAAACAATTGACATCCAATTGATTCACTTCGCTGACCCTCACCACATCAATCAAATAGTAATCAACATCCAGGCTCACTTATCTGATCTTCACCACAACAACAAAACATTGACATACAAGTGGTTTATTTCTCTTATCCTCACCACAACATGCAAATAATCAACAGCCAGGCTGCCAGGTTGTTCGCTTTGCTGATCTTCACCACAACAACAGAACAATCTACATCCAAGTGGTTCACTTCACTGACCCTCACCACAAAAGTTAGCTGATCTTTACCACAATATAAAAAAATCGACATCCAGGTGGTTCACTTCACTGACCCTCACCACAACAGCAAAACATTGACATAAAGACGGTGAAATTCACTGATCTTCACCATAACAAAAAAACAATCGACATCCAGGTGGTTCACTTCACTGACCCTCGCCACAACAACAAAACATTGACATAAAGACGGTGAAACTCATTGATCTTCAAGAAAAAAAAATCGACATCCAGGTGGTTCACCTCATTGACCCTCACCACAACAACAAAACATTGACGTAAAAGTGGTTGACCTCAGTGATCCTCATCACAACAACAAAACATTGACATACAGGTGGTGAAATTCACTGACCCTCACCACAACAAAAAAACATTGACATACAGATGGTTCACTTCACTTACCCTCACCACAACAACAAAAAATGTACATAAAGGTGGTGAAATTCACTGATCTTCACCACAACAACAACAAAAATCGACATCCAGGTGGTTCATCTCACAGGCCCTCACCACAACAACAAAACATTGACATACAGGTGATGAAATTCACTGACCCTCACCACAACAGCAAAACATTGACATAAAGACGGTGAAATTCACCATAAAAAAAAAAAAAAAAAAAAAAAATATCGACATCCAAGTGGTTCACCTCACTGACCCTCACCACAACAACAAAACATTGATATAAAAGTGGTTGACCTCAGTGACCCTCATCACAACAACAAAACATTGACATACAGGCGGTGAAATTCATTGACCCTCACCACAACAAAAAGACATTGACATACAGGTGGTTCACTTCATTTACCCTCACCACAACAACAAAAATTGACATAAAGGCGGCGAAATTCACTGATCTTCACCACAACAACAAAACAATCTACATCCAGGTGCTTCACCTCACCACAACAACAAAACATTGACATACAGGTTGTTCACTTCACTTACCCTCACCACAAAAAACAAAATATTGGCATATTTTTATTTATTTTTTATTTATTCATAAGACGCCGATCGTCAAGATATAGGCGAATATGGTTTTCGAATGAGTGTGATGAGTGTAAATGAGCGAATGCAGTCATTGTTACAAAATAAGGCCGACTATTCCTTAGAAAGTGTCATTAATTAATATCCCAATGACAAATGAACAGCCGGTGATTATCAGCTGATCCTTCTCAAAATGTATTGACTCTGATTGGGATCGAACTGAGAACCTTTAGCACATGAAGCTGGGATTGAACCAACTACGCTACCACCATAAAGGTGGTGAAATTCACCGACCCTCACCACAACAACAAAACATTGTCTATTGTTGGATACAGAGATTGAAATAAATCTTATTTATAAACCAATCTGGACCAACATAAATCCAGTACAGATTGTTAAAACTAAACATTGTTGAAAGGATTTAGATTATTAAAACATTGCATAAATGAAATGAAATGAAATGAAAAATGTCTTTATTTGGCGAGGTTTAAACAGTCATCTCTAGTACCTAACCTTTTACAAATTATAGAAAATTTACAAATAATACAATGTTGTAATTTATTTATAAAACAAAGAGAAACAACTAAATATAAGCTTTATAAAATTAATTAATAATATAGCAAATAATAGTAAGAAAAAACAATACTATTCCAAGAACTAAACCGAAATTAAACTAACACTAAACTCAACCATACATCATTCATACTATCACACATCCCTCGACCATAGACGTCGCCCACCCCTATCCCAAAGCGAGCGCGCTTATCTGTCATTCTGCATAAATCAGCGCCTGATGTGGAGGGACTCTCGAACCGAACAAACTTTTACATTTGCTTACAGATAACAGAAATTAAATTAGGTATACCACAATTGAAACGTTGTTGATTGATAAAATTTATCGATACCATACATTTATCTCGTTAATAATAGATTGATCATATCTAGGCCTATATATCGGCGACTTTTCTATTATGTCCCCGCATTTACGTAGCAAGTGACGAAATAGTCAAAAGAAATAGCAAGGGATATGTGGATGTAAGCAAGACTATATCTATTTAATCCTAACCTAGCGTAACCGCCTAACCTAGATACCAGACTGCACCGTACTCTGTTCCACTAATAACCACTACATACCACTATACCAGACGGCGCTTAAAGATAAGGTTAAAACCACGTGACCAACATCACAATTACTTTGTTTGTAAGTTATAGTACAATTATAGACTTGGCAGAAATTTGGTACAAAATGTGGAGGTATTTCGAAAAAGGCCTCCACATTGTATGAATTGAGAGAATGAAATATTATATTTATTTCCAGCATAAAATAAAAATTTGAATGAAGCACAATACAATACCGTATTCAATACATTATTGACTGAATAACAGTTTGAGAAAAAAATTCAATAAAACATAACAAAAATAAAACTAATAAAGGTTGACAACAAAGAAGATATATATATATATATTAGTGCCATTATTAAGGAAATAAGTTTACATGGGCATGACGCCTGTGCGTAGGCCTAAGTTGTTCAAGGTAACCAAAATTGTATGAATTTAAAAATCAGCCGGAAAAATGTGTTTTTCATGTATAAATCTACATAAATAGTAATTACAAATAAAAATAGAATGTATTTGATGGTGACAAAATGAAGGTTTAAAGATAATTTGGGTCTTTTTCAGAATGTCTCCGCATATGGTAAAGATTGTCCACCAAGTCTACAACTAAACTAAACTTACAAACAATGTACCTTTGATATTGGTCACGTGGTTTTTACCTACATGGAAATAATAAGAGTCATCATTTTAGTTATCGATCTGCGCCTTCTGATATTTAGGTTAGGTTAGTTTGTTAGCACTTCCACCATATGTTGGTTATAGGTTAGGTTATGATTAAATAAATATAAATTGACGTTTACTTGTTTATATATTCACATGTGACTTTCTACTTCGTTTGAAGATTAATAATTACTGGACAAATGCGAGGACATTTTGAAAAAAGACTCGATAATTTTAAGCTTGTCTTCATGCCTCAAATAGGCTTATGTATTAAGTTGTCATCCAGACTACATTTTTTAACATTGTGGAGTTATTGGTGAAAGAAATATAATCGATTGTAAGTACAGAGTTGTAAATATAATAATTATACTTTTAAATTTATATTTTTATATTACAAAATTATAATAACATTTCTGAACAGATAGAAGACACGCATAAGCTCCCTTATAATTTGATTATTATAGGGAACTTAAGATTTGCCTATGGGACTGAAAAGGGCCGCTTTCTCATTTATTGAAGTAAGTGAAATATCACGTAAAACATTGCAGACTCAGCGTGATAACTTATTTAAAATAAAAACATAAATTATACGCAGTCTTGTTTTTGTGGTTATAAAAAAAAATCTACTTATTCTACCACATTTTGATAATAATTTTTTGACAGTTTATAAAAATCAGCAGTCTTACAATTTTATTAGTTTCATAACTCAAACAGTTTATTCAACTTGATTATTTTATAAAATTCATCGATCATACAATCCGTTTCGACTATTTCTTAAGTAGACGGAGGTGTGCAGTATTTCTAACGAACACTGTATTCATATTTTAGCACAGTGGTTTTCGTTTTGCGTACATCTCAATGACTACTTGGCTTTCATATATGTAATAATGAAAATATGTAAAAAATACGTTGAAATTAAATGTAATACGTAACCATGAATGTTATAAAGGTGTTGGATACTAATTGTTAAATCCAGTTGTAACAACAAATGATAAACTTTACGAATTAATTTTTAACTTTGCGGTCTTGTTATTTTATTTATATTCATAAATTTTATCTGACGATTTTCACGTAACATTCTACTTTGAAAGGAATTTAAAATCACATGCAGTATACAAATTCGAAACATTTTAAAAGATTTAAATTACAAAACACCATATGTCATAGGAAATAATATATGTGTTACTGGCTGTGTTGACGACTCCCCAATGTCTAGTAGCTCGGGGTATCAACGGTTTAGGGTACTGGATTAGGATGTAAAATCCTTCAGTCTAAGACCAGCTATCTATAAAAATAAAATATTTGTTTTATTTGTAAATAGTTAAGGATACCGTAGTATTAAGTTTTCATATCTTCTAGTTTGTTGAGCAATCATTATATTCCTGTTAGTCTGTGGACAGACGCTAACGCCCCCAACCGTGCTTTTGTACGATTTTCATAAAAATAAACTAAAGAACAGTTTGCTACGATTTTTTCTGTCTAAATATGCTTGAGAAAGACTTGTGCTATTTGAAACTGTCTTAAGTGTTTTGGAAAGAAATTGGTGGCTGGTCAGTAACCTGTTTGGGTGTCATCTGTTCACTTTTCACAGACAATGAATATTGGTTTCGATGACTTTTTTTCTTTATTTTATAAATGCGTGACGAAGCTCTTAAGTACTCGAATATTTAAAGGTAACTTTAAGACTCCATCCCATAGTTTCCAAAGTTACGATTTTATTGGCGATTTTTAAAAAAAATTAACATGGTAACAGGGAATAAACACTTGAGAGCAGTGGCGTATCGACATTTGGGTTACCTAGGGTCAGAACCCCCCCCCCCATTAAAGTTAGATTATATCTCCTCCCCACTCATAAAAAAGAATCATAAGTAAAGCTATGATTTAGTTTATGATTACACACTTCAGGGTATGAAACCCCCTTTTATATAAACAACACCAAAGAATTCAAATTAAGTAAGGTTTTATATTAATTAAATAATTCACAATAAATAATAAGTTTTATGGAATGTGTGATTTATCTTGAGAAAAAGTACTTAAATTATATTCTACTGAACCTACTATTTCCAAATAAGAGCAAATTTGACGTTTAAAAATGGATTGAAAGCACATATCTGGGAAAACATTTCTTCCCCCCCCCCTCCCCACAAGTCTTAGATCCTCCATTCCTATCTACGCCACTGCTAGAGAAGGCCGTATTTTGAATTTTTGTTCAACTGTTAGAGTAATTTTGAAACTGATGATAGTTAAAATAGTGGTAGACTATAGGTCCAGTAATGTAAATGTCGATCATCGGAAAGTGAGTGGGTTACGAGAATGTCGTAATTTGGCGGATACCAGGCCGGATCTATGTGACCCCGGAACAGCGTGGGGAGGACTTTCTCCAGACACCTACCTGTGACACAGATTCCTTTGTCATAGGTGAGCGACAGGTCACTTCACCGCAATGCCTTACTCATCATCCATAGTATTTATATAGTGTTATAACGAAAGCTTTATATAGAAATTACACCTGAATGTTTTTAAATTCAATGTACGTCTATTGAGGACGCCGTTTTTCTCCTATTATACGAAAATATACTTATAAATATAGCTTTTTTTCTGTTGTAAAGCGCATGAACACTAAGATCGATCAATTTTTCATAAAATGCACGTAATATTATTCTTGAAAATATTTTGCAACCGTAAATTTATAAAATTCGTTGGATATTTAAAACAGTATGATTATCTATCATGTATGCAGAACCAGCATTACTTATGTAACCAATAAACTATGGGCATGTAAACTTTATACAAAAGTTAATGTCAATGAAGTTATAATAAAGAAAATTAGTTTGGCATTGAACATCTTTAAAGTTGCAGTTTTCGTCAAAATATTCTTCTAAAGTACAATATAAAACGGATTTTTAAGGGTGTTTATCCTGGCCCAAATTGAACGCTCCAAGGAATTTAGTTTTAAAATTTATCGCAACTAACTAGGAGTAGCAACGAAACTGCCTCACTAACATACACATAACGTGTTCCCCTCTCCTCTCTGTCTCCGCCTGCCCCGCCCCGCAAATTGTACAGAAGTACACAACTCCCTACTCTAGCAATTACGTTTTTACATATTATTAGTCTTCTCTTTCAGCCAAAGATAATTGTACAAATTTCAACTCAAAATATTTTTCTAGTTTTACTTTTCTCTGGGTTGATTAATGCCTTCAGTCCAATGTATGCTCAACATTTTAATAAAATATATCGCACGGTTTCCTTATATTATTTACCTAGGAAGGCCAAATTAGCCACTTCCAAGGTAGCCATAGATCATTAAGGACATTTTTGGGATTTTTTTCCCTAAACACATTTATCGCTTATAAGAAGATTAACGCCTATTCAAAAATAGGTAAGGAACTTTCTTATTCTATGACATATTTGGATTGGCCAATGTTCAAAGATCAATAGAAAATTTGGAAATATATTTAAAAAATTTAGAATTATAGGTTAAATTTCTTCTTTACATTATAAAATGTGTATTTGCTTTAAGATGTATGAATGATATCTGTATTTAACACAGATTAGTGATACGTCTATATATCGGCTAGTACAGATGTATCATTTTACAGTAAGGTACACCAGTGCCTGTCTGTTAATTATTATTCTCGCATTGACGTTCGGCCATAAACAAAACCAGTCAGAACTCAGGCGGTGCCACCTCTTCCAGTACCGTTAGGCGTATTTCAGTTTGGGTCAAGGGCGTTGGACGCACACGTAACCACATTTAATAAAAATATTACAGTTAAAACTGTATGTGGTTTATTTTTTCAAATAAATTTTGACTATATTGTTGACAACATGGAAGCGTCTGCCTGAATCGTGGGAACACTGCACCCATCAGCTGCCTGCCGTTCAGCAGACTCACTCACCATTAGCTAATCGCTTTGAATTGTGTTAAAAGCCTCGGCAACTGGCACCTATTTCAAACCTGCTTCCAACATGACATCTGCTCCTTCTCTTCTCTAGTGGTTGTCTAGTCAAGTGCACCCAACAGACTTCTACGTACGTGATACTTCCATGATGCATGACAATCCAGTAATTAAAATTGTCTGAAGTTCAAAACCCAAAGAACGTATAACACAAATACCGAAGGCCGTAGAATGTTTTCACTGTTCGTCTACCATAATGTGAGTGAGCGTTCCTCAGGAACAACATTTGGATCAATACATAGTCGCTAAGGATTCTGTAATAATTCTATAAAGAAGGAAGGAATGCGCCTTATAATTATGGTGGCGAAAGAGTACTTTCGCTGAAACGGTTCAGTCTACCTATTTTGTTATAAATCTTTGGCAGAAACTTATAACAAAAGAAGTCTCATTCAGATCCGACTCTAAGAAGAGCAAGAGGCTCATTTCGACTAAATATCCAGGACAGTTGATGTATCTATCCTAGTATGATTCTCCAGTTAATATTACTTCATTGGGCACTCGGGACAGTTGGTGTATGTATCCTGTGATTCTCTAGTTGATGTTACTTCATTGAGAGTTTTGATGATTTCTCCAGTATGTCTGCCATAATCATTGAAGTAGTCACACACTCGGAACGGTCTGTTTATTCATCCTGGTGTTTGATGACCTCTGTTTGATGCTACTTAGTTTTTAGGACTGAGATGACTACGGTACTGTATGTCCAGGGCCGCAGAGAGAAATTCTGGGCCTATGGGTTGTTAAATTACGGCCCTCCAAAAAAATTTATAAAAATAAAACATAATGTGACACCACTACCGTCTAACAATGTATTGATTTATAGGGAATAGTGGTTCAAGTACACATACAACAACTAAGACGGTTAATACAAATTAAATTGATTTTATTAGAAATAAATCATTACACAGTATTAAAACATCTAGCTCACTAAGTTTATTAAATATATATTATTTTACATCTCATTGGACCTTAGAGCTTTTATGCTGGCACATTCTTATATAACATCCCTAACATTTATGCTGATTGATTAGATCCAATATTATGACAAGTTGAGTTAAGCCACACAGACATGGTTACCCCATGGTTGAACAGCTGAAACTTTTAATCCTTTTCGGAGCACCAAACAATCGCTCAGCTCCAATTTAATTTTCTGCAATTTTAGACTATTGCAGGAATTGTCATAAATTTCTGAAGAGCAACACAACATTTGTATGTAATAGGGTTATTCTTAACTTTACGATTTTTTTCAAGCAGTTCTTGAGGTTTGAGTTTTGAGTCGCCGAAGTTAGGTCTATGAATAATTTGGACATGAAAGATGACAGATGTCATCTGATAAGTCTTCAGGAAATTTACATGCTAAATTTTTTCACTGTCTGGAAATGTCTTCTTTCTCTATCCAACACTGCCTCAAGCACTGTTGATTTTTTTTCATTGTTAATCATTTCTGTCAGTCCTCCAACAACAAAGTCAATTATTCTTTAAAAAACGTTGATTTAAAATTTGTCTCATATTTCCATTTCTCCATTGGCTGAAAATTAATCTAATTTGTCATGAAATCCTGATCTTTTGATTTGATGCTTAGGTGAAAATCCAGTTTCCATGGGAAGGTCAGTTGCTATAGCTTCTGTTGTGATTTTTACTTTACTTAAAAGGGATGAGAATTTATTCCTCAGTTAAACTGGTAATGTTTTCAATTTCCATGTTCACTGTTTTGTACTCCTAGCTGGAAGCACTTTATTTCTGTGGTCAATTGAAACTAAACTCTTGAGGCCATTAGGACACAGATGTAAGAGTTGAGGTTCTTTGAAATGCCTGAACATTCTGATGTCATGTTGAATTGAGCGCAGTTGGTAATTCCACATTTTATAACTTGCAAGTTTTTGGTGAAAGGGCTTGCTGCATCTTCTCTAGCCAACGATTTTCTGTTAGATAGTTTATGAGGGGAACAATGAATCTCCTTTTTAAGAACCCCTGAGGTGCACCTTTGAGGTGATTTAAAAAACAAAATTGCATTAAACCTAAAAGTAACTGCATCTTCACAGCTTTCACCTGCTTTGACTCAACATAGATTTAAAGTGTGAAGCAAGCGTGAATACATGGCGTAACGGTTAATATTAGTAGTAATCACAGCAGAAACTCCTTTACCAACCATATTGGCTCCATTATCAATACCATGACCTGTGCAATCTTTTAGTGGAATATCATGTTTTTCTAGATAATAAATTATTTCATTGGCAATTTTTGTTACATATGAAAAATCTAAAAAATTTCTCTTGGATCTCGAATTCATCATTACTTTCCACCAAGAACCTCAGTGTAAAAAAAGTTAACTGTTCCTCGTAAAAACAATCTGGGGTGGCGTCAACTAGTATTGAGTAGTACTTTATGTTTGCTCTTTTGGCCAAATTTGACTTGATAACTTTTTAACTACTAATTTCAATCAAATTGTTTTTATTTTGTCAGGATAGATAATGACCTTGGAGTCGTTTTTATTCTGCCTGGTACTCTTTTAACTTTCTATAGTGTTCCTGTAATGCAGGGCTGTATTTAGATAAAAGTTATGTTATCCATAGAACATTTCCATTATGTGGGTCTATAATTTTAAAAGATTCTCCTCTGGAAAGGAAGGTCCTCTCAGCTGAAAAAAAGTGTAACTAGAAATATTCATTGAAACAAATATCTCCAATACTTTATCCGCCCAGCTGCTTGATCTAGTGAGGTGAATATCAGACTGTCTGTATAGGGACATCTCCTCTTGACTTAGCAATTCTTGTGATTTCCTCAGACTTCATGGCAAGGAATTTGTCTTGAAGTTTATGCCAGGACATATCCTTGCTCCATCCGCCATCAATCATAAGAATTGAGCGGCTGCTTTCTTTAAGGCTGCTGGAATGACAGAACAAGCGGCAAGGAAAACAGTAGAGAGATAAATTTTTCTTGTTCCAAGCCAACAAACCAAACACGAGCTTGGAAAAGACCAATGCATATCACTAGGAAGTGTTTCTGGTAACTTGGCTGTAGAGACAACCTGTAAATTCAGCCATATCACAATCAGCAGCAGTTTGAAGTAGCCGTATCATTTACTGAACCCGAAGAGGATGTAGAAGCTGTCCTCTCTTTGGCTTTATCAATATTTGAGGTCGAGATTATGTTTGTGGAGGTGTGTTGTCACTATTGTTAATTTCAGATTCTAGCTGTACATCTTCGTTTTGTGCAGCTTCGTCGTGTTTGAGTTGATTCTCGCTTAGATGTTCTATACTGCCATGTGATGAGTGAATGTGGTTTCTTAAGACCAACATCAAACAAAGTTCACAGTACTTTCTTTTTCTCTACGTCCTTAAGTTCACGTACTTTGCGTTTTTTTGAGACCAGACTGTTGTTTATAGTAACTCATATTGTTTTTGAATATTATTTTTCAGGGCCTGTAAACAATATTTTTAATTATAGTTTGGCCAACATTTTAATTTTTTATTTATAGAATGTAGATAAAATGATGTATACTAATTAAAATGTTGGTCATTAAAGTGAATGTAATTTTGTTTCACTATTTAACTTATAAGTAAATTATACATAATCAACCATTGATAATTTGTTTATAAATTATTATGCATTTCGTTTTACTTGATGTATAAATGTGACTTCACGATTGTAATGCCAAGACAGAACTGATGCACTCGCATTAATTTCTATTTTTCTATATTACTATAGTTAAATATACTTGTAGATCAACTGACCTTACAAGTTAAACTAACTTTTGTATTGCCTGTACGTTCCTGGCTTAAATAAAAGCAATTTTAGGGCAGTTGAACGGGGTTACATATAGATAGTTCCTTCTTTGTGTTACAAATATGCATACCAAATACAACTGGTCATCATGTTTTGTTGTAACCATGGGGCAAAAATAAGCATAGAGACAAATTGTTGAACAGCCAAAGTAAAACAGATACCACACTTCACTCAATCAATTAACTAATTAGAAATTTTATCAATGAATACAATCTTAATAAATAATAATTAATGAATAACTTCTATTTAAATAAAAAATCAAATCACTTCTATTATGCCACATAATAATGCGTACACTTGTAGAAGACATACCGTTAGTATATTTAAATGATCTGCAATTGGTATCAAACCATTATCGTTTTATTAATGCCTGTTGAAGCAATCACAAACTGAATCCTTATAGTGGTGGCTGGTCTTCAAAGGGGCTTTAGACTCAAGTTTAATGTACGGTATAAAGCAATGAGCAAGTAGCTAACTTCCTATAATAATAAACAGCTGAAATAAAAACATTCTTTATATAATACTGACCAGACAATAAAATAGACTGAATACAAAACAAAACATAGTGCTACAGATATGACCCACCCGCCCACCATACACACACTGTAATATTCACCTACCCTCACATGTACAGTATTGAACTGCCCACCCACCCATACATGTATGGTTGGTATTGATATAACTTCGTATCTACCCAATTGTTTTTGGGAAGTTATATACTAGAATGTCAAATTATTTATAGGACTCAAAATGAAACAAAAGTAAACAGTTCGTAATGACAATGTTCTAGGTAGCTGACAGCACTCATATTTTAATCAAGATGTCATAAATCAGTTACTTTTTTCTTTATCTAGAATTTTTCCTCTATTCCCAGCCGAGGCCCAAGCCCGGGCCCCTGGACATTTGCCCTCTTTGCTTCCCTTTCTTGGTGGCCCTGAATATGTCTGTCACAAGGCCAGTTAGCACCGAGGTTATCACACACTCAGGACAGTTTGTTTATTAAACATAGTGAGATTCTCCATATGATGTTACTTTGGTGTTAGGAGCAATTATGTCTCCAATATGTCTGTCACACTCAGGATAGTTTGTTTATTCAACGTAGTTTTATAATCTCTATTTGACGTTACTTTGGTATTAGGGGAGTGATGTCTCCAATATGTCTGTCACACTCAGGACAGTTTGTTTATTAAACCTAGTTAGATTCTCTATTTGATGTTTCTTCAGTGTTAGGGGTGTGATGTCTCCAATATGTCTGTCACACTCAGGACAGTTTGTTTATTAAACCTAGTTAGATTCTCTATTTGATGTTTCTTCGGTGTTAGGGGTGTGATGTCTCCAATATGTCTGTCACACTCAGGACAGTTTGTTTATTCGACCTAGTTAGATTCTCTATTTGATGTTTCTTCAGTGTTAGGGGTGTGATGTCTCCAATATGTCTGTCACACTCAGGACAGTTTGTTTATTCAACCTAGTTAGATTCTCTATTTGACGTTACTTTGGTTTTAGGGGTGTGATGTCTCCAATATGTCTGTCACACTCAGGACAGTTTGTTTATTCAACCTAGTTAGATTCTCTATTTGACGTTACTTTGGTTTTAGGGGTGTGATGTCTCCAATATGTCTGTCACACTCAGGACAGTTTGTTTATTCAACCTAGTTAGATTCTCTATTTGACGTTACTTTGGTTTTAGGGGTGTGATGTCTCCAATATGTCTGTCACACTCAGGTCAGTTTGTTTATTCAACCTAGTTAGATTCTCTATTTGACGTTACTTTGGTTTTAGGGGTGTGATGTCTCCAATATGTCTGTCACACTCAGAACAGTTTGTTTATTCAACCTAGTTAGATTCTCTATTTGACGTTACTTTGGTTTTAGGGGAGTGATTTCTCCAATATGTCTGTCACACTCAGGACAGTTTGTTTATTCAACCTAGTTAGATTCTCTATTTGACGTTACTTTGGTTTTAGGGGAGTGATATCTCAATATGTCTGTCACACTCAGGACAGTTTGTTTATTCAACCTAGTTAGATTCTCTATTTGACGTTACTTTGGTTTTAGGGGAGTGATGTCTCCAATATGTCTGTCACACTCAGAACAGTTTGTTTATTCAACCTAGTTAGATTCTCTATTTGACGTTACTTTGGTTTTAGGGGTGTGATGTCTCCAATATGTCTGTCACACTCAGGACAGTTTGTTTATTCAACCTAGTTAGATTCTCTATTTGACGTTACTTTGGTTTTAGGGGTGTGATGTCTCAATATGTCTGTCACACTCAGGACAGTTTGTTTATTCAACCTAGTTAGATTCTCTATTTGACGTTACTTTGGTTTTAGGGGAGTGATGTCTCAATATGTCTGTCACACTCAGGACAGTTTGTTTATTCAACCTAGTTAGATTCTCTATTTGACGTTACTTTGGTTTTAGGGGAGTGATGTCTCCAATATGTCTGTCACACTCAGGACAGTTTGTTTATTCAACCTAGTTAGATACTCTATTTGACGTTACTTTGGTTTTAGGGGAGTGATGTCTCCAATATGTCTGTCACACTCAGGACAGTTTGTTTATTCAACCTAGTTAGATTCTCTATTTGACGTTACTTTGGTTTTAGGGGTGTGATGTCTCCAATATGTCTGTCACACTCAGAACAGTTTGTTTATTCAACCTAGTTAGATTCTCTATTTGACGTTACTTTGGTTTTAGGGGAGTGATTTCTCCAATATGTCTGTCACACTCAGGACAGTTTGTTTATTCAACCTAGTTAGATTCTCTATTTGACGTTACTTTGGTTTTAGGGGAGTGATGTCTCAATATGTCTGTCACACTCAGGACAGTTTGTTTATTCAACCTTGTTAGATTCTCTATTTGACGTTACTTTGGTTTTAGGGAAGTGATGTCTCCAATATGTCTGTCACACTCAGGTCAGTTTGTTTATTCAACCCAGTGAGATTCTCTATTTGATGTTATTTCAGGGTTGGGAATAGAGATGGTTACAGTATGTCTACCACAAGGCCGGTGATTAGGTTGTGTTGTATAGAATTTACACACGATTTGTAACAAGTTTCAACAATGAATAGTTTCATCGTTATAGAAAACCCATGGATGGGAGGGTGGATGTGTTCCGCTTATAGGGGAGGCTATTATTGAACTATATATTATAACTTCTCGTAGTAAGGTGCGACGACTGGCCATGTTTATATATATATATATATATATATATATATATATATATATATATATATATATATATATAAGTATATATAGTATTTACATAGGAGAATAGTTGAGTTTCATATTCACTTCTGAACTTCGTTATTTAGTGGGCCGTGATATTACATTCTGTCACCAATAGGTTGTTGGTTGGCAGGGTAAAGTTCTCTCCAACTGAAACTGTGATCTGTCATTGATAGTTGGAGATTTGCTCTCTTCATTGCTAGACTGTTTCACGTTATATCTCCATCTTCAAAGCTGGCATGATCAGGTAGCAGGACTGGTGGTGCCGGCATTTCCTAATTTTCCAAATTAGTATTAAAATAACCCTTTAAAACTAAATTCAGTGCAAAACTTTTAGTTTTTCAGTAATTTTAACCTCTAATATTTAACCTATGGACAATTCATTAATAGCTCACCCACCGTACACTCACAACTTATTTGGTCCACATGAGCTAAATGGTCAAACCATTTTTTACTAGTAAACTTTATGGACACTGTATATATTCAGTTAGGGAGTGGGGACTTTATGGACACTGTATGTATTCAGTTAGGGAGTGGGGACTTTATTGACACTGTATGTATTCAGTTTGGGAGTGGGGACTTTATTGACACTGTATGTATTCAGTTAGGGAGTGGGGACTTTATTGACACTGTATGTATTCAGATTGGGAGTGGGGACTTTATTGACACTGTATGTATTCAGTTTGGGAGTGGGGACTTTATGACACTGTATATATTCAGTTAGGGAGTGGGGACTTTATTGACACTGTATACATTCAGTTAGGGAGTGGGGACTTTATGGACACAGTATATATTCAGTTAGGGAGTGAGGACTTTATGGACACTGTATGTAATCAGTTTGGGAGTGGGGACTTTATTGACACTGTATATATTCAGTTAGGGAGTGGGGACTTTATGGACACAGTATATATTCAGTTAGGGAGTGGGGACTTTATTGACACTGTATGTATTCAGTTTGGGAGTGGGGACTTTATTGACACTGTATTTATACAGTTTGGGAGTGGGGACTTTATTGACACTGTATATATTCAGTTAGGGAGTGGGGACTTTATGGACACAGTATATATTCAGTTAGGGAGTGGGGACTTTATGGACACAGTATATATTCAGTTAGGGAGTGGGGACTTTATGGACACTGTATGTATTCAGTTAGGGAGTGGGAACTTTATTGACACTGTATGTATTCAGTTAGGGAGTGGGGACTTTATTGACACTGTATGTATTCAGTTAGGGAGTGGGGACTTTATTGACACTGTATGTATTCAGTTTGGGAGTGGGGACTTTATTGACACTGTATATATTCAGTTAGGGAGTGGGGACTTTATGGACACAGTATATATTCAGTTAGGGAGTGGGGACTTTATTGACACTGTATACATTCAGTTAGGGAGTGGGGACTTTATGGACACAGTATATATTCAGTTAGGGAGTGAGGACTTTATGGACACAGTATATATTCAGTTAGGGAGTGGGGACTTTATTGACACTGTATGTATTCAGTTTGGGAGTGGGGACTTTATTGACACTGTATGTATACAGTTTGGGAGTGGGGACTTTATTGACACTGTATATATTCAGTTAGGGAGTGGGGACTTTATGGACACAGTATATATTCAGTTAGGGAGTGGGGACTTTATGGACACAGTATATATTCAGTTAGGGAGTGGGGACTTTATGGACACTGTATGTATTCAGTTAGGGAGTGGGAACTTTATTGACACTGTATGTATTCAGTTAGGGAGTGGGGACTTTATTGACACTGTATGTATTCAGTTAGGGAGTGGGGACTTTATTGACACTGTATGTATTCAGTTTGGGAGTGGGGACTTTATTGACACTGTATATATTCAGTTAGGGAGTGGGGACTTTATGGACACAGTATATATTCAGTTAGGGAGTGGGGACTTTATTGACACTGTATGTATTCAGTTTGGGAGTGGGGACTTTATTGACACTGTATACATTCAGTTAGGGAGTGGGGACTTTATGGACACAGTATATATTCAGTTAGGGAGTGAGGACTTTATGGACACAGTATATATTCAGTTAGGGAGTGGGAACTTTATAGACACTGTATGTATTCAGTTTGGGAGTGGGGACTTTATTGACACTGTATATATTCAGTTTGGGAGTGGGGACTTTATGGACACTGTATATATTCAGTTAGGGAGTGGGGACTCTATTGACACTGTAAATATTCAGTTAGGGAGTGGGGACTTTATAGATACTGTATATATTCAGTTAGGGAGTGGGGACTCTATTGACACTGTAAATATTCAGTTTGGGAGTGGGGACTTTATTGACACTGTATATATTCTTGTTAAGTAATCGAACTAACCTAAAACCTTCTTAGAGGCAAGAACATTATTAGTTGTAATTATTTTTTTAACTGCAAGTAACAATATAAATTATAGATACAGTAAGCATAATGAATAAAGTAAAATAATGTATATATTCAACATTATCAAATTTAGATGTGCATTAAAATAACGTAATTTTAAATTGAATTTCTTTTTAAACATGCAATGCGGGATACATGTCTTTAATGTGCAGACCTAGGGTTAATGACTCATTAGTACGTCCAGAAATAAAGTTTGTTCACACGATTATTCATTCACTTCATCAGATATAAGGTTGAGTTTATGCTACCAATTTAGTAGTCCAGTATCCTCGACGTACTCATTAACCAAGTAGATTGTGTTTTACACAAGAAAGTGTTTTTAACAAACTTAAAAAATCGTACTTTAATATTGTATTTTTATTAAAGTTTCAGCTATGGAAGATTTAAGTAGTGGAATGGGATGATATGTACAGTATTTAAATAATTTGCTAAATTAATCTATTTCATTCTTACAACTGATTGTAATATGTCTCACCTGTAAGTTTTATTTGGTTGTAGGAGGTCAAGGTAGGACTTTAACTTTAAGCCTTTTGCTAACCTTTGTTTGTGTACATCCTTTTGTCATTCTCTTGCAAGAAGTGTCTGTATGTTTTTATGCACATATAAAACCTATTTTAGTTTTTTATTTCAGTTGTGAGTTTTTTGTCTACTTTTATTTTCATTGAGTTTTTTTTTTGTATTTGTTTGGTAAAATCCCTTCAGTTTATTTCCTTTTATGAATTTATTACATTGTTTTCTGTATATTTTGTAATATACTCCATAACACACAGGTATACATTCGCGTGAATACTTGTATATATTTTGATGCCAATTATTTAATTTATTTTTGCATTTCTTAAAGTCTTGTATCGCCAGAATTTAGGTACCATTTGTATTATATATGTAAAACGTATGGCTTTCATAAGCTAGTTACCAAATTAATAACAAAGTTAAAAATTAGACCAATAACCAATATTTAATTAAAATAAATTCAGTACAAAGTACTTGTGTCTTAGTGTTTAAATAGCGATTTCTTGTCACAGAGCTAAATCCAGGTTTCGTAACCATTCAGCGCCTGCTTCTCCGATAGAAGGAAAGACCAGCTAATCCCCCTAAAAAGAACGCAACGGGCAATAATTTATTATGTGATCTATAGTTTGAATTAGTAGTTGCATCTTCCTACACCCGTGAGAAAGAGAGTCAACATAGTACACTCCTTAAGAGGAAGGTTCGTTCCACTCATGATGGTCATAGGGTCTGATACCAGAAACTTGTTTCGACCGTTAAACATATCCCAAGTTAACGCCCACTTGGTTTTTGGTGAATATTTGTTTGAGATTAACAGCGAAGATAGTCGAAGAGGTGGTTTTCTAGATTCAAGTCGTCCTACATATTGTGGGATATCTTGTGAAATGGGGAGATTTGGAGTAGAGGATATTTTTAACTACCTAAGGTGGGTCTCTTTCTGTCTTTTATCTGGAGAAGCTTTGTTGCTCAGAACTGGAAGCAATTATAGGGGGGCTGCAATGAGGGAACAGCTGAGCCCTGTTTAGTTGTATATAACCTGTCATACATGTGTACTGTTAAGCAATCACGGGAGCACAATATTCAGTAGTAGAGTAAATCAGGATAATGTTGTAGTACGCAGAACTCCATTTGTATTTTTATTTTCTGATAGTGTTGTAGCGTCTCCAATTTAATGAGTATCTTCCTTTTGTAACATCTGTTACAGATATTTATGCCGGCTAGTTAGCTGTTTTTATTTTGTCATTTCATCCTGTTAGATTTTCATTTAATTTTACCATACTAGATGATCATATTATTGAATTAACATTTTTGGTTACTGCGTATTTGTACCAGTCTTTGTAATAATTTAATTTAATTTAGTGAATAAAGTCAAGAAATAATTCAAGCCTGAGCATTCCTAGAGGGTAAAGCCTACCAATTACTACCTGGCTGAATCTTTTAAGATAAGCCTTGTAAATTCAAGTGAAAATTTCACTCAGATTAGTCCAAGCCAGAGAACTGATGATAGTGTATGAGATCCAAGCCAGTGGCCACAACTTGCAAGTGAACTGACAATAGTGTATGAGAACCAAGCTAGTGGCCACAACTTGCAAGTGAACTGACAATAGTGTATGAGAACCAAGCTAGTGGCCACAACTTGCAAGTGAACTGACGATAGTGTATGAGAACCAAGCTAGTGGCCACAACTTGCAAGTGAACTGACAATAGTGTATGAGATCCAAGCCAGTGGCCACAACTTGCAAGTGAACTGACAATAGTGTATGAGAACCAAGCTAGTGGCCACAACTTGCAAGTGAACTGACGATAGTGTATGAGATCCAAGCCAGTGACCACAACTTGCAAGTGAACTGACCATAGTCTATGAGATCCAAGCCTGATTTCATCTGAAGGAATGTGTCTTTGAATGGTTGGGTTGTAGTTTGTGGTTAGTGACCTAAGTTAATTCTCTCAGGAGCTTTCTTGTGCCAGATGAACAATCTTTTAACTACAAGGCATTAGTTTATCTCTAAGAGAGCTCTAATCAATATCATATTACACCAAAGAATGTTATGGTGAAGAATTTAGTAGCATCAGCTCTCTAAGTTATACCAGCTAGTTAATGGGTTATATTTGCCTTTGTATTTGCTTTAGCTGCAATTGAGATGGGTCTTTAGTCACCACTAAGACATCAGTTTCCTTCCCCATGTGCTAGGGTAGTTCCTAGAATTATAATGTTTTATTTAAGTCTGGCAAGCCTATTGATTGAATAGAAACTGCCTACTTTCTATCTTTTTTTGGCTTATTTCAAAATTTGTAAAAGGAGATTTTCACAGAGTTTTACTCAGCTGTAAGAGTGTTTTCTGTTAGCTTTCAATACTGTTCAAAAAGTCTAAGAGTCATTATCTGGTTTTTTAAGAATTTTGAATAAATTCAGAGATGCATCCTTCTGATCTGACTGCATTACCTGCACTACAGATAGCTGAATCTACCTTCTCTAATATGAATCGTCATGAAAATGTGTAGTTGATGATGTTTAATTTGTCAAAACTTTAACATTCTGAACTTATGTATTTCCTCTAGCTTTTACTTTTTCTGTCTTAAAACAACTTCACTCGCCAGTTGACATGGGCTTGCAAACCTGTGTGTGAACTTTATTCAACGAGTGAAGTACCGACCGTTGGCTCAGTGGGAATTCGAACCTTGGTCCTTGCCCTCCGCTGTCCAAAGTCTCAGCCAATGAGCTGCCACGCCGGCGATGATTTATGATTTTCTGTATCAATGATAATATGATTATAATAGAGAAGAACTAAAGAATTACAAATAGATTGAATTTAGATAATATGTGCATGTATGTATGTAACAAGATAATGTCATCAAAACTCTTGTTACAAAACAAAGATAAGGTTATACAAAACAATTATGCAACTGTTCCCAGTACTGCTCCAAGGATATGAAACTTGAAAGTATAATAAAAAAAAGAGGAAAAGAGAATAACAGTAGGCATATTTGAGAACAAATAACTGCAGAACATTTATTCACATATTATTTTCTTCCTTATGGAGGTATGAATATGGAGAATGGAGGTGAAAAAATAATCAGGAAATGAGTGATTTGTACAATAATGAAGACTTCAAATGCAAAGACTGAGGAACTGGCCATATACTGAGAAGTGAGGACTAATCTGTCTGGATAAAGTATTACAAAGAGACCCTGAAATAAGGCACCCCTAAAGAAGATAACGACAGAGATGGTAAGGTCAAGTGAAGGTGGATGTAGAGGAAGTTGGAGCCACGGAAGAAAAGACAAAAGTTCGGTCCAGATGGAGGTAATATGTTGGTGCAGTCAAACAACTAAGATAGGATGGGAGTAAGTAAGAATAAGATAAATCATGAATGTATGATCAGAAGCACACACAAAGGGAAAATGCATGACAGAAGTAGGATGAATGAAAGCACTGGGATCCTTCGTATCATGCATTGTATACACGTTATCTTCAATGACGTTGAGTTCATAAGAGTGAACAAGATTTATATTGTTTTCTGCCTAACAGTTCCTTTGTTTATTAAGTCACCAACACAGATGGGGGAAGTAATAAAATTTAGTTCTTTCTGAATCAGTCCACTAACAAAATTCAGTAAGAGGATAGTATATATTTCCAACACAGTTAGAATAAGCACTACTTATTATACTAGGTCATAAAGTCCCTAGTTTGTGAGAAGCTGCTACTTTATTAAGCTACTATACACATATGCACATTGTCTCTCCTAGTAATGTCCGTTTCCTCAATAAGATTGTTCAGTAAAGTAAAACATTTGCCCTACATTTGATATTACATTGTCTGAGCATTCACTCTTCACCTTACTGAGACATTCAATGTTGAGATGGCAAACCAAAATACTAAGTTCATGAGCCTTATAAACTTCACTTTGAAAGAACTGTTTGTCTTATTCATATATACTGTATATTAGTTGAGGTAGCTTGAAGATGTACCAGATTAACACCAAAAGTTTTGTAGAATTTAACGTACAAACACAGTTAACATACAAAAGACATGTAAAATTTAACAGAAATCAGAAACTTTTTATTACAATTTATTTGAAAATTTTGAAATATAGTGTCAGTTTAAATTTTACCATGTTCGTGGATTTAAACAAGATTTCAATGTTATATATCTTCCCAGAGCAGATATTCTTCTAGAGTGTAGACAGTTTTTGAAGTCAGCCAGTCAGTCACTCAGTGATGCTTTCAGCTTCCTTCCTGTGAGAATCTTCAGCTCTACCGGTGGTAGGTTCTACAGATTTTTGCCTGCATATGACAGCTTCTTTTCATACAGCGTTTGTTTTTGGTGTGCTAGTTTGTGGCATGTTGGGTGTGGTAGTCATGTTGATCTACCATTTGTGATAAGTTCTTTCCATCTACATGTAGTATGATTTCCTGAATGTATAGGGAGATAATTGTAATAATTTTTAGGTCTATAGAGACTCCTTTGCAAATGTCTCCACATCCCTGACCGTGTAGAAACCTTATTGTTTTTTTTTTTTTTGGAGATGAAGAATTCATTGTAGGTTCTCTTGAGATGTTCCTTCCCAGAGAATATAGAGATGTTCCTGCGATTCCAATACAGTAGTAATATTCAATAATTCATTATTTACTAGCAATATTCAGTTCTTACTAGCAATATTCAATACTTACACTTCTAGGCCGTTCAGTATTTACTAGTAATATTCAATACTTACACTGCTAGGGCGTTCAGTATTTACTAGTAATATTCAATACTTACACTTCTAGGGCGTTCAGTATTTACTAGTAATATTCAATACTTACACTGCTAGGGCGTTCAGTATTTACTAGTAATATTCAATACTTACACTTCTAGGGCGTTCAGTATTTACTAGTAATATTCAATACTTACACTGCTAGGGCGTTCAGTATTTACTAGTAATATTCAATACTTACACTTCAAGGGCGTTCAGTATTTACTAGTAATATTCAATACTTACACTGCTAGGGCGTTCAGTATTTACTAGTAATATTCAATACTTACACTGCTAGGGCGTTCAGTATTTACTAGTAATATTCAATACTTACACTTCTAGGGCGTTCAGTATTTACTAGTAATATTCAATACTTACACTGCTAGGGCGTTCAGTATTTACTAGTAATATTCAATAATTACACTTCTAGGGCGTTCAGTATTTACTAGTAATATTCAATACTTACACTGCTAGGGCGTTCAGTATTTACTAGTAATATTCAATACTTACACTTCTAGGGCGTTCAGTATTTACTAGTAATATTCAATACTTACACTTCTAGGGCGTTCAGTACTTACTAGCAATATTCAATACTTACAATGCTAGGGCATTCAATACCTTGCTATATTCAATACTTACACTGCTAGGGCGTTCAATACTCACTAGCAATATTCAATACTTACACTCCTAGGGCATTCAATACCTTGCTATATTCAATACTTACACTGCTAGGGCGTTCAGTACTTACTAACAATATTCAATACTTACACTTATTGGGCGTTCAATACTTACTTGCAATATTCAATACTTACAATGCTAGGGCGTTCAGTACTTACTAGTAATATTCAATACTTACACTGCTAGGGCATTCAATACCTTGCTATATTCAATACTTACACTGCTAGGGCGTTCAATACTTACTAGCAATATTCAATACCTACAATGCTAGGGCGTTCAGTACTTACTAGCAATATTCAATACTTACAATGCTAGGGCGTTCAGTACTTACTAGCAATATTCAATACTTACACTACTAGGGCGTTCAGTACTTACTAGCAATATTCAATACTTACAATTCTAGGGCGTTCAGTACTTACTAGTAATATTCAATACATACACTGCTAGGGCATTCAATACCTTGCTATATTCAATACTTACACTGCTAGGGCGTTGAATACTTATTAGCAATATTCAATACCTACAATGCTAGGGCGTTCAGTACTTACTAGCAATATTCAATACTTACACTCCTAGGGCATTCAATACCTTGCTATATTCAATACTTACACTGCTAGGGCGTTCAGTACTTACTAGCAATATTCAATACTTAAAATGCTAGGGCGTTCAGTACTTACTAGCAATATTCAATACTTACACATCTAGGGCGTTCAATACTTACTTGCAATATTCAATACTTACACTGCTAGGGCATTCAGTACTTACTAGTAATATTCAATACTTACACTGCTAGGGCGTTCAGTACTTACTAGCAATATTCAATACTTACAATGCTAGGGCGTTCAGTACTTACTAGCAATATTCAATACTTACACTGCTAGGGCATTCAATACCTTGCTATATTCAATACTTACACTGCTAGGGCGTTCAGTACTTACTAGCAATATTCAATACTTAAAATGCTTGGGCGTTCAGTACTTACTAGCAATATTCAATACTTACACTTCTAGGGCGTTCAATACTTACTTGCAATATTCAATACTTACACTGCTAGGGCATTCAGTACTTACTAGTAATATTCAATACTTACACTGCTAGGGCGTTCAGTACTTACTAGCAATATTCAATACTTACAATGCTAGGGCGTTCAGTACTTACTAGCAATATTCAATACTTACACTCCTAGGGCATTCAATACCTTGCTATATACAATACTTACACTGCTAGGGCGTTCAGTACTTACTAGCAATATTCAATACTTAAAATGCTAGGGCGTTCAGTACTTACTAGCAATATTCAATACTTACACTTCTAGGGCGTTCAATACTTACTTGCAATATTCAATACTTACACTGCTAGGGCGTTCAGTACTTACTAGCAATATTCAATACTTACACTTCTAGGGCGTTCAATACTTACTAGCAATATTCAATACTTACAATGCTAGGGCGTTCAGTACTTACTAGCAATATTCAATACTTACACTCCTAGGGCATTCAATACCTTGCTATATTCAATACTTACACTGCTAGGGCGTTGAATACTTATTAGCAATATTCAATACCTACAATGCTAGGGCGTTCAGTACTTACTAGCAATATTCAATAGTTACACTGCTAGGGCATTCAGTACTTACTAGCAATATTCAATACTTACAATGCTAGGGCGTTCAGTACTTACTTGTAATATGCAATACTTACACTTCTAGGGCGTTCAGTACTTAATAGCAATATTCAATACTTACTCTGCTAGGGCGTTCATTACTTACTTGCTATATTCAATACTTACACTGCTAGAGCGTTCAGTACTTACTAGCAATATTCAATACTTACACTTCTAGGGCATTCAGTACTTACTTGCAATATTCAATACTTACACTGCTAGGGCGTTTAATACTTACTTGCAATATTCAATACCTACACTGCTATGGCGTTCAGTACTTACTAGTAATATTCAATACTTACACTGCTAGGGCATTCAATACCTTGCTATATTCAATACTTACACTGCTAGGGCGTTCAGTACTTACTAGCAATATTTAATAAAAGTTAAATTCACTTTTATAGCCTCATAACATAAACCTTATCTTTACAATCATTTTATAATTGTTAGAACTTAGGCTTAAGTAGCCGGTGTCATAACTATAATCTATATTTTCTGGGCACAATTGTGTCAAGGTACTATCTACATTATGTACAAGTAGTGCCGCACAGAGAAATATGGGGCCCTAGGGTGAATATATACTTATAATAATTATATATATATATATATAATTATTCATTAGAAAGACACCAATCGTCAAGATATGGGAAAATATGAAGGGTGAATAAGTAGTGATGAGTGTAGATGAATGAGTGTAGTCATTGTTTCTAGCTAAGGTCAACTGTTCCTCAGAAAGAGCTATTTTTTACTAGAAGCCCAATAGCCAGGCCAATTAGGGGACCTACAGCTTTGCGTGAAATCTGAACCACATAGTGTTGGTCTGATTTTCAGCTAACTGACAAGCCTGACACCCAGTTCTCTTCCCTACACAACAGCTGAACCATTACTAACATCCAACATGGACACTACAGACTTCTCTAGTAGTGTCCACGTCGATGGCTACCATTGAGCGGATGCCGTGTCGGCATAAAGAGGACTGAGTATAGAACTTATCGCCTAAAATCTTCTCAACAGTTCTCTACAAGCCTTATACTCAGTTCTGTTCCCTACTCAAAATCTGGACCCTGACTACCACCCAATATGGACACTCCAGATTTCTCTAGTATTGTCCACGCTGATGGCAACCATTACTTGTTGTATTAAAGAACAATGCATACAACCTATTGCCTATGATTTCCAAAACACGTTGTCCCTAAGTAGCTGGGTTACAGCATTGTGCCACTAGTGCCACCACTGAAGTGCTTTTGTGTAGTGTTGAGAGTCCAGAGAGTGCTGCGATTTTACGTGCCGCTGCACACTGCTCTGCGTTTGATTATTATTAATCCATATAAATTCATATAAGTATGTTACGTAAACGTTTGTTCATTGCTTGAAATAATGATACTGTGATGTTCAAAATAAAGTTTTATTCAATTTGGTAGTCCTACTCATTTACTAGAAAAATATGTTTTACATTTTTCATAAGAACATATTTGTTAATTAATAAAAGTTCATAAAACTCTAGAATAGGTTAGTAAAATAATGGATAAATAACCTGTTAAAGTTTCAATATAATCTGACAAGGAGTTTTTATTAGAGACATTTTTAAAGTCAACGCTTCAGTGAAAAACATTGGAAATCAGGCTCTTTTTTTATTCTACTCGCGATTATAAAGTACTTTTAAAGGAAAACATTTTTTGTGTTAAACTGAAAATGCAGGAATAAACAAGGAAAAGTGTAGTATCATTTTTATTTTGCTAAGTAATTAGTTCTTGTACAGTGATGTTACAAACTCGAGTGTTTATACATTTTTCTTCAACAGTTTGCATGTAGACCGCCGCCTGAGTAGAATTTTTTTGGCCAAAAATCTCTGTATATTTACATATTATATGTACTTGTCAGGATTGTTCCCACAAATACATATATATACCTTTGAAATTTGTGTGGACGCGTCTCCAAGTACATATTATATGCATTTTGATTGTGGCGACCATTTCCACAAGTACGAAATGTCCCCACTAATACACTTGCCTTTACGATTGCATCCTCACAAGTCCTTTTATAGATAAATATATATATATTCACGTACCATCAAGTAGTCGAGAATGAAGCCTCACTTAAGTTTAATTATATACTCAAATTGAATGGCTAACATTTGAAAACTTAGTAAGTTAGTTGTTACTGAAATCAATGTATGTTACACCATTCATTTAACATTCCTGGTTTAGATAGGTTAATTATTAGAGAGTCACTTGGCATTCAAAAATACAAAAATTGTAGTTTTTTCTGCTTAGGTTGATTAATTCAATGTTTGCAAATCGGACGAATTAAAATGACAGCGATTATACTAATAAGCCTAATATTAAGTCAAAATAACAGTAACAGTTAATAGTACGGTATAACATAACCAGACGTTTCGCCCATGCTGTGATGTGGCATCCTCAGTGGTATCGATGAGACTTACCTTGATGCGGTTGACACCGGAAAATATAGATTCTAATTATGATTGTATTGAAATCGTGGTAATTTTGAGGTACAATGCAGTTTTAGGTTATTTAAATTTAATACAATGTAAAAATATATATTTTAGATAGTTAGTAAATAAACTTGGAAAACTTTATTGATATGATTAGTAAGTTAATACATCATTAGAAATGGTTTTATTCAGTTGTCCTTGATTTTTAAGTTGTCCTTTTTTTTCGCCAGGTGTAGTTAACTGAATTACTTGGGGACAACTTTGACCCTGTCAGTCGCTATCTAGTGTAACCTTGGCCTTTGACCTCAGTAAAGTCAGTTACATCATTGAAACTCTCTATTAGCAATATGTATTTGATCATAAAACGGACCTTATAGCACCACTTTTGATTTACATCAGTGGTACAAATATCATGTATGTTCTGTTGCTACACACACATTTTCCTTTCGACAAAATGCGAACATATTGAATAAAAGCTCACATATTCCTTATGTTCGTAAATACAATTCTAAAAATCACCAAGCACAACCATCCTGGTAAAGGTAAGGTTATCTAGTAACTGGAAAATGAAAACAACGTAAAATATAAAACATGGCTGATCCCTGCAGCGATAAGAAGGAAACTGCAAAATCTTAAACAAGTAATCATATGGCCTATTTCAAGATTTGTTTTAATGATTTCAACGGTATAACAAATGTAAGTGTTAGGGGTCATAAAGAATGCTTTTATAATTTTGAAGAAAATATTTCAATTTTAGGGCTTTCTCTAATGGGGATTCTCGGCAATCATTGTTAGTATTTGTTAATCTCTTTTATGTTTTCAAAGGTTTTTAAGTGTAAAACACCTTATAAAAATATTACAGATGTGTATTATTTTTGAAAAAGTGCTTCATGATCACAAAATTTGCACAAATTTTAACGAATACAAATTCTTGCTTTTCTTAAAATCAATTTCAAATATAACATTTGCAATGGACAAAAATTGGATGTTATAAACCTTCTCAATTGAAGTCCTACTCAATTTTGTTAGTTCAGTTGATAAAATTAATAAAATTAGGTAGTTCAGGAAATTAATATAATATGATGCAGCAGTTTTCAGCTTGTTAGGAGGGCAGTTTTTACCTCGGTTTGCAATGTATAAATAAAGAAAAGAATCACACTAGGTAAATAGATTTTATAAAATTCATTGAATGTACCTTTAATAACTATTTTAAAGTCAGATTATGTTAGTTTGTGGACATTCATGTTTTATCACAGTTTTTAATCAATTCATATAAAAATGTTGCCTTACCAGTTTATTATGGGTTTCAAAAAAATAAAATTTCTTATATGAACAAAAAATAAATAAATGTGTTAAAAAAGTGTGAAAAACAAATTTTAAATACTTATTTTAAAACTTTTAATAAAAGTTATATTATTTGACTTTTCCTTTATCCTTTTATGTGTTTCTGTTAGAAAATTCTGTGATGTCCTTTTATTCATTTTTTAGCTACAGACCAAAATATTTGTCTTGCAAGCAAGAATGTAATTTGTGATCTGCAACACAACTGGTTCATTATTACTTAAACATAATTGATATTTTGTTCAGTTTTTCTTATTATCAATTCTTTTAGTTAAAAATACTTATTTCTTTTTGTGTAAGAAAGATTTTGTTGAATAAAATCAAGCGTAAAATGAAATATGTTTAATTTTTCTGCAATATTTATAGCACAGTTTTAAGTTGAGGCAGTATAAAGATGTTTTTAAATTTGATTCTTTACCTGTTTTGATGACAATAATTCATTTGTTAGTACTAAGAGAACATCTAATTGCCTTAGAGGCTCTAAGTTTATAAATTTTTCAAATTTATTTTATTTGCTTATTATGTAAATAGTTTGTAATATTAAAGTTTATGTTCATTTCTCTGTAGATAAAGTTTGACAGTGGGAAGTTTCTTTATTTACTTTGGTAAAAACTTGGCAAGTTTCCAATTAATTGAAGAAAAACAACCATAAACTATTTAGTCATTAAAAATTTGTTGATTTTACAGGTACTTCCCTGAAACTCTGTGAAGTTGAAATTGAGAATCAAACATATTTAGATTTGTACTATGGTAATTTAATACGATTGAATGTTTCAGGATTTGGCCGGAATATTCGCCATTTGCCATGTGTCAGCCGGAGATCAGGGGAGACAGGAATATGCATGTTTGCCTTCTCCTGTGCCAAAGCCAATGGAACACACCTTGGCACTTGCATCGACAGATTCTACTTCGGAAGCTGCTGCAAGCTGGAGCTCCAGAATCAAGATATTGCTGCACCATTAGATAGCAACCACATATTTGAAGAATCTCCAAGTGTATCAACTGAAAACTACCACATATCCACTTACCAATCAGTGCAAACAGTTTCAAACACCACAGAAATATTAATATCACAGTCCACGACAACAGCAAGAACTCCAACTGTGTCAACAACCCCTAAACCTACTAAAAAACCAGTTATTTTGAATGAGCAAAATGTCACAGTTCCTCCTTTGGTGTATACTCACAAACCCATCACATCCAGCAAGCCTTCAGTATCAAGCCCTCACATACAATTGAACACAACAAAGCCAAAACCTTCCAGTAAACCTTCTCACAAACCTCAAACAACAAGTAAACCCTTGTCAGTATCTAAACCTCCTACGAATTCAACTAAACCTTCCACAAAACCTCCTCTAAAACCTGTAACTTCAACAAAACCCAAACCCTCAAACACAACATCAAAACCATACATAAAGCCCAATCCACAGAAACCAATAAATAACACGACGTCCAAACCTGTTAAGCCTCCTCCAACGAAGCGACCTACCATATCAAGCACAACAAAACCTTACCGTCCTTCATCTCAAAAGCCCGTACAAACTTCTTCAAGGCCCACAAAACCGACTTTCAAACCCCAAACAAAACCTCCATTAAAGCCTGTACCTGTGGTAACTTTGAAACCATCCACTAAACCAGATTATGTACAAGTGCCAGTAGTGACAGTGTCTTCCTCTCATAAACCAACAGTTGAACCAGTCTCAGTTAGCAATGAAGTAGTTCAAAAGCCTGTAATTAGTTTACAATCCAATCAAACAGTTGAATCAGAAGAAGAAAATTCCAATGTGATCAATGAGTCAGCGGGCAGTGCCACGACCTCCTCCACATTGTTAGTCACTTGGACAACTGTGGACGAAGTACCTGTACCGCCTTTGCCAAAACCAGTCTCAACACCAAGCTCCCCACCAAACAAAAGTGAGTATCTTGTCTCCCATTGGAGTAGCCCTAGCTAAGGCTGAAGGGTTACAGCACTCGGAAACCAACACGATTCCCAGGCAGTTACCATGTACTCCTGTGGTTCTAGGTTAAGAGTAACAGAGGACTCTCAATTCTGTCTCAACTTTGTCTCTATAAGGACATTCTATTTTTTACTTTACTTCACATGAGTGACTTTAAAAGAAAACATTTCAATTTTATATATTAAATAATTCAAACTAAAATAAACATAGATTGTTCATTAAAAACATTTTTATTTAATCATTTAATATAATAAAAATAAACCATACTGGATATTGGTTGATGTCTGAAGATGGTGAGAATTTTAAAATTATTCATATTTAAATATTTCTCAAACAAGAAAATGGGTATATGTATATATATATATTTGGTGAAAATATATGTAAACCTGTTATCGGAGCTTTTCAAAAAAGTCCAAAATCCTTTACAAGAAATTTGAGGCAAGAAAGGATTAACTTTACACTGGCACATATATGGTGTAACATTAAATTCAGTTAAGTTTAGTTTTTCAAATTGTTATCTTTTGTTTTGCTTTAAAAGTAGAAGTTTCAGAGATACATTAGTCAGATACGATGTATCTGTCAACAATAATATTGACTGAAAAGACCACAAAGTTTATATGTCAACAAGGTTTTGTATGAAGAATTAAAGATACTGTCCAGTTCTGTAAACATCTAATTATGATCCTTATTCGTGATTATAATACTAATTAATGAAATATGATTTGTGAACTTTTTTAAAACATACAAGGTAATTGTAAACTATTCCAGATGAAACAAAACCAATAAAAACAACCACCACAACAACCTCAACTACTACAAGTACCACAACAACCACAACAACCACTACTACAACACCATCAACGACCACAGTGGATCTGTCATTTCCAACATGGGTGCAAGTTCCTGTATCAACTCTAGGCCCGACAGGTCAGTACATTATCTTTGTACATTACCTTAGTGAATATGTTACAACAAATTTCTCGGCTAATTCAGTTATTTAATCCACTTCCTCCTCAGAAATAATTCAGTAAGGCTTTTACCTGTTGTGATTTCAATGACGGGGTGCAACAATGTTTATTTTTCTTTCAAAATTAGTTATGTGGATATTTTTGCCATATTGCAAAAAAGCCAGTGATGAGGTTACACTAAGAGTAATAGATCGGCCCGTAAGTGCCCTTGTTAACTTTATAATTTTTTGGTATGCCTTACTCATGAACTATTTAACATAAAGCTCTCAATTTTTCTTCTTCTATCTTTTGAGATTTTTCTCTAGGTCGCCCTTTTTTACTTTTTAGTAGAAACAATTATTTAAAAAAAGTGTTTTTTCTTAAAAAATTAGCAATTATAGGTTCTTTAAAAAACTGTATACAGGGTGTTACACAACAACCTGACAAACTTAGAGAAATTATTCCTTTAGTCAAAACAAGAAAAGTGTCATATAATTCTTCACTCACTGTAGTCTTCAGAGAAGAATTTGGTTGGCCAAATGTACAGACTTTATAAACAATCACTTAGCTTATCCAAAAACATCGGGTGGCACCAGGTGTACAGTTTAATCACAAAATTAAAATACAACGGTAAACCAACTACTCTGGATTATAACCTGGCATTTGAACGGCTGACAGAGGATTTCAAAAGAAGAGGTTTAAAAAAGCTTGTTTGCTCTGCCATTGGGTGGTCAGAGATATGATATCTCCAAACCAATTTATATCAAATTTAACTAAATTTCAACAGGTAACTGGCGTGAACATAACAATAGTGACCTATCCTCAATATTCAAAAAGGACTCTTTGGAACGGATTATCACATCACTCCTTTGTTAGACGTCTTAAAAACATCATCCTTGTCCAACACCTTCAGAGCACATCACCTGCCACTAATCAAAACCTAATTGTAATCCCTGTTTCGCCAGCCCTTAGTGGTAGCTTCTTCGACTCTGAACCCGCACTTCGTCCACATCCTGAAGATCAAAATTCAACTAATGGACATGACATAAGTTTTTTAGGAGATCTTAGCCTGTTTCCACCACTGTAAATGACTTGAAAAATATTTCAGACAGCACTCAAATGAAATGCTCCATTTTTCACCAAAATGTCCAACACCTAACTTCAAAAATTGAAATTTTAAAACTAAATTTGATGGAAATAGAGCCTGATATTTTGGCTCTGTCAGAGCATAAAATGTCTGAATCTGAGCTTTCTTTATTACATATTACTGAGTACCGGTTAAACTCCTCTTTTACAAGATTTTCTTATTCCGGGGGTAGGGTAATGATTTTAGTACATAAAAATAATAAAAGCAAAATTATTTTAATGCCTTCTATTTAGTCATTGTTAGTTGAAAAAGAATTTGAGTGCTGCCTGTCAGAAATTTCTTTGTCTGATTTTACGTTTGTTTTAGGATGTATCTATAGATCTCCCTTACAAAATCTTGTGGACGGATTTCTGTTGAAATTTGAAGCAATGTTAGTATTTTAACCCATAAGGACAAGCATATAATTTTAACTGGAGATTTAAAATTAATATTTAAAAAAGGGATAGACTATACTACAAATTTATTAGTATTTTGAAACTGTACAACTTAACCTCCAGAGTTGACTTTCCAACTCGATTATATATGGGCACAGAGATTGCTATTGATATTATAAGTAACATAAAAGACAAAGAATGTAAGCTAATAGGGCTAATAACACATATCTAAGATTATGATGCCCAATGTTTTGAAATATTTGATTTAGTAACCAATAGTTGGAACATTTCAAAAAAATACTATAGGAAATTTACAAAGAATAATATTGACCTTCTCTTGAATAATCTGCATAGAGCGTCTTGGTTGAATGTTTGTCAGGCTCCAGTAAATTCTAAGTATACTTAATTTTCTGACACTTTCTTTTACCATTTTGACCTTCAGGTGTACTCACTAACTTAGCCTATATCTAAAACCAACCATCCACCCATACACGTACCGTGCAACAATGGCGGTGGTACCCATTTATTGAGGTAAGGTGATACAAATAAATGGGTGACAGATGAGATAAGATTAAAAAAGGATTACATCTTTGAGTTAGAGAAAAGATTTAGACAAAATAAAGATGAAGAATTAAAGATATTGATTAAAAACTTGAAGAAGGATTTAAAATCCTGCATAGAGAGAGACAAGAAAAATTTTTTGATAGTAAAATTAAAAAATCTGGAAATAGCTCTAAAACTACCTGGAATTTATTAAAAACAAAAGTAAAAAAAAAAAAAAAAACAATCAAATCAAAATGCAAACATTAGTATTGACTATAATGGGAAAACGGCAGATGATCCTATCGAAGTAAGCAATGTGTTTAATAATTTTTTTGTTTCAGTATTTGATCAATTAGTATTACCCAAAATTGATAAAGGAAATAAAAAGTATAACTTTTGTGATCCTATAAAAAATAAATTTAAGTTTAGTTCAGTAAGTGAAAAAGAACTAGGAAAATTAATAAATTCTTTTGAAAATAAAATATCTACAGGTTATGATATTTCAATCAAAATTATTCAAAAAAAATCTTGCCTTCAATAATGAAACCTCTTACTCATTTAATAAACTCATCTTTAATTACTGGTCATTTCCCCGACAAACTCAAAATAGCAAAAGTAATCCCAATCTTTAAAAAGGGCGAGGTTAATGATCCCTCATGCTACTGCCCAATTTCATTACTTCCCGTGTTCTCTAAAGTGTATGAAAAGGTTGTTCACACACAGCTAATTAATTATTTGGTTGAATGTAAATTATTTGACAAAGAGTAACATGGGTTTCAGGCAGGGAAATCTACAATAATAGCTGGGATTGAGTTTATTAATTCTATAATAGATTCAATAGATAAAGGGGAGAAAATTATAGGAAAGAATTTTTATTGTTAGCCTTTGAAATAATAAAATAACTATGAAATTATTAGTAAAGCCTTTGATAGTGTGTCACACAAAGAATTATTAAAAACTTTATCAACATTAGGTATTGGCGGTAAAGAGTTGAATTGGTTTGAATCCTATCTGGAAAATCGACAGCAGTACATTGAAATTGAAAATGCAGTGTCTAATACACATGATAAATATGTTTATATTAAAAAAATTAGCTTAAAACAGTTAATAATCCCGCATGGTGTTCCTCAGGGATCTATTCTGGGCCCATTACTATTCTTATGCTACATAAGATGCTTACCAGGATTGATCCCAAGGAACAGTAATATTTGCCTATATGCTGATGATTCTAATTTAACCTTGTCAGGAAAATCAAAGGAAAGAGTAGAGGAATCATCTTTTATTTCCTTCTCAATAATCAGAGAATGTTTTGACAGCAAATATCTTTTAATAAACCTAAATAAAACTAACTTCATCTCATTTTTTACTAAGCAAAATGAGAGAAATGTACAGCCAACTATTTTGTTAGATGAAACGCCACTGAAACAAGTAGAACATACCACATTTGTAGGGCTCAAAATTGACCAAAACCTTGGCTGGTATAAACTGGTAAACCAGCTTCAGTGTATCATATGTACATTATTACTGAATAAAGAATGTTTTGAATTTGAATAAATATAGGTCCTTTTCAGCTTTGTTTGGTATATACAGTAGAAAATTTAAATTTTTCACTATCTCATGTATTTAACTGACTTTTTGGCCCATAAGTTATTAAAAAGTGACAATATTTTAATGAAATCTTTACATATAACAGAGCAGAAAATTCAGAAAATGTATCATTAATTTTCTAAGTCAAACTGCTACCTGAAATTCAGTTAAAATACTTTAAATTCCTGAGAAATAGTAAAAATTGTTTGGTTTAGCATTATTTTTCAGTTTTAATAGGTTACAACGAGAGCAGATTTTATTGGATTGGGATGCAATTACATCAAAAGCTGTTATATATCATACAGGGCAATATCCAGTCAATTAAATAGTACTGTATAATCAGCGATCGGTCGTGCCATTAGGTGAGCCCAAACAAAAAAGTTGTAAAGGAATTTTTTAAAATGCTTTACTATTGGTACAGTGAGCTAGCTATGTAACATTGACGTATGAGTCATATATTTTCATATTGAATTTCATGACTAAGCCTTCCGAAGGGGTGTGGGGTGGGGGTAAGGTCGCCCTAGTATTGCGACCGGTTGTGTCAGTGTGATTGTTAGTGGACCCCTAATGACTGTTCACGTTTCTCTAAAATGCCTGTTTATATATTTTACAAACAATTTAAAAATAATATATTTTTATATATATATATTTTACAGCTAAGAATTTTAACATTTGTAATTACTTATTTTATAACTATTTGTAATTCATAAAAAAGTGTTATATGAAAATGTGTGTGTTATTTAATAAGTTTCAGTACAAGTAAACGTCACACAACACAAATATATTACAATATAAGCACAAAATGCACAAATATATTACAATACAAGTACAAAATGCACAAATACTATGATGATTGATTTCGGTGAACCACGCTCACCCTCCTCAGACCAGAGAGATTCACAAAAGAATGGAAAATGGTGTTCAACAACTCAATATATAGGCCTATGATCACGTAACTCCATTGGCTGGAATGGTCAAAATGGCGGTTGCTGTGATATTATTGGCCAATCCCTATTGTCTGTTAGTTCTGTTCTTTTAAAAGCCTTTTAAAAGACGCTGTTCTTTTAAAAGAATTTTGACTATTACAGCCAATGGTGTCACGTGATCATTGGCCTATGAATTGAGTTGTTGAACACCATTTTCCAATCCTTTGTGAATTCCTCTGGTCTAAGGAAGGTGAGCGTAGTTCACCGAAATCGATCACCATAATATTTGTGCATTTTGTACTTGTATTGTAATATATTTGTGCATTTTGTGCTTATATTGTAATATATTTGTGTTGTGTGACGTTTACTTGTACTGTATGTGTACCAATATGTATTACGCTAATTAAAAAACTATTAATAAGTTTACACATGTTAGGGGACCCCTATACGCGTGACTATTTATGTTACAAATTTGGGCGCAACCGATCGCGGGTTAGCAATAGTTTTATCTTTTTTTTATTTTTCTTCAAAGTTTTGTATCCATTTCTAAAGTATTTGTTAACTGTGCATGACACTTTGTATTACCTGGTATCAATGACCAGCTGTAGTGGTCACTCAGCTGATTTAGTAATGCCAAGTTGTAGCATTCAATCAGTTGATTATATGTATAATTAAAAGCTATAACTAATAGTCAAGTGATAATTCTAATTTCTAATTATTTTTTGTGTTTTGTTATATGCTTTATGTGCATGATTGTTGTTCATAAATAATTTAATAAAATTTGCATTAAATTCATGTTTAAATCAGGTATACACTTTGAATATTTTGGAACATATCTTTAGTGAACATTTTTAACTTTTTTGAAAATATACATGCCATTGATAAGAACAATAGATTAATTTGATTGAAGTTAATCCCAAGGCAATTTTTATTGAGATTGATTTGTTTTTTAAATGTTCAGGGCCAACAAAACCTAGTGTAACTTCAGGACTATCTTCAACGATTCCTCCTTCTCCGTCGCCTACTACGACATCCAGTGTTAACATTACAGTGACAGAGACGACTTCTCCAGTGTCAGTCACAACAACAAGTACAGAACTACCATCATCAACATCCACTGCTGCGTCTGCCCCATCAACCTCTACAGAGATCTCATTCCAGAATAGTGATGTCACCTTGTCAAATCTCAATATGTCAGATTACTTAGATGGTAAGTTTCAGAATGTTTATATAAATAGAGTGAAGCATCACATATACAGGGTGTAACAAAACTCTCTACACAAACTTTAGGATATTGTTCCTTGGGTGAATGAAGCAAAAAACATACCACAACAAATGGTCTATCTCATTCCGTTTACTGTCTGTATATCAATATGTGTTTTTTACTATTTAAAATGTTTAAAACCAAATTACAAAGAAACTAATCGTTTTACGAAAAAATACCAAGATAGATAATTGTTAGTGCTTTTAATAAGAATTAAAACGACACCTTATTTTTTTAAATGAAACAATAAAAAACAAAACTACAACGATTTTTTTGTAAAACTGTACAGCCTCACTTGCACGTGTGGGACAAAAAAAAAAAAAAAAAAATCGAGTGGTTTTATGAAAAAATACCAAGATAGGTAATTGATAGTGCTTTTAATAAGGATTAAAATGACGCCTTATTTGTGAAAATCAAATAATAAATAACAAATTTACTACGATAGTTGTATGACACTGTAAAGTTTAGAATGGACCCATAGAGCAACAATGGAATTCATTCTTAATGGGCTGTCGGCTTATAATAACGTAGTAACACTATAAATGTAGTACATTTTAAGTATTTAAAATAAAATTACATTTTGACAGATTATAAACATGAGTATTTATTATTCAACTATTAATAAAAGGATTACATTTTTTAACTTAATAAATCCCACATTACAGTAACTGCTCAAAGTTATGTCCAGCAGCTTCAAGTTATTCCACACGTGCAAGTGAGGCTGTACAGTTTTACAAAAAAATCTTTGTAGTTTTGTTGTTTATTGTTTCATTTAAAAAAATAAGGTGTCGTTTTAATTCTTATTAAAAGCACTAACAATTATCTATCTTGGTATTTTTTCGTAAAACGATTAGTTTCTTTGTAATTTGGTTTTAAACATTTTAAATAGTAAAAAACACATATTGATATACAGACAGTAAACGGAATGAGATAGACCATTTGTTCTATTATGTTTTTTGCTTCATTTCACCCAAGGAACAATATCCTAAAGTTTGTGTAGAGAGTTTTGTTACACCCTGTATATATATATATATTTGGGGGTGGAGCTTAGTAACTATACCAGATCACACATTGTGCCAGTGGCTAGAGTTAGAACTTCTTTATTTTTAATTTTTATGAAGGAGGGTTTGACATGTTCTATCATTATGTAAATAAAACCTGCTCTGTGTTTTGCATTGTTATAACCACTGATTTTATAGACACATAGATTTCTCATCCAATGTTAAATTTTGTGTCTCAAATTATTGGCTCTTTTTGTTCATTGTGTAGCGCTAGTGTAGTTCAATGTAAATGTAATGCAAATTAAACCAGCCGTGGTAGAAGACCTCACTAACTAACCACTTGAGATCTAAACCAAGTCTACACAGAGCTAGAAAATAAGTCTAAAGAAATATTCACTAATACCCGAGAGGATAAAAATGAGCCAGAAACTATAATAATTGAAGGAAATAATCTAAAGTATTTACTTCTACTCACAAGTAAATACCAACCAAGGAAGTATACATACGGAACCCAACAAATCAGTGTGAATACTTCCATGGAGAGTAAATAATCCTAGTTGTACGAATTCACCTGACTCAGGCCAGTCAGGGACTACTTGTTCTCACCTACAATTTGTGAATTTACTTGGTGTTAAACATAATTGGAATTGGCAAAATGTTAGTGCATATTTATCTAAGAGGCTAGGTCTGAGAGTAAAAGCACAGACTTTCTAACAAACTATTTTCTTTGAGAGAATACCGAATGTCAAGGAGGAGCACTATCAGAAAGAAAAAAAGATACTCAAGAAAAAATTTTCCAAGATACGTCACTGGCCCAGGATTCCAATGTGGTGTTGCTATAGATGTCAAAGTGGAGTAAAGCGCAGTTTTACAAACATTTGTATCTGTTTTAGATTTTATTGTTGAGAAATCCCAAAACTGGATAAAATAGTTTTTACTGCAGGAGATAGGAATATAACAAACAACAATTTAATTTTATCTAATAGTAGAAATTATACTCACATTTTTCTATTAAAATTTTATAAAATTTGTCTGAGGACTTTCAAAAACAATGTTTTCATCTTTAAAGCAACAAACTGTGAGTGACATTTCTACCATTACTTACAATATATCCAATAAGTGAGTTCTCTTCAATATGAAACATTTTAATTGTTTTATCTTTAATTTAAACATAGTTTTTATTTTAATTTATTTTTTAGAATTATTTACAAGTTTAGAGGAACAGGGAAATGGAAGTATTTTCTTGTCTTGTATCAGCGTACATCACAGAAAAACACTCACGAGTATAACTTCTAACCAACAAGTAATCTACTACAAGTAAACTCTCAAATTTATTCACACCAAACCTTTAGGGGTATAAAACTCATAGCTAAATTCTTACAAGTACTTACTCGGAACTACTTGTCCCAATGTACTTGTGCAAAATTACTGGCTGGTCTAATGGTCCAACTTCGTACTGAGCTTTATCTGACATATTGTAATCAGAATTCATTTTATGGATTTGGATTTAAATTCTCAACCCCACAATTAATTCTACTTGAGGTTGACGCTTCATTGCCTTACTTTGGCCAGCCATTGTTAAAAAACTATAAATTTTGTATTAAGATTGAAATGTTTACCTGTTTGAAAAAAATCAGTAATAAAATTCAATATTAAAAAGGATATTATCATCATATAGTAACTATTTTGTACATATATAACTGGCAAATACTTATTGTCACACTACAAGACAGTTTCCATGTATTTACAATTATATTTGATAAGCATTAAAATGTGCTTGAGTGTTGAAGCAAGAAATACTCATCCATTTATCACATGACAGTTGTACAACTTAATGTATCTTAATAGTACAGCATTACCATATATAC
Source organism: Stictocephala bisonia (assembly GCA_035578905.1). NCBI lineage: Eukaryota > Metazoa > Arthropoda > Insecta > Hemiptera > Membracidae > Stictocephala > Stictocephala bisonia. The sequence continues at coordinate 2,699,483 of JAQJVL010000059.1, read as the reverse complement.
AATCAAGAAAATGTTATTTTCAATGGTCATCATAAAGATAGTTTGTTTGTTATTTATTTTTAACTTGTTTTTAAAGTGTTTCTTTTTTCATTTAGAAAAACAAATCTGGTAAATTTCTCTAACAATGTATAATGTAACATTTGTGAACAAAATTTTGCTAGGGTAAACAAGCTGTTAGGGCAATATGCTCTGTCAATGATGCATTGAATTTGTGAAAACAGAAACTAATCATTATTTTTTTATACAGTTTGTGGTAGGCGTCTCTTTCCTCAGTCCAGGATTGTTGGTGGAGACAAAGCTACCTTTGGGAAATGGCCTTGGCAGGTAAGAAAGGACAACCTTCAACATTAATTCTTGTACCTATTAAATTACTATGTAGCTTAAATTTGAAATTGGCTCATTTGGGTTAATTCATCAGGTGTCATTACAAGCATTTACTTCTTGGAAATTTATTATTCTAGAATTAAAAGCAGAAACATCAGGAAGTCGGTTCGGGTAATAGAGGTCATCAATCATCAGTATGGTTCGGCTCCAGTCTTGTTATCTGTGCGGTTGGTCACTGTCGTAGGCACTGCACATATCATGGCTGAGGTTTGAGTTGTTGACTGGCATAACATATTGTGCATCATCAATCACTACATAATATGACAACTCGAAATGTCAACTCTGCCCCAGCTGTCCTTGATACTGCTGTGCTCTGACTGGCCAAGCACTGGTTAAAACCTCATCCAGCAACTACGTACAGCTGTGGTCAATACATTTCTGCTTTTTCTGCTTTTAATTCTAGCTCTTCAATCCCTTCTGCATATTTAAAACAATGTCAAATCTCCTATCTACACTGTACACTCACAACAATTATGGCCCTCCCAACCCATACTGCAAATTTACAACAATGAATGCTCTCCCAACTACATTGTACACTAACAACAACGATGGCCATCCCAACCCATATTGCAGATGTACAAAGACCCATCCACTCCCCCATCCACATTGTAGACTCACAGCAATGACAGCCCTCTCAACGTATACTGCAGATGTACAACAATGGCAGCTTTTTTATCTATATTCTACACTTACAGCAACGATAGATATAGATGAAAAAGCTGTTATTATTGTACATCTGCAGTATGGGTTGAGAGGGCTGTCGTTGTTAGTGTACAATGAAGATGGGAGAGCTGTCATTGTACATCTGCTGTGTTGTTGGGAGGGCCGTCGTTATTGTTAGTGTACACTGAATATGGGAGGGCTTCAATGTACATCTTTAGTGTGAGTTGGGAGGGCCATCGTGATTGTTAGTGTGCAATGTAGATGGGAGAGCTTCATTGTACATCTGCAGTATGGGTTGGGAGGGCCATCGTTATTGTTAGTGTGCAATGTAGATGGGAGAGCTTCATTGTACATCTGCAGTGTGGGTTGGGAGGGCCATTGTTATTGTTAGTGTGCAATGTAGATGGGAGAGCTTCAATGTACATCTGCAGTATGGGTTGGGAGGGCCGTCGTTATTGTTAGTGTGCAATGTAGATGGGAGAGCTTCATTGTACATCTGCAGTGTGGGTTGGGAGGGCCATTGTTATTGTTAGTGTGCAATGTAGATGGGAGAGCTTCAATGTACATCTTTAGTGTGGTTGGGAGGGCCATCGTGATTGTTAGTGTGCAATGTAGATGGGAGAGCTTCAATGTACATCTTTAGTGTGGTTGGGAGGGCCATCGTGATTGTTAGTGTGCAATGTAGATGGGAGAGCTTCATTGTACATCTGCAGTATGGGTTGGGAGGGCCATCGTTATTGTTAGTGTGCAATGTAGATGGGAGAGCTTCATTGTACATCTGCAGTGTGGGTTGGGAGGGCCATTGTTATTGTTAGTGTGCAATGTAGATGGGAGAGCTTCAATGTACATCTTTAGTGTGGTTGGGAGGGCCATCGTTATTGTTAGTGTACAATGTAGATGGGAGAGCTTCATTGTACATCTGCAGTATGGGTTGGGAGGGCCTTCGTTGTTGTTAATGTGCAATGTAGATGAGAGGGCTGTCATTTTACATCTGCTGTGTTGTTGGGAGGGCCATTCTTATTGTTAGTATGCAATGTAGATGGGAGAGCTGTCATTGTTGTACATCTGCAGTATGGGTTGGGAGGGCCGTCGTTGTTGTTAGTGTGCAATGTAGATTGGGGAGCTTCATTGTACATCTGTAGTGTGCTTGAGGGGGTATCATTCTTGTTAATGTAGAATGTAAATAGAAAAGCTGTCATTGTTGTACATCTACAGTATAGGTTGGGAGGGCCGTCATTGTTGTTAGTGTAAAATTTAGATGGGAGGGAATTTTACACATTGTTGTTTTTACAATGATAGCCCTCCCAACCTATACTGCAGATGTACAACAACAACAGCTCTTCCATCTACATTTTACAGTAACAATAGTAATGGTCTACTTTGCACACTTACAGCAATGATATTACTCCCAACCACACTGCACACAGAGAATGATGACAACCGTCCCATGCTATATCCCATCCATAGCACTGATGACGTAGGAATGGACTTTCCACATGAGTCTCTTTGGAATAGACAACAAAATGTTTTGTCCTTATTCTGTTAACAATTCTTGGGGACCCCCACCCATCCTATTTGCATGGCTTACAGGAGGACAAGACTCCTTAGAGCCTAACCATCCCCCCTCCTAGATAAATTACTCATGGTGAAGTATTGTTGGTGTTTGCACAAAAGAAATTGGTATCATATTCAAGAAAAGTGACCAAATAATATAAATTTAAATCAACACTTATCAGCATTAACATAAAATGTTATTAATTACCGGTAATTTAAATATACTTATTTATGTACTCATTGGAAAAAAGAATTACTTTTAATTTTACCTCATAAGTAATAAAATAATTTGTCATGGCTCTTTACTATTGTCTATACTTAAGATGTTTATAACGACTGACAAAATTATTAAATATTATTAAATCATTGTTCATTACTTATGAGGTTTTAAAACTTTAGCTTCTTTCAAACTATACTAATTAATACCTGTGTAGTAATTGTAGCCTGTGCTCTCTATAGTAATTTTCCTTTCAAGTGAAAGGTTGTTTTACCTCATTATGATATTGTATGCTGTAAGAAAGAATGGTTTAATAATGTATAATATTAACTGTATTATATTTATGTAGATATCACTTCGCCAATGGAGAACTTCAACATACCTCCACAAGTGTGGAGCAGCCTTGCTGAATGAGAACTGGGCCATAACAGCAGCCCACTGTGTGGAAAAGTAAGACAAATTTATCACTAGTTTTTTTTTTTTTTATTTTTATTATTATATTATGAAAGTCATCATTATAATAACTATTAATTATTTTTTATTTTGTGCTAAATTTAATGCTTGAGTTATATAGGGTGAGTCAAAATATAAATACAGTGGAACCTTAATCGCACGAACCTCAATAGCATAAAATCCTCTGCGGCGGACCTCAGAGGTGTGTTAACGGTTTTATATCGTGGAATGTAGAGAACCTACGCTAACCCAGGAGGGTTTCTGCGCCAATTTATGCCAAAACCATGCCACCTTTGATGGATTTGAATAATAATTTATGAGTTATAACCTGGTCCTATATGTATCTCCTACAATATAGAATTTAGACTTAGCTTTCATAATGGCATCTTCTTCGGAGGGTGCTTCATTATTCTTACATCGCCAACTTATCTCTTGGGACTGACTGACCGGCACGCCGTCAACGAAACGGTTCAACTTTCCGTCCCATCATGCCTTGCGCCTCAAAAACCATGGCGTATCATTGCCCAGCTAGCATTGCCGGTGTATCATTGGGCGAAACCCTAATAAGGGGCTTATGGGTATACGGTGGGATATTTAAATAATTTATTTAAATCCTATTATCGCTTGGATTGGCCACTCGCCATCACATCCTTCCCTTGTGGAAAAAGTACAAAACAGATGGAAAGAAGTCTCATTCACCCTTGATCACATCATCACATCATCATACTTGATACCTCTCTCCCAACTATGGCGCTATAGATGTTTAAAATAATCTGTACGCAGGTACAGGGTCCGGCAGTGAAACGGGAAGATTAAGAAAAACTCTCAAAGTCTTAATTATTAATATTTATTCAACTTTTTTACATAAATGTAATCTATAATAGTGGAAATTAATGAGGATATATGAAAATGTTCATTTTTTGAAAACTATATCTCTAAGATGACGTCCTTCGTTTCTAACACATTCTTCAAGTCTTTTGGTGAAGGCTCCCATGACTCTGCGTAGTATATCCAATGGAATGGCGTTGATCTCCTGTTGGATTTGCTCCTTCAGTTCGTCCCTAGTTCTAGGTGGGTTTGCTTCAAAAACCTTTAGCTTTAAATAACCCCACAGAAAAAAATCTGCAGCCGACAAGTCTGGTGAACAAGCAGCCAAGGAATATCACCATTCCTGCTAATTAAGCGACCAGGAAATGCCAATCTCAGCAAGTCCATCAAATTGTTAGCAGTGTGGCTAGTAGCACCATCTTGCTGGAATAATGTCCGATCATTCAAATGTTCGTCAAGAGCAGGAAATGCAAAGTTCACCAACATCTCAGCATACCGTTCAGAGTTAACTGTTACAGTGTTACCGTTTTCACTTTCGAAAAAGTAAGGACCAACCACACCTTGAGAGGAAATTGCGCACCATACAGTTACCTTTTGTGAATGTAGTGGCTTTTCGTGAAGATTACGTGGGTTATTGTCACTCCAAAACCGAAAGTTTTGTTTATTGACATACCCACAAAGATGGAAGTGTGCCTCATCACTCATCCATAAATTATGGACCAGCTGTCCATCTTGATCAATTAAATTTAATAACTGTTGACAAAAGTGTACTCGGCTAATGTAGTGTTGAGGTTTGAGAGCTTGGACAACCTGCATTTTAAATGGATAAAAGTGGAGATCATTCTTCAGGATCCATCTCGTGGTTCGGTCACTAAGACCAAGCTCTATACTGTGATGTTTTGCAGATGTTCGTGGACTTCGTATTATAGCCTCACGCACGCGATTAACTTTCTCAGGAGTACGAGCCGTCCTTACACTACCACCTCGTTTCTTGGTAACATTAGCAGTTTCTTCAAAATTTCTTACCCACAGGTTAATGGCGTTCGCCATTTGTTCCGCATGATCCTGAAGGTACAGGATCACGCAGAACAAATTGTACTCCCGACGGAAAGCACGTTGAGCACCAACAGCACTATCAGCGTTTTTATAAAATGCCTTTACGGCGAAAGCACGCTGCTCATTCGTCCAACGCAACATGGCGACTGAAAATACCGGCTGTCTGGACGCTCAAGGTCGAGTCCCCCACTCCTCTCGAGCGGTCTGGCGACAGTCACGCATTATCTTAATCTTCCCGTTTCACTGCCAGACCCTTGTAGTTTGTGCTCTATGAGACTCAGAACTGGGTTACCCCAGTGAAACCATACAACCAACCTAATCACTAAGGAACTAACAATATCAACAGAAAACAATGTAAACAAAATATAGGAGACATAGAGTAGCAGCCATAACAGCACAAAATATACTACGTCATGAAATACATTACCTAACAAATAACCCACCACCCCAGATTGTATATGCCTGAAAATTTCTTTGTTTATGTTTTTGTGTGTGTGTGTGTGCTCATGGGGATAAATGCTTCACAGAACTCTAATCCGCATGCAGAACCAACAACTGGTTAATTCTGAGGCCAGGATAGAGTCTGTGAGCAAGGATACTAATATTAGACGCTGGCCTAAACTCGCCTGTTGTGATTGGGTGGTGGGGAATACACCTGAGGTGACTTCATGGAGTTGTTGTGTTTTGTTAGTAATGCTATGGAGTGTGTGTGTCAGTGAAAGAAGGGTGATAGCTATGACGGCTTCATGATCCTATATTATGGCAGTTGTAGTGTCAATTTTTTTTACTATTACTGGCCCCTTTTGTTATATAGGATATCTTCTCCCCTTCTCACTGATGGTGAAGTAGGCTAGGCCCTCTTGTTCCAACAGCTGCTTGAATAATGATCAAGGTCTGCACACGACTCTTGCGGTTGGTCTCCAATCGTCGGATGGCGACTGGTAGGTTGGTTCCCAGCGAATGGCCTCTAAATGGAACAGCCAGAAACTCTCCCCCTCCAAGGAGCGACACCTCTCCAGCTGACTGGGGGACCTCCTCATGACAACACAATTGTTGGGGTAAAAACTTCTTCTTGAAGTTAAATTCTCTACTTGTTCGGCTGATTTCATAGTGACTGGCAGGCTGGCTCTCAGCAAATGGCTTCAAAATGGAACATCTACAGCCATAAACTCTCCACCTACAATGAATGACACCTCTCCAGCTGATTGGACGACCTCCTCATGACAGCATAATAGTAATAGTGCAAGAAATTATTCTTGAGTATAGAGCCAATTCTTTGAAAGGCCAGTCAATATAAAATGGTTGGTACAACACAGCAGGTGGATGGAAACAACGATGATCCCTCAAAAAAGAATAGAACTGATTGTTTTTATAAATCGTAATTAATTTTCTTGGGTTGCTCTCTTAAAACCTGATTTAAATTATACTGTATGTGCCTTTTTATTTATTAGCATTTTTTGTTTATTTTTTTTTTTTTAAGTACAACCGCTTATTCCTCAAAGAGTATCAATAGTAAAAATCACGGTATATTTTCTTTGTTTCTTTTACTGAATAAGAATGAAGGAGAAAAGGATTTTTTTTAGTGGAAGAGGAAAGAAAAAAATAGCTGGTATATTGGCTGGTTAAGTCTGTCGGACATGGGGTTACCCTCGCAGGTTATTCCCCTCAACTCCATCCCCAATGGCCATGTCTTCAAATGAGTGTATTGAAGGCGATAGAATTTCCTCAACTTGTAATATCGACACTTACCAAAACTAAACAATCTTAGACAGAATTCCACCCACTTTTTATAATACTTGTCAGGCACACCAGGGGAACTGAGGCCCTATGTCAAGATTAGCAACTTAGACTAATTGTTGTTCGAGCAGGCTTACTCAAGACACTGGGAATTGCAACAAACTAACCTCATTAAATACATATTACAGCAACAATCGACACATAAAAATATATAAACAATGGCACCACACTGACAAGTTATAAATAACTAGCTATAAACAACAAGTAAATATAAATAAACAACGATTTAGGTCTGGAAGGGTATAGGACATCACTATTGTACCCCCATCAGTCATACGATCAAGTTAGGCTAGCAGGTTGCATGACATCACTTTTGTCACCCTGCATCACAAAAGAACTGCACCCTACTTCAAACTAGCAATTCACAAGATCCACTGTCTAATAGAGGTGTTTATGTTTTGTCTTGTCCATTTGCACATTTCAAAATGCTGCAGTGTCGAAATTGGTGAATTCTGGTCAACAATTGGTTCTCACGTGAGATTGCACATCAAGAATGTTAAAAATGAATAATGAACAAGATTTGACTAGGTACAAATAATATCCCAGGTGATAGCCAATATGGACCATACTTCCCCCCCTTCAACGATATACACATACACACTCCTTTCCATTGCAAAGGAGTAACATAAAATCTCTTAACCTAATAGACAGATAGAGAGACAGAAAATGAGATGTGAGAAAATGATTGTCCCGTTGGCCGTACTGACTTGGAAATACTATCGGACTCCCTCTCAACTGTGAGTCGTGAGCTCACATAATAGACTTATCTAGCAGCAAGAGATGAGCTGCCTAACATTTACAAAAATAAAACAAAAATGCAAATTGGTGTTCCGTAATTTATTTTCTTAAGAAAAAAAATGCACTATGCATATTCTCACTCATGCTGACAGACACAACCACCCAAGAGGTGTTTCCAGCAGACACCCCCAACCCCTGTACACTAGCCCTATGGATTTGGAAGAAGATGAGAAGAAGAATAAACGAGCATGTCCCCAACACAATCTGCTGCGGGCTGATCCATCACGGTGCAAAAGATACGACGCAGAGTCCCGAGTAGGCTACTCATCTATATGCTTGACCGCCTTCAGCAGCTTGAGCCTGGGGCTCCTAAAACATTAGACTCAAAGGGAAGCTCAATCGCAATCCTAGGCCATGCAATTATATAAAAACTTGGTTGGCCAAAAAAACACATGAATAAAAAAGAAGGAGAAACAAAAAAACCCTACAGAACGCGCCTAATACTAGCTCAATCTTTTATCACTACTGGCATCGACATTGGCACAAAAAAAAAAAAAAAAAAAAAAAAAACCACCCCCTGGATCATGATGTCTCATGTGATATGGCTTTAATTGTAATAAATGTGCTGTTCTGACAAACTGCTCCGATTATGGATGTCACAGGAAACTAAATGTCACAGGAGAGATAAATTAATCTATTTTGCAAGGGTTTGACCATTTTGGTAGCAACTTATGATTTGTTTTGTTCACCGCACTGCTCTTGTTGACATTCATAAAAACTGCTATATCCCCTGCGTTAAAATAACTATCCATGCCACCGGCCATCACACCTCGATAGCACAATTTTTTTTTAAATCCCCTTGAATAAAACACATAAACATTCAATGTTATGAGGTACTCATAACACTCAATGTTAAAAGTATCTTTATAACACAAATTTCAAGTACCAACTACCTCAATAACATGAATTTTGTTCTATTTTCGAAACAACGGGAAACCCTTATAGCACACATATCATGAGCCAAGTACCTCTATATAACGATTTTACCCTTATGTGATGAATTCCCACGGTGAAATCCTCGGTAAGGTGAGTTTATATTTCGAATTTATTCTTGTCAAAACAGGAAAACTAACTTCCGTTTGTCGCGACTTCTAGAATTACAGTTAGCATGAGACAGTATGGATTTAGTTCAGTTTAGTTTGATTCTATTGTATGATCAGTACTGTTCAGTGCGATCGACAATATGATTAGCGTTTCTTATGGTGAGAAGAAAAATAAGTGAATTGCTTTAAGAGTTGAATTTAAGACAAAAGTGATCAATGTAGAATCACTTTAGTATGTAATGCATTAATTACACTTACAATTAACGATTTTTTTCTACAGTGTAGTATGTAAAAGTGAACCTCTATACCACATATTGTACCCGTTTTACTCTCACTACCACGAACCTTGCTATCACGAATATTTTGATAACACGATTATTTTTCAATCTCCTTAGAGGTTGAACTGTATTGAGGTTCTACTGTATATGACTAGATCACTGGCCTGCACAAATAGAAGGGTATCCTATCCACAGTTGCAATAGTAGAAGAGAGGAGGAATGGCTTCCATCCTAGTAGTATATGTACTGACAAGAGGGCATATTACAACAGTGATTGCTTGTGGTGGTGATCAGTGGAGAACAGAAAACATATATAACTTCTGGTAGACTGGACTAATTGATTCCCCCACCACTCAAAGCTCTCCGTCTGCCACTGTGAATTTCCATCATCCAGTTATATAGTCTTATTATTTTAACAGCATGACACAAAATCTACTCTTGGCGAGGCAGGAAATGTCCTCTGGTTCATTCTGCAGCGAAACTGAGAGTTCATGTAATAGCACACCATTTTGAGGACACTCCTTTCTCTGTGCTGTACTTTTTAGTAGGAGTTATTGGTTTGTTTGAAACATATCCCTGTAGGTTTGCTACATAATTATCCATTAAAATGTTTTATATAATATAAAATAAAAAGGAAATTACTATTTAATTTTTAAAAAAATAAAAAATTTTTAAAATGACTACTGTTTTTAATTGAGACTTCAATTATAAAACAATTTTTATCATCAAGCAAAATACATATTTGTATTATAAAAACTTATGTTCAAAGAATTGCATGATTATTTATTTGTTCTCAAGACACCAATCGTCACGTTATTATTTTTTTAGTTTGTAATATTTCAAATGTATGTTAATTACTGGCTTTTGTGAGATGAGTATTTTTGAGTCCAAGCAATATCTGAGTCTGCCAAAATGCTATCTTGAAAAAAATCTTGGCTGAATTTATTTCAATATGAGAAATTAATTTTAAAATGCAAATTTAAAAACATTAAAATAATAAATATCAAGTTTTTCTGCAAATGTTGCAATCTGCAGTTAGGCATGGACGCCAGAGGACAGCTCCTGCTTTGCCGAAATTATAGGTTTATAAGTCTGGTTGGCTATCTACAATAACAAAATATTATTGTAGATATTATTATTATATGTTCTAGGCTCAAAAATGTTTAGAGACCTAAACATATTACTTTTCATTTTGTTTACGACAACCATTACTATGTACCGGTTTGTAAACTTTTGGTTAAAGTACATGTAAAATATGTTGCTTAAATGTGTTTTACATTAAAATAATAATAATAAGAATAATTGTTAAGAATTGCGTGATTATTTATTTGTATGAAGACACCAATCGTCACGGAATTATTTTTGTAATTTGTAATATTTCAAATGTATGTTAATTATTGGCATAACTGTAATGAACTACAGTTTGATGATTGTCATAAGTTTCTTTGTGTATTTTTTGACAAGTACTTAAATTGGAAATACCATATTGATTATAGTTGTAAAAAACTAGCTTCCTTCTTTTTGCACTATCTATTTTTTCTAAATGTACTTCAACTAGCACATGTAAAGTTGTATATTTTGTATACATCCAGTCTGTTTTAAAATGTGGTTTAATTCTTTGGGGAAATACAACAGATGCACATAAGGTATTTAAACTGCAAAAGAGAATGGTCAGAATTATAGCCAACTCATCTTATAGAGCCACTTGCAAGCCTATTTTTCCAAATATCAACATTCTTACTCTGCCTTCTTTGTTTATTTATGAATGTATTACCTACTTAGTTCAGGAAATAAACAATCTACATAACCATTTATTTACTCATAGTTAGAATACTAGTTATTACAATAGTTTACAATATCCTATTCTTAGGCTCACATTGTTTGAAAATAGTTCACTTTACAATAGCTTAGAATATACAGGGTGTCTTAAAAGTCCCACCCCCCCTATTAACTTTCTTATGAATACAGATAAAGTGATTTACTTCTGGGAATGTTTATATGACCAACTAAGGAGTTTTTTATGTATGCAAATTTTTTACACCCCCTCTCAAAAGGGGGTAGTTTGGGGGTAAGTCAAAATTTTTAAATAAAAACCCCTATCAAATGACACATCATTTTAAAGGTAATATTAAAAGAAAAAGAATGGCGGAAACTAGAGGTCTCTAACATTAGTCTATCAAATTTGGTGGCAGTTTAAAGTTGGAATTATTTCATAAAACCTCTGCAGCTTATGTTACATTTAAAATTGTTGTAAGGCTGACAAAACATTCACCCGCCAGTTAGTTTTGAAAACTGATGACACCTAATCGTAAAACAAGTTATTACAAGAATCAACAAACACCAAAAACCACAAATAACATAGCATTTATTTGGTTTTGGTTTGTCTGACCAAAGTCCAGTAGGGCAACCTGGGAATACCAGTGGCTCCTTCCTTATCTCTTATTTGGTTACTAGTTAGTACGTGTAACACTTTCAGTTCAGTTACTGTGTTAAATTTCTTTTTATTCGTATTTAATAAAAATGGCTCGGTCAAATGAAGATAAAGTAGAGATGATATTGTTCTATGGTGAAGCTAGGAGAAATGTTCATGAAGCAGTTCGTTTATTTAATGCTGCCTATCCGGATAGACCAGTAGACAGGGCATACATTAGACGTTTAGTAAACAAATTCTCAACAAACTTTAGTGTCAAAGATGCACCACGATCAGGGCGCCCTGCCATTGCGACAGAAGAGATCCAAATTCAAGTTTTAGCAAATTATGCTGCAAACCCACATGAATCTCTGCAGTCCACTGCCTTTGATGCTGGAATTTCAAAAGATACTGTTCACAAAGTGTTAAAGCGTCACAAGTTCCACCCGTACAAAGTACAGTTAAATCAAGAATTAAATGAAGACGACCCTGACCGAAGACTTCAGTTTTGTGAGCAAATGTTGCAGAAGATTGAAGAGAATAATAATTTAATATCACAGATATGTTTTAGTGATGAAGCATCATTCTCTTTGCATGGGACAGTCAATCGGCACAACTGCCGTTATTGGGCAAACAGTAACCCCCACTGGATGGTTGAAGCCCATACGCAACAGCCACAAAAATTAAATGTATGGGCTGGAATTTTGGGGAAACTCTGTTATTGGGCCATTCTTTATTGATGGTAATTTAACTGGCGTTAAATACTTGGACATGTTACGGAACGGCATTGTCCCAGCAATAAATGAGGTAGTACAAGGTACTTATGAGCCTGTATTTCAGCAAGATGGTGCTCCTCCACATTATAATATGCTTGTCCGGACATTCCTAGACCAAACGTTTCCCGATAGATGGATAGGTCGACGTGGCACTTTGGTAGAGTGGCCGGCACATTCACCTGACCTTTCACCTCTGGATTTTTTCTTTTGGGGTTTCCTCAAAAGTAAAGTTTACGACACAAAGCCCGCAAACCTCGATGAATTAAGGACAAGAATCAAAGAGGCCTGCCACCTTATCACGCCTGAAATCTTACAAAATGTGAGACGTGGTTTTCAATCCAGGCTTTTTTACTGTCAAGAAGTTCATGGCAGCCAATTCGAGCATCTCATCTGAGTGAAATTGTAGTGAGAGTTCAGCATTTTTACCATTTTTCCCATTCTAAAATTACTTAGGGGGTTTTATGAAATAATTCCAACTTTAAACTGCCACCAAATTTGATAAACTAATGTTAGAGACCTCTAGTTTCCGCCATTCTTTTTCTTTTAATATTACCTTTAAAATGATGTGTCATTTGATAGGGGTTTTTATTTAAAAATTTTGACTTACCCCCAAACTACCCCCTTTTGAGAGGGGGTGTAAAAAATTTGCATACATAAAAAAACTCCTTAGTTGGTCATATAAGCATTCCCAGAAGTAAATCACTTTATCTGTATTCATAAGAAAGTTAATAGGGGGGGGGTGGGACTTTTAAGACACCCTGTATAACAAAATCCAAAAAAACTTTTTTTTTGTTACTGACAATTGATGGTAAACTTTACCTCTTTTGTTCCGCCACCAATCTTCAGTTTTTTCTTACACTACCGGTTTCGGAGACCAATCTCCATCTTCAGGTGTTCACTGTTCACTACACACTTCACACTACACACTCACTGAGTGTGTAGTGAACAGTGAACACCTGAAGATGGAGATTGGTCTCCGAAAACGGTAGTGTAAGAAAAAACTGAAGATTGGTGGCGGAACAAAAGAGGTAAAGTTTACCATCAATTGTTAATATTAACCAATCAGGATAAAATACCGATAGAATAATCATGGATTTTGTTACTGAGTTAAAACAATTTTTAACAAGCAAAGCATATTACAGTGTTGATGAATCTTTAAATGACACTAATATTTATCTGTAATTAATAGATTATACATATCAATATCTACATTTTGTCGTTATTACCTTTATTTATTTAATGTTATTATTGTTATTTTACTATCATTAACTCATTTGAACGAATTGCCTTAGCATTAAGATTTTAAATGTAATATACATACTTTATAATCAACAATGCACCTGTTGTAGTTGCTATGCAGAAAAATATGTAACGTTTTTGTGCAAATAAACAAATAAATTAATAAAAATAATACTGTCGTACAATAGAAATTAAATATTAATTAAAGCTGTTCATTTAATGGGCTGTTGTGCCAGCGAGCATACAGCTCATATTAGACTAACCTGGGGCAAAGGTGATATAATTATATGACAAAATAAGGAATCAATAATTAGTGATTCCTTAATGAACCTAAATTAACTTAGTTAAAGAATAACAGTAACAAATTAAATTGTAATGAAAGCAAAATTACTACTCAGGGGTGATATGCATTACGCAATATCTTTCTAAACAAAAGCTTAAATCATTCTAACACATAATATAACATAATAACAATTTATTTGTTCATTTATAACCAATCATTTTGACTTAACAAGTTATCGTTAATGCCATCTAACATTCAAGCAGGAAAGATGGAATCACAGGAAACTTATTAAACAAGATAAACAACTACTTAGCAACAAATAAAGGCACATATATCATATTTTCTGTTTTAAAAATAAACAGGTCTTTATAAGTGAATTAAATATATCTTTCTGACATTTCATTTCTTCTAAAGATTTAAATTTAATAGATCACTAAAAACTAAAGCTTCTGGCAAAAAATTTTGAGGTTATAAAATAGTTTAAATTTTTATTTATAAACATTTTGCGTTTCAATTTATTACATAGGCAGAGTATTTAAAATTGTACAAATTGTTCTTTATAAAAATAAGCAAAAAAAATAATATAATATATAAAAATAATTGATATATTTACTGAGGTGATAGTAGCTGATGTGTCTTTGACAAAGATTGTTGTTACAGTGTGGCACCAAGCGATCTGCTGTTGCGTCTTGGAGAACACGACTTGTCACTAGAGGATGAGCCATATGGTTATCAGGAGAGAAGGGTGCAGATCGTAGCCTCTCACCCACAGTTCGACCCAAGAACATTTGAATATGATCTTGCTCTTCTCAGATTTTACGAACCAGTCACATTTCAACCCAACATCATTCCAGTTTGTGTTCCACAAGATGACACAAATTTTGTTGGTTCTACTGCTTTTGTCACTGGCTGGGGAAGACTCTATGAGGGTAAACATTTTCTCATCATGTTTCGTTATACCAATTATTCTCCTTAAAAAATTAATCTGTTTTATAAATAAAAGCAGGTACTACTAGTTTAATTGGTTTAATGAGCACCTTACCCAACTGAATAAACAGTGTCTTAATTAGCATATCACGCGATGGAAGGAATCAAAAGTAAGCAAAAATCATACAATACCAATTCAATATAAAATATGTTCAAAAAAAGTAAAATTATAATGATAGATACTGGTCAGTCAGGTTTACCATCCACAGGCCAGAGGGAAATAGAAAGGAATACTTCATTCAACATTTAATATTACAGCTCCTAGAAAATTAAAAAATACACGATAATTTTGAGTTATTTTGAGGAATAAATATGGGCACACTCGAACTGGTCACCAGCCAAAAAGTGTTCACTAATCCTTACCTGATCTGGGCACCGGCACTAGGTAGACTGCGGACAATTCCTAGAACATCCCCGAGCAGGCACTGAACCCTTAGGTGTGAACATACTCATATTTTCAAGAAGTTCATCCCTACAATAATTTCTGCACTTCCATTTTACCCAGTAGTGCTTGTTGTGATCACTCCAGGTTGTGGCTACTGTAGTTAAACGTGGAAACAAAAAAACAATTATTCTAAAATTCTTAAATAAAATAAATTATATTTTAACTCCTTTTAGGACTCATTACTGAATGCCAAATTGCTGAGTTTCAAATATTTCTATTTAGCCGTTCCACAAATATAAATTATTTAGTGAATAAAATAAAATGGATATCAGATAAACAAAGGATTTTTAGAACTTCATGTTTATACTAGGGGTAACCCATGCACGCTTCGCATGACAACCCCATCACTCGTTACACTAGTGAAGGAAGCTCGGCCTTCGGCCTCGCCTGGAGACTGCATTTTGCCCCTTTGTAGAACTCGGCCTACGACCTCGCGGTGGAAAGTTCGGCCTGCGGCCTCTTTGTTTTGAGGGCATATGCCCTTTATTAATTGCCCTTTTCAAAATATGATGGTATATTTGGATTTGAGAGCAAAATAGCTTTAATTTGATACCCTACTTGAGTAGACAACATCAGTAATAAAAATTTTTATATTTTTAAAAATTAAATTTTTTGGACCCCCGATACCCCAAATGTTTAAATTTTTTGGCTGAAATTCATATATAAGGTGCGTGTTTGTTACGAATGTAGAACTGTAAAGGTTTGAAACTTTTACTCGAGATTTTCCTCAAGTTAGGTCAGAAATACTACTTTTTTTTGTGATTTTCCGATAAGAAATACATTGGGGCAGTTTGGTGGTAAAAAAAGGTTGCCATTGTGAGGAACCATGAAGAACGTTTCAAAATCCCTTCTTATTGCAAGCCTACAATTTGGTCCTATTTATTAGGACCAATCATCCTACAAAATGTCAGCCTAGTGGTTTTTTTTAGAAACAGTGATCAGTGAGTGAATCAGTGATACTGTATTTGACTTTTATGTATATAGAAGAAACATTTTTCTTGGTTTTGTTCAAATATTATTTCTCTAATTTGTGCGTCCTTTCGCAAATTACCTTGCATATTATATTTTTGGGGATTTGAAAATTTACCGTTAGCACAAAAGTTTCTGTGACATTTTTTGAAATGAGTTTTACAAAATTTACTATTGACTTAATGAGATACTATATAACTAACGTGTTTTAAACAAACTTTTTGAATACATTTTTTTAAATGTTCTATTTCTCTAGTTAAAAATAATTTATTTTTAGACGTAATACCTTTGTAAATAACTAATTTTGTGAGTTCAGGGATCCCAAACCGTAGGTTATGTTGACTGAAGTCTAAATCTAAACCAAGGATAAAACAAGTATATCAGTAGGCTACACTCTAGAAGTATGCACTTCCTCATTAGTCATACGGTTCACTACCTACCGGGGTGTTCCTGGAACCGACCTGGAGCAGATTCTGCCTATCTAAGATTTGGAAGGTGGCCTAGTTCAGGTGAATTAGTTGCCGCTGGTGCTCAGTTCGGGTGCACCGATAAATATAGGATTAAAATAATATAATCTTACTTTTTTGAATTTTTTAAAACATTTTATTAATGTAATCTATATTTTGACTGTCCTAAGTTATCTTAAGGCACATTAAGATTATGAAAATCGCAGGTTACACCTGCTTGGCTGGTAGTTTAACAGTAAAACTTTAATTAACACGTGTACTTAACACATACACTGCGGGTGACGTATATCTACATCATGGCGGTTGCAGCGTGAAGCTGATGACATATAAATTCAGTCAATCAATAGCGACAGCCATTTCGTGTCATTGTGATGTTAGCATTGCACAGGGAAGTATAGATCTGTGTTAGCGTAGTCAATACATTGTAAACAACATTGGGTTCAGGTTTTTTCAGGGTGGCATTTTTTCTTTTTATTTATTTGTAATGCCTCTGTATAGTATATGGTGTATATAATGTATATTTTTCTAGTGTAAATATTTAGGTTACTTATAGTGGTTGTAACATGGCTACCCTCACGAGGGGTTCTTTTTGAACAGAATATGAGTATTACTAAATAAGATGACAGTAGGTTTACAGTTTGAAGACAGAACGGGAAATTCAGGTTGGTTTATTACAGCTTCTGATGATGAATAAATTGACTGAATTGGAATTAACTAATAAGTTGAAGGGATTAAATAAAGTAAATTCATAAAATATGAACTAAAAATATTTAATGAATTGCACATGAATCGGTTGTACTTGTCAATTGAATCGGTTGAAATATCTAAGTCTGCGGTCATGGTGCCGAGCTGGGCGAGGCAACCCCGCGTTACATTGGTCCATGTGTCACCACAGTGAATGTGTTAAGGAGTAATGTAAATAGAGTAAAAATGTATTTACTGTATTTACAGTATATCAGCAGTCCAGATCGGCCTAGTTCAGATTCAAGTAGTCCCGATTGATGATCTAGAACTGAAAAAAAAGAAATGTTGCAAATAAAAACGAAACTTTACATTTAGTGCCTTCATAAGAACACAATCAGCCCGCACTAAACATCGTCAGGGAGAAGGTTCTCATCATCTTGTCAATTTGCCTCATTTGTGTCATTCCTGTGTTTTGATTTTGTTTCCTCATCACAATAATTATTTTCCTTCAGTATAAAATTGATTACCAATTATGATTGGCTATGTAATGGTTGCAATTATGATGATAGTTTTTCATTGGTTACAGTAAATGTCTAAAATTTCCATTTCTTATTTTGTTTAAAATGAATTCACAAAATGTAAAAGGAAAATATAACAGACCATCAAATACAGGGTAGAAAAAATATGGAAATGCTTTAAAGACAACGTTATTTTTTTACACAGATAATTGGATAATTTAATTTTTTCAAATAATTGTGTTCGATAAAGTATAATTTTTTATCAGAATAATTTACTTGGAACCGTTAAACAGTGGAAAAATAAAGTTGTACATATTAGTTATTTTGAAATTGAAATGACTGCTAGTCTGGAAAAGATAAACCTTTTGAAGTTTGGTTTGCGGCAATTAATTTCTCTTGACTAGACCTTTTATTTGATACCAAACTCGATCTAGGCGTACATTGAAGATTTTTGTTCAACTCCTCGTGGGCCATCCCCCTGAAATGATTAAATGTTGCTAATGATGACAAAAAGTATGTTCTTTGTAACCATGATGATGTACAAGATATCACTTTTACAAGTGAAGTCATACAACAGTTGTGAAAGCGTTTCCATATTTTTTTCCACCTTGTATATCTAAGGCTGATGGATAATGTTAATTTTACAGATGGCCCGCTGCCCAGTGTATTGCAAGAGGTGTCAGTTCCAGTTATCAATAACACAGTCTGTGAGACAATGTATCGAGCTGCTGGCTACATTGAACATATTCCAGAAATATTTATTTGTGCTGGCTGGAAGAAAGGAGGATTTGACTCTTGTGAGGTATGTTTTTATTATCTTTAATAAATTAAAAATATTGTAAATTTAATAACAATTTAAAAGTAAAATTATGTTTGTTATTTTCAAACTGTCAATCAGTATATTAACTTATCTGATATGACAGAGAACATTTGGCATGCTATTTAGGGTATAAAAATGGTGTTTAAAAACTATACAATACATTTATTTCAAAGTAAAACCCACCAAAATCTTTTTAAAACACAGACAGAAATTGGATGATTTTAGAGTAGGACTCCTAACTTCAATAACCTGGTATCATTTTAATCTATAACCAAGTTGTGTGGAGGTAGACATTTGTCTTTTCTATTTCTCATACAGTATTATATAGGAATGTCTCTTCAACGTTGTCTCATTTGATTTAATATACACAACGCTCGGATATATATAGGCTATTAATTGTTGAAATTTTATATTCATTACCACGATGTGCGCCACCGGTGGTACATGCTACAAATCTTTGAACAATCAAATAAGTGTAGTTTTATCTAGTGTACTATACTAAAAACCGATTATGTTTTCAAGGTCAACAATTCAAATGTTCACTAATGTTTGTACAATATACTTTTGATATAATCGTTACATATGAGTTTGTGAACAATAATAATAAAAATCAAGTGTGCCTGAAAAAAAAATGTTTGCAATGTTTGTGATGGGAATCCTACAATGTGCCTTGACTGTTTTAACAAAATTCATTAGTCTTGTTATTTTATCTGACAAACTTATATCTTGTGGCTTACAAATTATAAAATAAAATCCTTGTTTTAACTAAAATGTAGTTTTAACATATGCAAATCATGGTAATAATTCACTTAAAAATGTGCCACCGGTGGACATATATGGTACATATTTAGTATAAGACACGTTTAAGATATATACAACACTCAAATAAAACCCGGCTGCAGTTTAGAACTAGTATTGTTGTCACTGAAGTGAGCTCTTGCCAAGGTTTTAAAATGTTCGCCATGTATCACCGGTGGCACACACCGTAGTTTTGTGAAGAAATATTTTTTATTACTAACAAGGCATCGTGGTGAAGGTGTTAAAAGGTTGTTTAAAAAAATCGTCATTTGTAGTTTTTAGCACAGCTCCTAAAGTTTTTTTTTTTTTTATTGTAAATTATTCATGCTATTTTGAATTCCCTCCATATACAGATATTCCATATCTGAAGAAAAATTTTACATGGGAGTGAAAAACCATTTTTAGAGCTATAAAATTACACAAAAAGAGACTTTTTAAGGCAAAACATGTTCTATATGTGCATCTGATTGTAGGTTTGCATATACAATCAATTTCAAGCATTCTGTTCCATTAACTTGTTTCAAAATACTATCATTTATATGAATAAAGAAATCCTGTGATTTTGTAGTTCTTTATACAGAGTTGGGCAACAGTCTGGGGACGGTTTAATAGGTTTTATTATTAGTTGGACTAAAGGATTAAAACCAAACTAATTAAATTGGAAACTAAAACAAATTTTTTAACGTTCTTACTTAGTCTTTACCTCCAATAGGATACGGCCTACAAGGAGTCAGTAGATAATTTTAATTGTAAGCATAGTTCGATGTGCATACCATTTTAAAGGTCTTAATTAGTAGAACACATGCCAAAAATTATACCTCAAAAAGTTAATCCTAAACAAAATGGCAGTGCTCAAAAGTTTCAATACTGCATGATCTTATGTGCAAGTTCAAGAATGGCTTGATTTTATTGTAACCATATCAAATGAAGCTATAAAACTTCACACATGATTACTGTACACAAACACCTACTTTAAGATGTATTCAGTGTCCTGCTATTCTTCTATGGGAACGATCCATGAGGAGTCAGTAGAACATTTTTAATATAAGCATAGGTTGATATGCACATCATTCTAAGGGGCTGGTCAAGCAAAGAAGAACGCCACAAACTGCACTTCAAAAGCTTTATCCGTTACAAAATGGTGACGGTTCAAAGATTTTAAACCGCCATTAAAAATTGGTTTTTAGTTTTCAATTTAATTTGTTAAGTTTTAATCCTCTAGTCCAATTAATAATAAAACTATTAAACTGTCTCCAGACTTTTGCCCAACCCTGTATGTATATTGCCAGTTCTAATTCTATATCCGATTTTAATGATTTTATTTTATTTATATGCTATGATGATGCTATGATAAAGTTAAGAGACCATTTACACCAAAGCAGTTCATTACATTATAAAGTTCACTGCGGAGGTCTTTGACCTCACTTCATTTTCTTATAGATTAAAAGTATTAATGCTTTCTCATAAATAAATACGACAGTAAATTAATAATAATAATAATAAATAACAATAGTAATAACTTATATGAGTAAAAAATTTGTGACTAGATTATGCAAATTGATAACAAATAATAAATACACTTATAAAAAGAAATACAACTAACAATTCTTCATTGACACAGATGTAAAGTGCAAAAAAAGAGCCTGAATAAAATTTAATTAAATAAAAATGAAGAATATAGTACAATGTTAATTTAGTGATGGACAGAAAAATAGCTTATTCATGTATTTAACATTATTAACCCAGCTAAACATTTTGATTTAAAAACTTTTGGAGAGTCAAAGAATAAGTCTAAAACATTATTGACTGAAATTAGTACATTGAAAGATCTCACTTCAAAAGAGTCTCTTCAAAAGAGACTCACAATGGGCAGCACCCCGTTACGATGACAGTTCTGACCCCTCCATCCTTGAACTGCGCCAATTCTTCAGCGACCGGACCACCCTCTCCCTACACCACATCACATGCTTATTCTCCTGTTCTCAGTAATTATGACGAGACGTCCAATGTGGTAGCTCAGCCAGTACATTCACAGGACACTTCTCTCCATGCCATAAACCTGCAGGAGGAAAACAATGCCCTAAAAATGGAATTAGAAGAGGTTTGTGAACAACTACGTGTAGACCTGGATTACTCAATATAATCAAATCAAAGACTTCTTCAATACACGGAGGATGTTTTTCTCCACCCCCCACCTTCCATGCTCCCCTCAACTCCGGACCATCTGACTCTTATCTGCCGGTCCATTAACAAAGAAACTCAGACTGTAGCAAACAGTGTTCTTAAAACTCCATTAACCACTGATTGTGTGGTATAATGCTCATCGATACCTGATGCATATGATAAGCAATTAGAAATAAGTGAAGCAGGAAAAGGTAGATGGTTTCCCAATGATCTGCTGGCAGTGCACTTTCATTTACTAAACAAAGAAGTGAGTAAATATAGAACAGATGTGGTGTTTGTGCTGGAACACATTGAGTGCTGAAAGACTACGTAATTGCGCACTAAAAATGCTGACAACAAAACACTGTCACTTAGTACAGTCACACCTCCTACAAAAATGGCGGGAACATAAAACAAACTACTCTTGAACACAAAAACTGGCACAACAAGTGGCAAGTGACACAACGGTTTCCAACAATAGCTAAACTCATGCCAAACCAATGCATTTGAAGCAGGAGCGCTACGTAAATTAACATAGTCCTCCAGCCTTGTCTCTGCTGCGCTACGTTAATTAACTTAGTCTGCACTCAACGTGTAAAAGTTAAAGAAACAAGACATTTATACTGCTTTAAATAACCTATCTTTTAGTAAAATGGCCTATATCTTTTTTGCCTTAACAATTGTGATAATGGCATGAAATTGAACAGAGGATCCTGTTGGAATCTTGTCGCATACAACAATTCCGCAAAAGTTGCCATTCACTATGACTCGGTCCCAGGTGTAAATGAAATGCATGCTGAGATGTTGGTAACTAACCTGGGCTTAGGTAAAGATGCCTTGTTTGAAGGAACTGTGATAAGGCAAACTGACGACCACGAGTGTGGCCTGCATGTTCTTGTGAACACCAGGTTATTGTTGGCACAAATGTGTGACGCTGTTGTTACACCCTGTTTCTCACTACTCCAGCCACATCACACACTATACCTGTACCTTCTCCCCCTCCTGCCTCTCACATTCCTACGTCCTTATCATACATCACAAACAAATGCTCCCTTATCACATGGTGATAAGGGCAACATCACTTTGAAGCAAATTAAATATAAGAAATAAAAAAATATCCTGAGGCTAAGTCTAAGCCTAAACGACTCGTAGTAGGACTATGAAATAAAAAGACTTATTTTCAAAGTAAAAACCCTTATGAAGTTCTAGGTGAAGAAAATAATACTCTATGTAAAAATACTCGTAGTAATTATAAGGTATCAAACAATAAACATACAATACACACTACAAGTAATTTTACATAATGGGCTAATTGTAGAAAAGAATCCTAAATCTATGGTAACTAGTTTAAAACCAATAAAAATTAAAATGAGATTACTTGCAGATAGCCATGGGCATAGATGTAATGAATCTGTCGATGTGTTTGGTACAATTAAGCTTAATGGAAAATTAAATCAGGTAATTAGTGATATTGATACTGTAACTAAGGACATGAATGGAAGTTATGTTCTAATTGTATTTGGTGGCACAAATGATTTTGACAATACAAATGTAAAACGTAATTTGATCAACATGGTTGATACATTACTTGTAAAAACACGTCATACAAGATTGATATTTGTTGCTGTACCGTTTAGACATGACAATTCTTACCTTAACTCTTATATATCAGTGATGACTATGAAATATCTAAGAAAATGTTAAACTTGAAGCATGCTTCATTTTTGTCTCTTGACTTTGTATCGAAATATCACTTTTACACAAGACTTTGCCTTCACTTCAATCGTATGGGTAAAAGGTTGATTGTAAATAGTTTTTGCAAGATGCTATTTCACATTGTCTTAACGGTGACTCGTCAACTATATTAGAAGGGGCGAAGTTTAATTACAAATCCAAAGATATTGAGCTCGTATAATGTTAAAAGTAATAAGATGAGGAGTGGGGCTGGTAAAGATCGCACCCTGCAGGGTCGAGAATGGATTAACTCTTCACTTAGGTGTAATTTTTTAGGATGGAACAAGGATCGAGATCTGGGGACATAAATCAGGAGTTAGATTGAGATACACAACAACAGTTTTTTTACCAAAACATCTGTGGACTTAAACCAATTCTGACTTTCTCCAGATTTACCTGCAAAGTGAAAGTACCGACATAGATTGTGTCTCTGAGCACAATCTCACTACTGACGAATTCAAATACTTTTCTATGCTAAATTACACGAATATTGCTTCGTTCTGCAGGGACCATAGGAAAAAGGTTGGAGTTTGCATTCTAGCAAAGAGTAGGATTAAGTTCCATGTCATTGATGTATCCCAGTTCTGTTGTGAGGACATTTGTCAGATGGCTGCGCGACAGTTGATCCTTTAAATAGTAGGAGTCTCCTAGTAATAGCTATGTACAGAATTTCTGGTTATCGTTTTGATCAGTTCATTGACCTAATAAGTAATTGCCTGGATTAGTGTCTTGTCCTTCTCTTGATATGGTTGTTCTAGGTGATTTTAATATCAATATAATAATTGAGATTATTCAAACAAGGAATGTTATTCATACTATGTCAAATGAATTAAGGCATATAATCATGACTTACACCAGGGAATTTAAGCAGTCAAATACTGTAATTGACAATATATTCTCAAATTTAGATGAATGTTTGATTCGTAGTCGAGTGGTTATGGCTGCTCTCTCGGATCACCATGCTCAAGAGGCCATTATTGATATTCCACCTGCTCGGTGCATCCTAGCAGCATTTGGTATGAGCAGGTATTTTACTAATTCAGACCTCCAGTGTTTCTGTGCATATCTCAAAAGGGAGAGTTGGGATGACATTTCTAGGTTACAAAATATTGATGATAAATTTGAAGCCTTCCAGTCATGTCTAAAGCATTATTTTGAAGTTTTGTTTCCATGGAAAAAATCTAAAATAATATAACTAAATCTACTATAAAACCTTTGGCAGTTTAAGGGAGCTCTTCTGTCTCTATATACAAATACCAAAGAACTAGATGCTCTTCATCCGCTCAGAGAAGAATACAGAAGTACCAGGCGCAAGTATAGGAAGGCTATTCAAGCTTTGAAGTCAGAGACTTTCCTCAAGAAATTAGATAATTCTTCAAATAAGTCAAAAACCTTATGGAACATCATTAACCATAATAAAATTAATGACAACAGTAATAACTCAAGTATCCCTCTGTCGTCTAAATACGGAGTACTGATTAATGATCGCAGATGACACCTCACTCTCTGTCTCAGCCCCCAGTCATTTAGAGCTTGAGGTGGAGGTGTTCAAGCAGGCTAATATACTCTTACAATGGTTTAGTGAAAACAAACTATGTATTAATGATAAAAAACTAGTATTATTGAGTTCTTAATAAGTAATCAAGAGGGTAAACAAATCTGTCATGTTTTCAATGAAAAGGAAATAGATCTCTCTGATGAAACAACATTTTTGGGTATCAGTATTGATAAAAATTTTAAATTTAAATCACACATTGACTTAGTTTGTAAAAAATTTGGGGAAGGAATCTTTGTGTTGAAACGTTTTTATTCTTTTATGGATATTAAGACTTTACTTGCTGTATACTATGGGCTAATTTATCCTGTCTTAGCTTATAGAATCTAAATCTGGGGACATGAGTGCAAAGAAACTAACTATTTATTTAAATTGCAAATGAGGGCAGTTAGAACTACAAGTATATTCGGTAAGTGTAGGGATTTTTCTTGTAGCTCTCTTTGATGATAGTAATATACTTACATTTCCATCAATTTACATCTGCAGTGTCCTATTTGTGCATAGTAATTTTCACCTTTTTAAAAGAAACGAACCTGTATATAAATATGATATCAGATCAGACATGAACATGACAAAATTTTGACATAAAATGCACTTCTTCGAAAAACATCTGCTGTTTAACGGGATCAAACTATTTAACACTTTGCCAGCCTCACTCAAAGCAGAACGTGAACTGAATGTGTTTTCTAAAGGGGTCAATAGGTATTTGGTGTTGAATTTCTTCTATAATATTGAGGAATTCCTGACGTGCCAGTCAGTTTCATAATGTTTTAGTTCCTTTGATGATAATATTAAAGTATATCTTTTGTAATTTAAATTTTATTATTGACATTTGTTACCATCTATACTGACACCATTGTATTGACACAATTATGCAGTAATGTACTGTCACAATAAAGGATATTTGATTTGATTTAGCAAAGTTATCCGAATTGCTAGTTTATCAAGTTTGTGAGACTACTGCAGTGAGAATAACAATATTGATTCATAATTTTGGTTCTGCAATTTACCTGCACAGATAAAATATAGAACAAATCAGAGGAACCTAATCTGACATTCTCTGCAAATTTACAACATTGTCTCTCAAGATCAACCTTAAAATTAGCACATTAAATACTAACTTAGGTAAAATTAGTAATAAGAACGTATACTTGAAAAAAAAATGTAAAAGGGGCAAAAAATTTAGCAATTTTCTTTGAAATCTTCTATTAAAAAAATATAGACAGGATAAACCACACATTCTATACTACCAATACGGTTTTACTATGAACATTTGTCACATTTTATATAGTTTGTAGTATTTTTAAGAACTTATTGGTGTTTTAGTCTTATCTTAACTTATTGGTCTTATCTGTACTTAATTGAATTATTTTATCAGGGAGACTCAGGAGGTCCGATGGTTATCCAACGGCCGGACAAGCGTTGGCTACTCGCGGGTGTCATTTCTTGGGGCATCGGCTGTGCAGAGCCCAACCAACCTGGTGTCTACACTAGAATATCTGAGTTCAGGGGTTGGATCAACCAAATTCTTCAGTTTTAATGAGAGGCTTACCCTGTTACGCCATTGGACATTCTAGGTTTCAATTTCCTTCAGGAGCGATTTTGTAATCTACAAATAGTGACAGTGCCAGCGTTGTGAGTGACATTACATAGCATAATGTGAGAATAGACGAAAAAGATTGTTGGAAATCTTTACTGTTAATTATTTTTAAAATACTCGTCTCAGTTTAAATTTAGCTTGTCTCGAGATGAATGTTTATGAAATGTTTGTGTATGTTTTCTGTATGATTAATGATTTGAAATGCTAAATAATTAGCACGGGCCAAAGTGTATTTCTACTTCAGTTTTACCAATGAGGACACAATATATAACTGAACTGCAAATGCCTCTCAATGGTTGAAACAAATGTTCAGATACAACTATTTTGGTAGTGTCATGTTGTTCACTTTGAAATCATCTCTCTTCAGGAGTAGTATTTTGAAGTCATACTTGCAAATGTGATATATTTTACTTAATTGTTGTTTATACAGTACGGTACATAAAATGCTTGTATATTTTGTTATTTGATTTTGGTGTTGCTATAGTTGATATTTATTTATTTATTACCTATTTCATAAAAATCCTCCTTAATTTATTTTTACAAATAAATTTATTTTTTTTTTAATAACTAAACGTGTTGTGATATGAAATATTTGCAGCTGTTTATTGTAAGGGATTGTGATTTTGTTGTGCATGGGGTGTAATAATGATTATTACATAAAATTGTAATATTATTTATTTGAGTTCTTGATATGTTTATATTTATTTTATAGTTTTAGAATAATAGTCTACAAATTGTATTGTTAAAAGAATTTCCTAATATTTTTGTATTGTATAAAATATAAACTTTTTTGTGACAGTGTATATTGATGTTAAAGATCCATGACTGTGTTATTAAGACTGTCACAGTTCAGATAAGTTTCTTTGATCAGATTAAAATAGTGATGCCACGATCTCTTAATATGCAAGATTTGAATTGTTCAATTTTCATCTTTCATTTTACGAAACCAAATAGATTTTCTTTTTGTAATTATTTATGATACTATATGAATCTTGAAATTAATAAGGAAAAATAGAATTTGCAATGAAATATTAATGATACTTTTTTAATGTTAATATTGCAAACAATCAAAATTAAATGAATGAATATTGAATTTATATTGAAATGCGGAGTTAGACTAGTAAGTCATATTACCTCTCAACCTTATCATGTCATATTTGTTTATAAAATAAGGCAAACATTTTGTTAGTTTTCATACACAACTTTTTTTATCAGCATATTGAATATACAAATAACATAACAATAAATGAACAAGAAAATAAATTAAAATTTTTCTAATATTCTACCACGAAAAATGACTTTTAAATAGTACAATAATTTAGGCAGCTTCATTCTGTATAACTGCTGAACTTCCTCTGTTTTCACCTTAACCTTCATAAAAATTAATCACCAAAAAATTGTGTAACAAAAAATTACAACACTTTGGTCAGTTTAAAATGGTTAATAATTGTCTGCATATGATGTTCAGCATTCTCTATTTGAAAATATAATATAATATACTGTACATAATGTTGATCTGTTTAGCCCTCTGCACTGTTTTATGTGCTTTAGGAGAGGTCCAGTTGTGACTGGTGACTAAAGAAACTCCTTATGTAATCTAGATAACTCAGAAATTCTTTACTTTCAGTACTTTTTTATAGGACATGTTATTTCTCCGTTAGACAGTCAATCATGTCTATTGAGTCAACCACC
Source organism: Stictocephala bisonia (assembly GCA_035578905.1). Taxonomy (NCBI): domain Eukaryota; kingdom Metazoa; phylum Arthropoda; class Insecta; order Hemiptera; family Membracidae; genus Stictocephala; species Stictocephala bisonia. Next base: position 2,671,272 of record JAQJVL010000059.1, on the reverse strand, counting down.
CATATCTATTGAGCAGTTCAACTCAAGAGTACATTCTGGCACTGATTTACAAGTTTTATATCCGTAGCTTATGCACCATAGTCATAGAAACTCTTTTCCTGGTGGACTAGACTTCTTCAACTAATCCACTAGAGTTCCCCTGCAATGAAAGTCAGTAATCCTTCATTTATAAATTTATTTATTTTTGTATAAGATTGTGTACAATACCACAAAAAAAGCGAATAAGTATACATATTATATAATCTCATAATAGCTATATTCAAAATGTTGAATATTCTATCGCTTTATTTGATAAATTAAGGTATAACCATTTGTTCAAGACCTGGTTGCATTCAACTTCAGGTCTTCATACTCAGTAGGAGGATCCAGGATCCCATACACGTGCAGTGGTAAAGACCTACCCGCCCACCCACACATGTGCAGTGGTAAAGACCCACCCGCCCAACTACACACGTGCAGTGGTAAAGTGCTCAATACCACTGTACGTGTAAGGGCGGGTGGGTGGGTCAATACCACTGTACGTGTAAGGGCGGGTGGGTGGGTTTCATTGTATTAAGGGAATCAAACATGCCAGTAATTAGTAATTTTAAATATATGTTTAGTTTATTTCTGAAAGGCTTCGCAAATTACTCATTACTGAAGCGGTTGTTTCCTTATATACTAGTACAGCATAATACCTTATAGCAAGAAGAGCTTCAACTACATATCATTTTTGTTGATGCATACAATTAAACTAAAAAAATGCATCATACTGGCATTTTTTTAGATACAAAATAAGTTATTAGATAGTAAATAAAGAAAGAAACATTGTACGTTTTGTTTTTTATTTACTGCTTGTTAATTTTTTTGTATGATTATTAAATATCTGGTAGATAAGTTTGGTTCTAAAAAATAAGTTCAATTGAAACAAATTAGTTAGTTTTTTCTAATTAATTATTGTGGCATCACTATTTTGTTTGCTGAACATATGTCTAACTCTGCATTGAAACAAAATGTTCTATGATAATAAAATAGATATGATCTATATATTTTTATTTGCGTAGTTCTTTTCACCCAACATTTATTTATTTATGTACTTTTAACAGTACGTGTATAGGTAGGTGGGAGGGTCATCTCCCAATTTTTAATCTTTTGATTCATGATAGATGCATAGTTTCATAATAAAATTATGCTGGTCTGCATCTCTTTGAATTAGTGCTCCATGAATGTCCTGCAGCTGACCTTGACATTGGCAGCTGGTAATGATAAAGATTATATTTATTGACATGAACATAGAGTACAATCATGGTGTTAAGAGTTTTTGCACCAATAAAAAGTCACCAATTATCAAATACATGGTCATCAATAAAAAGGTCTTCCTATCTGCAGGCATTCTTCAACATATTCTAGAACTACCTCTCCAACAGCCAGTCAAGAAGGGCTTCTTTAAAATTCTTGTTGCTTTTTTGTTCTTTAAGCTTTGGTGGAAATATGTTGAAAAGAATAGCCCCAATGTAGGAAGGTTTCTTTTCATAGGCAGTCAGGTGATGTGCAGTTTCCTAGTGTTATAAGGATGAGTGTCCAAGAATTGGTCAAGTCCTTTGTTAACTGTACAGGTTATTGCCTCACAGATATATACAGGTTAGTCACTGTCTGCAGCTTCAGTCTCTTAAACACCCCTCTGCAAGAGTCTCAAAAGCCCAGTTCAGCCATAATTCTGATTGCCTTTTTTGAAGAAGCAGTACCCTATGTAGATTTCCTTGAGATGAGACCCCCAGGCAATCAGACCTAGCACATTTTCAACTCAAATAGCGCAAAGTAAGCTGTTCTTGAGGTTTCTGTATTTCTGATATGTTTGAGTCACTTAATGACGTATAGGGCAGTGCTAAGTTTTTTGCGCAACTGGTCTACATGAGGTTTTCAATTAAGGTTGCCCAAGGTATTTTGCCACCTTGAATAGTTTGATAGAACTCCTTCTTTTTGGGCCAAAAAAAGCTGCTGCGTTTTGTCTTCTTTCAGTATAAGATAATTTTCCTGACTAAACTGTTTGGCTATACTGGCAGCGATGTAGGCATTAATCGCCAACTCTTCAACATTCTTGTGTGAAACAATGAGGGCAGTGTCATCAGCGTAGAGGAATACTTCACAGTGGTCCTGTAGTGTGGAGACTATTTCATTAGTGTTTAGAGTAAATAGCACAGGACCAAGCACGGATCCCTGAGGGACTCCTCTTGTTATTTGTGTTTGTGTGGATCTAAATTTTTGAGATGTCTTGTTGGCTACTTGAGTTATCTCAGTCATTTGTGTTCTACTGCTGAGGTAGCTCTGGAACCACTGATGCGCTGCATCTCTTATTCCTAGAGTTTGTAGTTTATCTAGGAGATGTTTGTGGCTTAGGCTATCAAAGGCTTTACTAAAGTCCAGTAAGATACCAGTTGTTGTGGCCCCTTCTTCAGCTGCACCAGTGATAGTTTCCACTAGTTCAGTAATGGCTGTGATGGTGGACTTCCCTTTCCTGAGCCATGTTGGCAGTTGTTTAAAATATTATTGTTTTCTAGATGAGTAAGCAACATTGTGAGTCATATTTTTTCAAAAAAATTTGATAGGGTGCAGATGAGAAATATAGTTTTATAGTTACTGGTAAGGGAGGTGGGTCCTTTCTTGTACTTCCGATAAATGATTGAGTTTTTAAATAGAGATGGGAAGATGCCTTGCGGCAAAGATTTGTTTATTACATCGACTATTGGGGTAAGCACTTCATTTTTGCAATATCTCAGGGTCTTTGATGAGACTTCATCAATGCTGGAAGATGGTTTTGATTTTAAGGATAATATTGTTTTGTCTACTTCTATTCTATTTGTTGGTATAAAGCTCTCTTCAAAAGATCTGAACTCACTTTCATTAATAGTTGGAAGTATTTTTAAATGTTCTTGTTGGTAGTTTTCTAGAAATTGCTCTGCAGCATAAACCAAAGAACTGATATGTCGCTATTACCTTTACCAATACCAAGTTCCCGAACCCTTGACCATAAAGATTTTGAAGATTGTTTTACTGAGAAACTTCTGTATTAAAAACAAATTTTAGCATTTCGCAGATGTTGATTCTCTGTATATCTAAGCCCTGTCTAATGAGCCCAATCAGCAGCGGCTTTGGTACGCTTTGCTTTGCAAAAAGCAGAATCTCTTTGCTTTTGCAATTCTTTTATTTCATTCCAACGGCAAAACACCATTATATAATAAGAAGCATGCATAGATGGCTACATGAAAACATTAACAATATAAATATGATTATCAAAAATGCAAAATTCCTGTAACTTTATAATAAAAAATGCAAAAACGCTTAAAATACAAGTTCAAATAGATCTATGAAAAAATAACAAATACAAAAATAGCACATGTCTTATAATGATCGCTGCACTGTCATTGAAGATGTTGATTGTATTGTAGAAACTATTTCCGAGCCTCATCATTCGTGCGAGTGGACCGTGGAAGTCATAGTCATAGCCAAGTTGGTAGTGGCACCTGCTGAACAAGTCACATGACTGAGTCCTTGATGGAATACGGAAGTCCACTCGAGAGAGAAGCATCAAATAATCCAGCTGTCAATTTACCAGCTTTGCAAGGAACAGTACATCTTCGACGCAACGTCTCACTTGAAGGTCAGGGAGGAAAAACTTAGCTCACAGTCCAGCAAGAGGGATTTCCCTGTAGAGCAATCCTTGTCAAACCCCCATAATTCTCAAGATTTAAGTTTCTCGATAAGACCCAGATGGTAGGGTGACCTGTCAGGGCTAGCATACTCTAGGAGCTGATGAACAAATGAAGAGTAACAAGTTTTCAAGGCTAGAGGACTCATCTTGTCCATACCACGAGTTGACCTAGTGACGAAACCCAGCATCCTGTAAGCTCTTCTACATAGGTCGTCAACATGTTTATTGAATGAGGTGTCAGAAGAAAATCGGCCAAACAGATAGTCGCTGAACTGTAACATTTCAATTTTATGCTACACAAAATTATATTACATTCAAGACTTTAAAAGGTAAAAAGTTGTTATGCGTGGAAGATAGATTTAAAAAAAGATGATCAGCTGTTATTTATTTAACTTAATTTATTCATATGTATGTTGCTAAAAATTTACTTCTGTTCAACAATAAGTTATGTTTTGGGAATAAAACAGTTAAATTTTTCAGTTCACACTAAAATGTTGTGTTTTTAAATTTGGCGACGAGGATAAGTATTTTTTTGTTTTGTTTTTAGGTAGTTGTGTTTAGTTTAACAGTTTTCTTTTTGTTTTAAACTCCTGGCTAACCACAGCGAGAAATATTTATTTACACAGTTCATGGTATAGTGCTAGGACGGAACTTTTACAAAGTCATAAGTACATCTTACACCTGCAGGAAAGTTTCCTTGTAGGAGTCCTGCCATTCTTAGGTCAACAAGGTGGCGCCCTAGTCCCTGGCTACTACTGATGAACTTGGAAACATTTATTTTATTTAGGCGATAACTACTCAAAACTTTTTCCCTTATTTTTGGCCTGTCTCTTAGAAGAACCCCCCCATCCTCCCTGATCTAGCAAGGTTTTATGTAGACAGGCATGACAGAACCAGAAAAGTAAAGGGCCATTGATTCCATAAGCTTTAAGCTTGCTGATGAGGATGGAGTGGTCAACTTTTTCAAAGGCCTTGGCAAAGACGATAAAGGCCACATCAAGCTGTTTATCTGATCCCAAGGCAGATAATATGCATTCCTCAAATATCAACAGGTTGGTGACAGTTGACCTGGAGGAGGTGAAGCCATGTTGACTAGGACAAATTAGAGGTTTAAGAAAGGGTTTAAGGCGAGATAGAACTAGCATTTCAAAGACCTTCCCCATTGCTGGTACCTAATAGGTTGATAATTCTCTACTTTCGATGGATTGCCCCCTCTAGGAATATTAACAATATGCCCCGTCTTAATAGTTTCAGGAAATATTCCTTGTAGAATGGACATGTTGAATAATATAGCCAGTGGTTGGGCCAAAGTGTCGCTGCAGTGTTGTAAAAAGAACGGAGCTACATTATCTGGGCCAGCACCCTTCCTGACATTAATTTTTCTGAGAGCTTCCAAGACTTCCAGTACAGAGAAGGAGATGATCGATAGGGAGGAGTTGGTATTAAAAGTTAAAAGGTGGTGGTGAATCTACGGGCTTCGAGAAAACAGACGAAAAGAATGCTGAGCACACATCAGCTCTCTTCTGTGATTTGAAGAATGGTCATTAAAACTAATAATAGATGTTATAAAAGGAGATTCACCAGAGGAACGAAAAAAACTCCAGAATATTTTAGGGTTGTGAGGAATTGAGTCTTCCCTGTGCTTCAAATAGTTTCTATGACATGTGCAAATCAGATTCCTGCAAACATTACGCAATACGCAAAACCTTGAATAGTGTGTTGAAAGGAATGTTTGTAGCGCTTGTGAACTATCTTCTTCTGAATAATCAGATTGATGACCTCCGCTGAGAACCACTTGGGAAAGGCTGAGGTTCCTATTCGTTTTATGGGACTGCATTCAGCACAAATATCACCAAGCAATTAAATCATTCTTCCAACACTCTCCTGGAAGCCAGTAAAACCGTGTACAAAAGAAAAGACCACTGTTAAAAGAATTTCAGAAGCAGTATACAGGTTGCACTTACGAACATTTGGGCAGGTCTAGAATTTGTAAGGAGAAAGACCTCGATTAACTGGCAGCGAGAAAGACAAAGGAGGATGCGGATCGGCTAGAACCAGATACTTATTTGCAGCATGGACGGGGACCAACTTGAAGCTGGAGAAAACCAAATCCAACGTTACTTGTTTGAAGTTCCTGATGTGATTAATTTGGTCCAAAGAACGAAGTTCAGCGAGGTTTACGAGAAGTTCTTTCTTGGGTCGATCAATGACGTTCAGGGGAAGTGCAGTCATAGGAGGTGATGTTATAGTTACCAGCCAGTAGCAAGGAAGATGATGAAGGCAAAGAGGATACTACTTCGTCTATCGACTTGCAATAGGAATTATATGTGGAAACAGCTTGTCCCGGGGGAATGTACACAATTCAATGCCAGTTTGTAAGTGGCAAAGGAGATGAAGAGGTTCTCAATAAATGAATCATGAACGATTTCATGTGACTGAATACAGTTTTTAATTGCTACTAATACTCCCCCACCAGACGTTTTGCTGCTTGAAAGAATGCTTCTATCTTTCCTATAAATCTTGTAGTTATGTTTGCCTGTAATTCAGAGCTGAAAATATCTGAGGATAGGTTTGTTTCACAAAGTAGTAGCACATCGTATATGTTGCAAGCAAGAGCATTTTTGGTCTAGAAGGCCATTTACATTTTGAAAGTATACATTTAAATAGTGTTTGCCGTTGGAAGATATTAGTTTTTCTGTACAATTTTGGGGATTCCATTCAAATATTTTATAATCAGGTCCAGTTCACCATATTATGTACGGGCTTTAAGAGTGTTCCGCAAATCAGAAAGATACTGTCTTTCCTTCAAAGTGCGATCACGGGCAAGAGAGAGACACCATTAAAGCCAACATCGAGTCAAAACTTCGGAAGATTGAGACCTCACCCTCTTACAAAAGGTATAGCTTGATATATGTTTATCCTTATTAGTCTACTCAATTATAAAGAAACGGGCTCCATTTAAAGATGGTCCAAGATCACAACAATCCAGAATTGTTTTGATGGCGTCACTGTCACGAACTTTCACAGTTGCTGGCGAAGTTGATTTGCATTCTTTAAGCAATTATAATATAATAATTAAATAAACAATAATTACGTTGCGTGCCCGACGTTGTCTGTCATTAATTGCCTCTAAGAGGTTCTCTCAATTGGCATATCACTATTGACAGTATTGTTCTTTAAATCGAGAAGTTCACCCGCAAACTTCTCAATGCGTGGCTCAAAAGAATTTATCTTAGTACTTAGTTTGTGTATATCAGATTTTATCTCTTGTAACCCATCAGAAATCCCCTTCACCTCTTCTTTCGTTGCGAGAACTTGTTGAGTAACTCGTCCATTTTATTCATGAGTTTCTGTGACGGATTAGAATTTGTAGATTGACAATCAACTCTCTGGCAGAACCATTGTTTACTTATATTATTAGCATATGTTGAATGCTTGGATTTGGTTCCGCCCATGCATTTTTTATGAAACCACCCTTGGCATTCAGAATCACATTGAAGTCCATATTCGCTATCAAATACCTTCTTCATACATACTCTACAGGTTGTATGTAGAATCTGCCATGATAGATACAGGATTAGACGCAGTTATGTGGTATCGTATAGTTGTTATGGTGACGAGTGATCTAGATGGCAGTGGAAGAAATCGATGCGCAGGTCTGCCTGCAGATGACATGCAGCGTTGACACAGGTAAGTGGCTTGGGTTATTGACAAAACAGACAACAGATTATTGTTTAATCATGTAAGACAGATTAATTGAACGAAAAATAAGTGTCTGTAATTTAATTGTTCATAAAGATGGTGTGAAACAAATTTACAAATAAGACTCACTGATGGAGTACAATGCGAGTCTCTAGAGATGAGGAAATAATATAAACAAGGTAAAAAGCGTATTTTTAGCTAGAGCATTTAACACACTAACAACCAATTAGCCATCTTGCAGAAGAAAAAAATATGGCGAATAAGATCAGTAATACAAGGTGCTGGTTGGCGGGTAATTCGCTTCGTAAGTACCAGAGCATGCCGGTCACAAAGAGAATAAATCATAAAGTTAAACTTATTGACCATAGAGTAAAAATTAGGGACCATCAGATTGTCATTCCAATATGAAGATATAATTTACTGATGAAGACATTTTGAAAAGGCTGATAGAATACTAATCGGTCTAAAATCAGATGATTGTTTTGGAAATAGTTGAACAATATCCAATTTCCAAACTTTGGAGAATGTTGATGACACGAGTGACTTGTTATTCAAATCCCATCTTCAATAAGAACATCTTGATTTATATCTTAGTAATTTCTGAAGGAAATAAATTTAGGACTGCTCCTTGGAGTAAACAATCTGTAAACAAACAGTAAAGATCATGTTTAGAATGTCCGGGGGCAGGGTGTTGTCCATGATGCACATTGTGGTCGAGGCCACGTCCAGCCATGTGTCAGTCGCAGCAGCATATAGTGATAGTAGGCTATATAGTATAGTTAAGCAGTATAGTTAGATTACAAGAGTAAAATAGGTCAGTAAAGTGAGTTTTGTCATTATTGTCAGGTTCAAGTAAGTTACAATTAAAATCATCCATGACGATAAGGAGCCATAATACTGATAAGGGAATCTTGGAATTCCGCAAGAAACCTGAGATTCTGAGCTGAGAAGAAGAGTGGAGAGAACACCAATGACCTGGTGAGACAGCTCTGCCAAGTCAAACTCGGCATAAACCCCTCCGAAACTGCACTCAGCCGAACTCACAGAGTGGGCAGGCACCGAGGCCCGCTGCCGATGGAGGACTTCGACACCGACCGATCATCGTGAGGATTGAGTGAGCAAATAAAGAAAGCTGAACTGTATTGCATTAATTTCCATAATCGTGAAATAGTTTGGGATTCTTCTAGGATTGATCATAAGTGAGGGGTTAGTTATTGTAGCAAAAAGTCACATGGTGTTAAATATAAACAAGTTCTGTAAAGAGATTGTACTTGAAACTGCAGGAGTTGAAATTGCCAATAAAGAGGATAAACACCTAATATTGATTGGTGTATATAGACCGCCATGTTATTCAAACATTAATATTTGTATGAAATCATGTATAGTCTGTTATCAAAGCATCTTGCTAATAAAAATAAGTATTGTTTAATTATAGGAGATTTGAACATAGATTGGTTGAAAGATAATAGTGCAACAAAAAGGTTGAAACACGTAGGCCTAATGAACGAATTTAATTTAAATCAATACACTGACTTGCCTACAAGAGTTATAAGCTCCTCTACTATTATTGATCATGTCATCTCTAATGCTGATAAAAGGTTGTTGCAGGTTGAAGTGATAGGCACAGGAATGTCGGATTATTTTGGACAAATAATCACTTTTAACGCTCAAAACCCCTCTCAACAAAATACCACCATTAACACTTTCACGGTACGTGATACTTGCATAAATAACTTAAATACATTAAATTATTTTTTATCAAAGGACATGCAAACATGTCAGAAAAACAATTAAAAATTTTTATAATTATCTTGAACTATAATTTGTCATTAGCTTGTCCGTTAAGAAAAAGACTACAAGAAAGAAAAATATTTGACAAATTTTAATTTAAAAAAGTGCTTTCACCCGTTAATATTAAAAATATGTTCTTTTCTAAAACATTATATATTCCATCAAGTGTATATAGAACAGAGAAAGTTCCCGAGTGTTGATTTAGAAACGATTGTTCTGTGTAATATTCTTTTAAGTTATTAAAATCTCAAACAGTATAAAAGTTTAAATAGGAAATAGTAACCCACATCATTATATATGAGTTATGTTACATCAACGAAGAACTAAATAACCAGGGTTACATTGTTTAGGTGAACTTTTACTGAAACGAAATTAAATGTAAAATTTTGCACCATAAAATTATAACACTTTTTTTGTACTTTCCTAATAATTGGGTGATGCTTATTTGTAATTAGCGTAAGAAAATATGTGGAAATGTTGATAGTAGACCCTAAAGATGGACTGTCTTGACCAACATTGATGCTTTCGATTTCTAATCCACACGCAAAATAGATTGATGTTTCCAGAACTGTGGTGGTAAAAGACACAGACGTGTACAAAATACTTGCTGTACGATTACGGTGATTAAGAGCAAATTACTGTTATTTTTTAATTTCTTTGTATGAACTTAGATTTGAATAAAATAACACTGAAATGAAAAATTAATTCCATATATTTTTGATTTTCCATAATGTGTATTATTTTACCATATGAACAATGTTGTATTCTGAGAAAATTAAACCGTCAAATGCATTTTACAAATTTAATAAATGTAAAAAATCGAAAAATGAAAATACCAATTTAATTGGATTTTTTATACAGATTAACATTGCATTATATAGCATTGCCATAAAATGGCAGTTTTTTGAAAACAAATAGTACAGATTTAGAATGATTTTTTAGGGAATTTCCACCAAAGGGGCTAGCAGCTTGTACACATGGGAGATCACACAAATTATAATTCAGCCACCAACGGGGTTGGCAGCTTGTACACAAGGGAGATCACACAAATTACAATTCAGCCACCAACGGGGTTGGCAGCTTGTACAACTGGGAGATCACACAAATTACAATTCAGCCAACAACGCGGTTGGCAGCTTGTACACCTGGGAGATCACACAAATTACAATTCTTACATTCTTACATTCTTACATTCTTACATTCTTACATATGAGACGCCGACACAACGTTGTGCGTATTTTAAGGCGAATATGAATGGTTTTATGAGTGTAGGATGAGTGTGGATTTTCAGCCAACAACGTGGTTGGCAGCTTGTACAACTGGGAGATCACACAAATTACAATTCAGCCACCAACGGGGTTGGCAGCTTGTACAACTGGGAGATCACACAAATTATAATTCAGCCACCAACGGGGTTGGCAGATTGTACAACTGGGAGATCACACAAATTACAATTCAGCCACCAACGGGGTTGGCAGCTTGTACAACTGGGAGATCACACAAATTACAATTAAACCACGAAAGGGGTTGGCAGCTTGTACACATGGGAGATCACACAAATTACAATTAAACCACGAAAGGGTTTGGCAGCTTGTACACATGGGAGATCACACAAATTACAATTAAACCACGGAAGGGGTTGGCAGCTTGTACACATGGGAGATCACACAAATTATAATTCAGCCACCAACAGGGTTGGCAGCTTGTACACATGGGAGATCACACAAATTACAATTCAGCCACCAACGGGGTTGGCAGCTTGTACACATGGGAGATCACACAAATTACAATTCAGCCACCAACGGGGTTGGCAGCATGTACACCTGAGAGATCACACAAATTACAATTAAACCACGAAAGGGGTTGGCAGCTTGTACACCTGAGAGATCACACAAATTACAATTAAACCACGAAAGGGGTTGGCAGCTTGTACACATGGGAGATCACACAAATTACAATTCAGCCACCAACGGGGTTGGCAGCTTGTACACATGGGAGATCACACAAATTACAATTCAGCCACCAACGGGGTTGGCAGCTTGTACACCTGAGAGATCACACAAATTACAATTAAACCACGAAAGGGATTGGCAGCTTGTACACCTGAGAGATCACACAAATTACAATTAAACCACGAAAGGGTTTAATTACAATTCAGATATTAATCATTATTACAATTAATAAACGAAAGGGTTTAATTACAATTCAGATATTAATCATATATTACAATTAATAATTAATCACACAAATTACAATTCAGCCACCAACGGGGTTGGCAGCTTGTACACATGGGAGATCACACAAATTACAATTCAGCCACCAACGGGGTTGGCAGCTTGTACACCTGGGAGATCACATAAATTACAATTAAACCACGATAGGGGTTGGCAGTTTGTACACCTGGGAGATCACACAAATTATAATTCATCCACCAAAAATCGTCGTTCGTTTTGGGTGAAATGTTAGTTATTTATTTATTTACTTTTAAATTTGTTGTTTAACATAACTACGAGCACTAATTATTGACTGTAGGTTATATAAAAACATAGCAGGGACTACGACTACTCAACAATGAGTAACGTTTAACACATCAGCTGACTGAATACTTGGAGAACAAACAGCTGGTAAAATCAACTAATCCTTTTCTAAACATTTTGAAAAACACTAATATAAAAAATGATTGTTACATTTAATAATAATGAAATCTAGTTTAATACATGTAACCTTTAAGTTAATATCAGTCGTCATTTATTATTTTTACTACAGTAACTGATATATGAAAGTTATAACTCTAAAATACGCACTGTAAATATGATATAAATCAGTTGATTATTTACACGTTGTCACCCATTTTCTCCTGAAAAATTAGATTTATGGAAAAAATACAACATACAAACATCAAAAAATCTTATCATATTTAACATAATAAAACTTAAGAGTCTCAAGAGGCTGTCAGCCGTGTCGGTTTTAATTCCTTAAGAACAATGTTATTTTCGAACCGGATATATGATCACATGTATCCAAATTAAACAATTATTTTCAAACGGATTTTTCCAAACGAATGAATTGCGCGTTGATATTAATTTGCGAATTCCTAATTAGTTTTATAGAAAAATATACAATACAAGTCACGTCACACAACACAAATTTATTACAATATAAGCACAAAATGCCCAAATATATTACAATACAAGTACAAAATGCACAAATATTATGGTGATCGATTTCGGTGAACCACGCTCACCTTCCTCAGACCAGAGGGATTCACAAAAGACTTGTACTGTAATGTACCAACACGTATTATCCTAATTAAAAAACTATTTAGAAAAATATATAAAAAATATTTAGTTTGAAGTTTTTATTTTCACCTATTTTTCAAAACTAGGCGCATGTTATCAAAAGCAACCCCATTGCGCAATATGACACCACATACACAACTTTTGGTCAATAAATAACGAAAAAATATAGATTCGCAAATAACATTGTTCTTAGGGGATTAAAACTAACATGTCTGACAGCCTCTACAAACTCTTAAATAAAAATGTGGGTTTCCATGACATTTCTCGAAGTTGGCCGCCATATTGGAAATGTGGCTCAATTTTCAACATTTTATTATTAATCTTTAGTATTTGCCATACATGAGGAATGGTCCCTATTTAAAATTCGTTGTATTCTTGTGGTTTCTAAGATCACAATGGTGGCCAAGTTAAATTACCAAAGAGGTCCTTCGAAAAGAAATTCCACTAAATGAGTCGATTAGAAAGAACGAAGGCGCCAAGCTTAAAGGTAAATAAGCTTCATTTATAGATAAAAAACTATTGCAGTTTCGCGGCACGCCTAATAAATAATTTCACTCGAAACTTTAGTTGCGCCAGTGTTGGCCCACGCAATTTCGCAGACTGCTTTCCTCCATAATGCCCCGTATAATGCGACAAGCCGACGGCGAGGAAGAATGGTTCCGCTCTGATTTCTTTTTGGCAACTAACCACACCTTGGTGAGTTTGAGGAGTTACCCATTAACGGCTCTGCTTGTTACTTGATGGCAGCCACCTTGCTACTGGTCAAGTGTAGAGGGTGAGTTTGAGGAGTTACCCATTAACGGCTCTGCTTGTTACTTGATGGCAGCCACCTTGCTACTGGTCAAGTGTAGAGGGTGAGTTTGAGGAGTTACCCATTAACGGCTCTGCTTGTTACTTGATGGCAGCCACCTTGCTACTGGTCAAGTGTAGAGGGTGAGTTTGAGGAGTTACCCATTAATGGCTCTGCTTGGTACATGATGGCAGCCACCTTGCTACTGGTCAAGTGTAGAGGGTGAGTTTGAGGAGTTACCCATTAATGGCTCTGCTTGGTACTTGATGGCAGCCACCTTGCTACTGGTTAAGTGTAGAGGGTGAGTTTGAGGAGTTACCCATTAATGGCTCTGCTTGGTACATGATGGCAGCCACCTTGCTACTGGTTAAGTGTAGAGGGTGAGTTTGAGGAGTTACCCATTAATGGCTCTGCTTGGTACTTGATGGCAGCCACCTTGCTACTGGTTAAGTGTAGAGGGTGAGTTTGAGGAGTTACCCATTAATGGCTCTGCTTGGTACATGATGGCAGCCACCTTGCTACTGGTTAAGTGTAGAGGGTGAGTTTGAGGAGTTACCCATTAATGGCTCTGCTTGGTACTTGATGGCAGCCACCTTGCTACTGGTCAAGTGTAGAGGGTGAGTTTGAGGAGTTACCCATTAATGGCTCTGCTTGGTACTTGATGGCAGCCACCTTGCTACTGGTTAAGTGTAGAGGGTGAGTTTGAGGAGTTACCCATTAATGGCTCTGCTTGGTACTTGATGGCAGCCACCTTGCTACTGGTTAAGTGTAGAGGGTGAGTTTGAGGAGTTACCCATTAATGGCTCTGCTTGGTACTTGATGGCAGCCACCTTGCTACTGGTTAAGTGTAGAGGGTGAGTTTGAGGAGTTACCCATTAATGGCTCTGCTTGGTACTTGATGGCAGCCACCTTGCTACTGGTCAAGTGTAGAGGGTGAGTTTGAGGAGTTACCCATTAATGGCTCTGCTTGGTACTTGATGGCAGCCACCTTGCTACTGGTTAAGTGTAGAGGGTGAGTTTGAGGAGTTACCCATTAATGGCTCTGCTTGGTACTTGATGGCAGCCACCTTGCTACTGGTCAAGTGTAGAGGGTGAGTTTGAGGAGTTACCCATTAATGGCTCTGCTTGGTAAATGATGGCAGCCACCTTGCTACTGGTCAAGTGTAGAGGGTGAGTTTGAGGAGTTACCCATTAATGGCTCTGCTTGGTACTTGATGGCAGCCACCTTGCTACTGGTCAAGTGTAGAGGGTGAGTTTGAGGAGTTACCCATTAATGGCTCTGCTTGGTAAATGATGGCAGCCACCTTGCTACTGGTTAAGTGTAGAGGGTGAGTTTGAGGAGTTACCCATTAATGGCTCTGCTTGGTACATGATGGCAGCCACCTTGCTACTGGTTAAGTGTAGAGGGTGAGTTTGAGGAGTTACCCATTAATGGCTCTGCTTGGTACATGATGGCAGCCACCTTGCTACTGGTCAAGTGTAGAGGGTGAGTTTGAGGAGTTACCCATTAATGGCTCTGCTTGGTACATGATGGCAGCCACCTTGCTACTGGTCAAGTGTAGAGGGTGAGTTTGAGGAGTTACCCATTAATGGCTCTGCTTGTTACTTGATGGCAGCCACCTTGCTACTGGTCAAGTGTAGAGGGTGAGTTTGAGGAGTTACCCATTAATGGCTCTGCTTGTTACTTGATGGCAGCCACCTTGCTACTGGTCAAGTGTAGAGGGTGAGTTTGAGGAGTTACCCATTAATGGCTCTGCTTGGTACTTGATGGCAGCCACCTTGCTACTGGTCAAGTGTAGAGGGTGAGTTTGAGGAGTTACCCATTAATGGCTCTGCTTGGTACTTGATGGCAGCCACCTTGCTAATAGTCAAGTGTATAAGGTTAGCTTAGCTAAACTAAGTTAACCTAACCTAACCTAAGATAACATAACCTAACCCACTTTTTTGTGGAATATCTCATTTACTACTCATCGTATGAATAATTTGATGTCATATTCGGGTTCAGGAAAAAACGGTATAATATTAATTCAATATACTTTTTCTGTGTAAATATGTTATTTTCTTTCTTTAATTTTTTTTGTAAAAAATCTGTATTTCCGTCGAAAAAGTTCTATGGACGAGAAAAAAAATCATGAAAATCGAGTGAGACCCCTATATTCCCTATTTATCGTTTGGAGTTTCCTCCAAATGGTTTGGACAGATTAGATCACTCTATTTAAAATTCCTCCGAATTACTCATTCCAGTCATGTTATCACTTTTCTTTAATTATGAGAATCAGTCAATCGTTCACTTGCTTTCACCGTTATTTGCACCAAACGTTTTTGTGTTTTGCTACAAGCATTTCACTTATCACAGATTCAAAGATTTCTATTTATATCTACAATTTATCATCTTAATAATTGCAATTTACAAATGTCATACAGCATTTAAAAAATACTTATTTTATCGCTAGACTTTAATATTTCAATGTTCGATGTACTCCAAAATTATTCCGTGTGTAAATTTAATACTATGGCAGCAACTAGCAAGATGACGGCAGCTGAAACTTACGAATCTTGTATTCCGTTTGTTTAGACATCGTTAATTTGATTGTATTTGAGAGAATATTTGTTGAGGGTTAAATTAATTTAGAACAACAGGAAAAGTGATCAGCAAATTATTATATATAGCGTATGGTTTTTTGTCAGCTACCATTTATTGATTTAAAATGATATAAAAGCTGTGTTTTATGCTTGAAAAAAACTCCAAAAGGCACTAAATATTAGTAAATAATAAAAAAACAATAAACACAAGTGATCTCCTGTCACAAAGCTAAATCCAATCCATCAAACCATTCAAATCTGCCTCGCTGATTCTATTTATGCTAGATAATCCCTACGTAAAACAGCGCAGAGGGCACTCTGTAACTATGTCAACCATTGTTTGGATAGACTCCCCGCAATCACATGAGTGATTTAGTTTCCATCCCCATTTGTATTTCCAGAAGTTACATCTGCCCATTCCTCGTAGGTAGGACGTGTGCGTTGGCTCCCCAAGTTGTTTCAGCAATATGATGTAATGTTTTTAATGTTAGCTGGTTTTAATGTTAGCTGCTATTTTTAGAAGATGGCTTTTAAACGTCAGCAATCGATCTGTAGGGAGGTTCATCCCACGTACACTGACAGATCGTTAATAAGGAACTTATATCGTCCATCAAAACTGTCCCACGATACGGCCCAGCTTGTATTGGACGAGAAATTTTATGTGCTCAATTGGAAAGCAATACGTAGAGGTGGGTTTCCTTATATTAAGCGACCGTTCTGACGTGGGAGATCCTGGGCAATAGGGAGGTGCGGAGCATTCAATATCTTATTCAATTCTGCTCTGCAGGAGCTATATTGCACACAACCTGGAGCCAAGAAAGTGAAGTTGCCGTGAGAGTACCACTAATAGCTCTCATGGCTCTATTAAGTTAGACATCAACCGCTTTAGTATGTTTGCTGTTTACGAGAGCACTGTATTCAGCAACTGAATAAACCAGTGACAAAAAAGTTGTACGCAGGATGTGTGTGTGTTGGCTCCCCAAGTTGTTCCAGCAATATGATGTAATACATTTGCCCTGGTTTTAATTTTAGCTAATGTTTTTTGAAGATGGCTTTTAAACGTCAGCGATCGATCTAACGTTACTCCCAGGTACTGAGGATGATCATTGTGGAGGAGTTTTACACCATTAAGAAAGACGTTTAATTTTCGATTAGCTAGCCGGTTACATAGGCAGGCTATTTCGATTTTTGATGGGTAGGATTTAGCTTCCAGATTTTAAAATATTCTTCGAGGGTTGCAAGATATTATTAAGAGGCCTCGAACCAAATTATTAAGAGGTAACAATAAAATATAATTTATTAAATTGAAAGCGGCTGATAATTTGGCAAATAAGAATAAACAGTCAAAAAAAGTATCATATTTAAATTACCTTCTTATTAAATGTGGAACTTGTTTCTAAAGTTATATTAGCAACAACTGTTACCATTATTGTAGAGGGGCGTGTTTATAGGCACATTCAAGATGTTGAATAGGAGAGAAACTATTATTGCTGAATTTAATACTCCTGGACCTGCAGTAGAGTGACATCTCCTATGTACCTGGTCCATTACATTTACAAACAACAGGTTGAGTCATCCGTCCTTTGTGAGATCCCCTCCACCAACAACCATAAACTGTGGCATTCATTGCCTTGACAGATTACTCCGCTGCTGATGACCACTGTACAGGGACAGCTCCTATGTACCTGATCCATTACATGTACAAACAACATGTTGAGTCATCCGTCCTTGTGTAGAAATCTGTATCACCTCGAGTCATATAGTGTCGCATCGCCTTGACATTTATATGTTTGGTTCCGAACTAGCCGTTAAGCATTTCTAAATCAACTTCGTTTACTCGTTATTAAAGCGTCAGCCGTGTTAGTAAATTGCAAAATGAAGTATGTTTTAGCCTATTACTTATCAAGAGCGGTTAATGTTGTTCCACATCAAATCAAACCACTCATGTTGGTTGCATTTACGAGGATGCCACTAATTATGAACTGTTCACATTACAGAAAGCTACGACCTTTAAAAAACGGCTAATTAAGCTCGAAGAGTCCCTAACATAGCCATACGTCAGCAGGATGCCTAAACCATATTTAAAGCCGGCTCTGTGTGTATATCCACCCCTAACATAGCCATACGTCAGCAGGATGCCTAAACCATATTTAAAGCCGGCTCTGTGTGTATATCCACCCCTAACATTGCCTTACGTCGGCAGGATGCCTAAACCATATTTAAAGCCGGCTCTGTGTGTATATCCACCCCTAACATTGCCATACGTCAGCAGGATGCCTAAACCATATTTAAAGCCGGCTCTGTGTGTATAGCCACCCCTAACATAGCCATACGTCAGCAGGATGCCTAAACCATATTTAAAGCCGGCTCTGTGTGTATATCCACCCCTAACATTGCCTTACGTCGGCAGGATGCCTAAACCATATTTAAAGCCGGCTCTGTGTGTATATCCATCCCTAACATAGCCTTACGTCAGCAGGATGCCTAAACCATATTTAAAGCCAGCTCTGTGTGTATATCCATCCCTAACATAGCCTTACGTCAGCAGGATGCCTAAACCATATTTAAAGCCAGCTCTGTGTGTATATCCACCCTTAACATAGCCATACGTCAGCAGGATGCCTAAACCATATTTAAAGCCGGCTCTGTGTGTATATCCACCCCTAACATTGCCTTACGTCAGCAGGATGCCTAAACCATATTTAAAGCCAGCTCTGTGTGTATATCCACCTAACATAGCCATACGTCAGCAGGATCCTCTAAACCATATCGTATATCCATCCCTAACATAGCCTTACGTCAGCAGGATGCCTAAACCATATTTAAAGCCAGCTCTGTGTGTATATCCACCCTTAACATAGCCATACGTCAGCAGGATGCCTAAACCATATTTAAAGCCGGCTCTGTGTGTATATCCACCCCTAACATTGCCTTACGTCAGCAGGATGCCTAAACCATATTTAAAGCCAGCTCTGTGTGTATATCCACCCTTAACATAGCCATACGTCAGCAGGATGCCTAAACCATATTTAAAGCCGGCTCTGTGTGTATATCCACCCCTAACATTACCATGTCATAACAGGATGGCTACACAAACGTCCTGACCCAACGACAATCTCTTTTTGCTCTAGCTAGTTGAAAAAAAATAACATGATATGTATTGGAATCACTGCTTAAACTTACATATATTTCAGGATAAATGATTGTAGTTCTAGTATTTTGGTTTACTGAGTACACTCTTGGTTTCCAATTAAAACAATTGTTGGTTACAATTTATTATTATTTAAACTCAATTTGTCTATACTCATGTTTGATACGTTAAAATCGTAATTAGAATAAACGTGTTTTGACTAAACATATGTATAAACCACCTGAAAGTAGCCGAAACTTCCATATTGGCATCTGCAATTTCACGTGTTGGTTAGAGTTGTGTTGGTTAGAGTTGTGTTGGTTTGAGTTGTGTGATTAACGTTCTTTATCTTCTTCACTTCCTAATCATGTTTTCGTTCCTATCGGTTAAGAATGACATCGTTAACTTTGTTCTTTTGAGTTACGATAACAATAGAGTCGTAAAAGAAGAAATGAACGGCCGGCGTCTGTATCACGTAAGGGTACCATGTTGTAGGTAGACGTGACTTACTGGCGTGGGGCTGGCCGGCCCAGCGTGTCCGCTGGAATTGTAATGGCTCTTGAATCCAATTATATCACATTATGATGTTTCTAATTAGAACTAAGGAGTTGAGGGGGGAGGGAGGGAAAGTGCGAATCACGTGAAGGAGTAACAAAAACCAGTGACTGAAGCATAAGCGGTCAGTCCCATAGACAACCGGTGAGCTTCTCCAACAACCGCACCACCAGTAAGGTAAGGGCCGAACTCTCCCTAGAGTAGTTCAATACAAGTAAGTTGCTACTAGTGAACTAATCATACAACACACAATCGTCAGTTCCGCACATTAAAAATGGCTTTTCATAATACCACTTTTGTGCAGAAAATCATATAAAATATCTTTCAAAATTAATTAGAGATACACTAGAATCATTATTACACTATTTATGACTCTTTACTTAAGGTGATAAAGTTGCTCCTCCTCACATACATTTTCATTCAAAGATCAATGAGGAAGTCAAAGAAAACTCTGTCATCAATCCAGCATTTTAATAACGTTTTATTTGGCATCATTTAGTTGTTCCTAGAAATCACATGAGTTTTCCTACAAAGACCAATAAGGAAGTCAATGAACAAGCCATCTTCAACCCCGTGTTTTAGTAAGGTTTTATTTAACATCATTTAGTTGCACCTGACAATCACATTTTCTTCCAGAGACCGGTAAGGAAGTGAAAGAAAACTCTATCATCAACCCCGTAATTTAAAAACTTCTTATTAAACTTTACGTATGCTTTCTTACTACCACTGTACGTGTATGGGTGGGTTACTACCACTGTTCGTATATAAGTGGGCGAATGGGTATATGCCAATAATTGGATTTACCAGTTTGTGATGAACTTAAATAGCCACATAACCTAACCTAATTACGATAAAAAGTAGTAGTGAATTAACGGAAAAGGTCCCAATGTTCAAATAGGTGTATATGCAAGGGTTGTTAATATTCTAAATTTAGTTGCACCTGACAATCACATTTTCTTCTAAATACCAGTTAGGAAGTAAAAGAAAACTCTATCATCAACCCCGTAATTTAAAAACTTTTTATTAACATCATTTAGTTGCACCTGACAATCACATTTTCTTCCAAATACCAGTTAGGAAGTAAAAGAAAACTCTATCATTAACTCCGTATTTTAAAAACGTTTTATTAACATCATTTAGTTGCACCTTACAATCACATTTTCTTCCAGAGACCAGTAAGGAAGTAAAAGAAAACTATCATCAACCCCGTAATTTAAAAACTTTTTATTAACATCATTTAGTTGCACCTGACAATCACATTTTCTTCCAGAGACCAGTAAGGAAGTAAAAGAAAACTCTATCATCAACCCCGTAATTTAAAAACTTTTTACTAACATCATTTAGTTGCACCTGACAATCACATTTTCTTCCAAATACCAGTTAGGAAGTAAAAGAAAACTCTATCATTAACCCCGTATTTTAAAAACCTTTTATTTAACATCATTTAGTTGCACCTGACAATCACATTTTCTTCCAGAGACCAGTAAGGAAGTAAAAGAAAACTCTATCATTAACTCCGTATTTTAAAAACGTTTTATTAACATCATTTAGTTGCACCTGGCAATCACATTTTCTTCCAAAGACCAGTAAGGAAGTAAAAGAAAACTCTATCATTAACCCCGTACTTTAATAACGTTTTATTTAACATCATTTAGTTGCTCCTGACAATCACATTTTCTTCCAAATACCAGTTAGGAAGTAAAAGAAAACTCTATCATTAACCCCGTATTTTAAAAACCTTTTATTTAACATCATTTAGTTGCACCTGACAATCACATTTTCTTCCAGAGACCAGTAAGGAAGTAAAAGAAAACTCTATCATTAACTCCGTATTTTAAAAACGTTTTATTAACATCATTTAGTTGCACCTGACAATCACATTTTCTTCCAGAGACCAGTAAGGAAGTAAAAGAAAACTCTATCATTAACTCCGTATTTTAAAAACGTTTTATTAACATCATTTAGTTGCACCTGGCAATCACATTTTCTTCCAAAGACCAGTAAGGAAGTAAAAGAAAACTATCATCAACCCCGTAATTTAAAAACTTTTTATTAACATCATTTAGTTGCACCTGACAATCACATTTTCTTCCAGAGACCAGTAAGGAAGTAAAAGAAAACTCTATCATCAACCCCGTAATTTAAAAACTTTTTACTAACATCATTTAGTTGCACCTGACAATCACATTTTGTTCCAAAGACCAGTAAGGAAGTAAAAGAAAACTCTATCATCAACCCCGTATTTTAAAAACCTTTTATTTAACATCATTTAGTTGCACCTGACAATCACATTTTCTTCCAAAGACCAGTAAGGAAGTAAAAGAAAACTCTATCATTAACCCCGTATTTTAATAACGTTTTATTTAACATCATTTAGTTGCTCCTGGAAATCCCATGAATTTTCTTTCTTCCTTCAACCCCGAGCTATCAATTCACCCAGTTATTTAATCTCTAATTTACCAAGTTACGGGTTTTTTTCAAAGACCAATAAAGACATATATACAACCATCAACCCCAAACACTATCAACTATATACCTGAATATCGTTTTGTTGTCGTTTTCAATAAATATTTACGTTATTTTAAAAAATCGTACGTTATTGGTGGTAATTTTATTTATGTATATATTTTCTTTTCTGTAGGTATTTTGGTGGTAATGGTTTTTAATACCACAAAATCATTACCAGTTAATTATTTCACAAATTTATGCTTTTAAAGTTTTAGATTATCAAACGTGAAAATTTTTAAGCAGAGTATTAAAAATTATTAAAATATTTTATAAAAAAATAATCTTAACGCAAAAACTTTATCTATGAACTGTTTTCTTAACGGAGAGGTAGTTATACCCAATCCTAAGATATTTAGTACACTTAGAAATGCTTTAAGTTTAATTGACTTTATTGTTGATTAATGTTGCCTCGCTTAAGTACTCACTTATCATAGTGCTAATTTTGGGAAGTGTGGTTAAGTACTATATCTACATTTCCCTATTCAGATACTAATCAATTATTCATTTATTGTTTTTTAGGTTAGTTTTAAACACACCACCAACAGCTGTAATGTAATACTTCATCCAATAAGTGCTACTGCGTTCTATTGAATGCATGTGAAAATGTCTAGAATTGAGTAGAATCTATTTTTCTCTATATAAAAGAAATAGTTTTATATTAACAAAAAAGATATAAGTTTTATATACTCACAGAACGTAATTGTATATAATACAGCTTGTTAAGTCTGCCCACAATTAAAATAGAACAAATTTATATTAATTTCAATTTAAAATAAACTAATTTCTTATCATTATATTTTCTTCTTTTTCTAAGTTCCTCCTAGAGATACCATAGTAATTAACATAAACTATAACATGTTTCTATTATAAATATGCTGTATACTTATTTGGTTTACAAAGCATGAATGTAAGTGTCTATTATAGAAAGAGCAACTTTTCAAATTTTCTATGAGTATTTTTAAATTCTTTGATAACTTAGTTTTAAAAAAATTAAGCAATTCGTACATTTGAATATGAATTTAATTAAAATTGACACTCATGTTGAAACTTACAAGCCGAGCACCGTACAGTAGTTATTAATCAAGGTTGATAGCATATATTTTGAGACTCGTCGTTTATAGACGTTTACAGTCTCAGAACAGTACAGTACAAGTAAACGCCACACAACACAAATTTATAACAATATAAGCACAAAATGCATAAATATATTACAATACAAGTACAAAATGCACAAATATTATGGTGATCGATTTCGGTGAACCGTAATTCTTTTGTGAATACCTCTGGTCTGAGGAAGGTGAGCGTGGTTCACCGAAATCGATCACCATAATATTTGTGCATTTTGTACTTGTATTGTAATATATTTGTGCATTTTGAGCTTATATTGTAATCAATTTGTGTTGTGTGACGTTTACATGTACTATATATATATATATATATATATATATATATATATATATATATACCAACACGTATTTTGCTAATTAAAAAACTAGACGTATACACTTTTACTTCCTCAGTAAAAGTGTATACGTGTATAAATAATAAATATTATATAAAATAAATAATATTTATTATTTATATAAAAAATATAGACTGGTCGTATTTGAATATATGCAAATAACAATAATATTAAGTAAAGGGTTAGTCTTTACAGGCGAGGGGAGCACCTCTTCCCATTAACATCCGTGCGACATTTATTTTATACTGTTTTACAGCTAGTACAATGTTTCAATCGATTAATTCATTATTTTGCACATTTTACCGAACTAGTCTCCGCAACAATAGAGAAGGTACCTTCCGTGTATGGTACAAGGTACTAGGCAGTCATCCCAGACAGAAGACTGTTCGCTTAATTTTCTTTAAATAACCACTTAACAAAATAATAGTGTGTGGCATTAAACTATTCTTTTATACACTATTCATAGTTAACTTTACTGATGGGACTTCTCAAACTGATAAACATCAGTTTCAAGACAAAACACTTCCTCAACTCTTCGAACAAGTGTTCATTACACACCAAGGGCACAGGCACAATTGCAAGTCTTTTATTTTCCCATTAAAGACTAGTACAAGGGGGAAACTTGCACGTCTTTTATTTTTCCATTAAAGACTAGTACAAGGGGCACACTTGCACGTCTTTTATTTGCCCATTAAAGACCAGTACAAGGGGCACACTTGCAAGTCTTTTATTTTCCCATTAAAGACCAGTACAAAGGGCAAACTTGCAAGTCTTTTATTTTTCCATTAAAGACTAGTACAAGGGGCACACTTGCAAGTCTTTTACTTTCCCATTAAAGACCAGTACAAGGGGCAAACTTGCAAGTCTTCGATTTTCCCACTATACGCAAATATAAAGGGCACACTTGCAAAGTCTTTGACTTTCTCATGTTAGACGAGTACAAGGGGCACACTTGCAAGTCTTTTATTTTCCCATTAAAGACCAGTACAAGGGGCAAATTTGCAAGTCTTTGACTTTCTCATTATAGGCAAGTACAAAGGGAACACTTGCCAGTATTTGAGTTTCCCATTACAAATACTTTCAAGATAAAGCTATACAGGCTTTATTGAACACTACGCGGAAATAACGAACTGTAATCTATTGGTCATATTACAAAATATTTCTTTGAAACGACAAAATCTACCGCAATTTAACAAAAGTCCCAAAGTGAGATTTTCGTCGCTATGTCATCAAAGAGTATTTTGTCAATGGTACGGCTCAAATGGTAGTGTAATGGTCAGGCGGATGACAGGAGGGGGCCAAAACGGTTACGCGACCATTGCGCAAGGAAAGTTCCTTTCTCTAGCAGGTCTCCGAGCCTCATCAGTTCCGTCCCGACAGCGCGCACGATCACCACCCAACATGGTAAGCGAGACGATCTATTATTGTACGTACTTTCGTTTGTGATTTCGAGTTAAAAAAAAACATCATTCAAATGAAACATTTTCTTTTTATTAGCTTTGACAAGTATATACGCGTGTGTACTTGGGGAAATAACATGACTAGATTTTCTTATAGATAGTATTTATTAGAATAAAGATAATAGAAATAAATGTTGTTGACATCATCTGGTTTATTCATGGCATGAATACAATGTAACTGAATCCCTTTTCGAACGTTATCTGCCCCATCCTTGTAATTGTTGAATCACCTGTTTGATATTGGGATATGCTATTACCAATGAAGAGTGATTGTTAATATTTTCAGATTTGTTATTTTGTTGTCACTTTGTGCATTTGCAATTATTAATATATAATATTCAACACGTTGAAAATATCTCAACAAGTTTTCTTGTATTGTTTATATATAGTACAATTTCATCTTGTTTGAAATGGCTTTACTATATTCAGATTGTTTATGAAAAATTTATTAATTTGAGCTGTGCGAAAATGTTAGAAAATTATTGTAATCTTTAATCAATAATCAGATTCAAATAAAAGAAATTTAAATATTTCCTGCAGATATTTTGCGAGTTATTCTTAGATTCCAACAAGAGTCAGACGCCCCTCTAGAGATACACACAAACTACCTTCATCAACATTCTGTATGTATTAATTTTGTTTTTAAATACATTTCCAAACAAATCTTCTATACATAAAACTTGGAGTATGTCCAGTCTAAAAATATAAGTGTTAGTCACTTGAAAATTAAAGTAGCAAATATTTTAAAATGTTCGTGTCAAATTAATCTTGGGAGTTCTGAAATTCTCACAATTTCAAAACATTTAATGACATTGGCTGTTCAAAACATTAAATGTAAGTGTACTTTTATTTTTGTAAGACTACGGCAGTTTTTTTTTGGTGAATCCTGTAAACATATATAAGTCCCCCAGACGGCAAGAGCAATCCACAGATGTTCGTCTTCACCACCTTCGGCCTTCTCCAGCTCGCCAAGAACGGTTGACGTTTTTGCTCCCTGGAATCTGACGCGTCGTAGGGTGTTTAAAACTACCGTTGACTCAAGAAACAAAAATGGCAGTCAGTTGAACTGTCTGGGAAAATCCTTTCCTCTAATGCAATTTAATTTTGTATATTAATATTTAAGTGTATTCTTTTTTTACAGTGAGTGAAAACCATAATTCATATCTATTATTGAACCCACAAAATGTTGTTGCCTGTCCTAAACAGGTTTTTATTTAGAATCACTGATAGAAATTTAAGTAGCTTCATCCTAACTTTCACAAACCATGTGCACGGACCTAGAAGGGTTGTAAATGTCCCTGAGTTAGTGGGCCCA
Organism: Stictocephala bisonia; assembly: GCA_035578905.1. Taxonomy (NCBI): domain Eukaryota; kingdom Metazoa; phylum Arthropoda; class Insecta; order Hemiptera; family Membracidae; genus Stictocephala; species Stictocephala bisonia. Next base: position 2,644,989 of record JAQJVL010000059.1, on the reverse strand, counting down.
CAGAGCTCTGTCCCATGGTGTCACAGGCATCCCTCCAAGTCCTCGAGTAGGTCGTTTAGAAAACATGTCAGTAGTTAACTATATGAGGTGAGTAGATGGGTCTCATGGTGTCACAGGAAACCCTCCAAGTCCTCGAGTAGATCGTTCAGAAAACATGTCAGTGGTTAATTATAAGAGGTGGGTAGATGAGTCTTATAGTGTCACAGGAAACCCTCCAAGTCCTCGAGTAGATCGTTCAGAAAACATGTCAGTAGTTAACTATATGAGGTGGGTAGATGGGTCTTATGGTGTCACAGTAAACCCTCCAAGTCCTCAAGTAGATCGTTCAGAAAACATGTCTGTGGTGAACCATATGAGGTGGGTTGATGGGTCTCATGGTGTCACAAGAAACCCTCCAAATCCACGAGTAGATCGTTCAGAAAACATGTCAGTGGTTAACTATATGAGGTGGGTAGATGGTCTCATGGTGTCACAGGAAACCCTCCAAGTCCTCGAGTAGATCGAAGTGAGTAGATGGTCTCACGGTGTCACAGGAAACGCTCCAAGTCCTCGAGTAGATCGTTCAGAAAATATGTCAGTGGTTAATTATATGAGGTGGGTAGATGGGTCTCATAGTGTCACAGGAAACCCTCCCAGTCCTCGAGTAGATCGTTCAGAAAACATGTCAGTGGTTAACTATATGAGGTGGGTAAATGGGTCTCATGTTGTCACAGGAAACCCTCCAAGTCCTCGAGTAGATCGTTCAGAAAACATGTCAGTGGTTAATTATATGAGGTGGGGAGATGGGTCTCATGGTGTCACAGGAAACCCTCCAAGTCCTCGAGTAGATCGTTCAGAAAACATGTCAGTAGTTAACTATTATATGAGGTGGGTTGATGGGTCTCATGGTGTCACAGGAAACCCTCCAAGTCCTCGAGTAGATCGTTCAGAAAACATGTCAGTAGTTAACTATATGAGGTTGGTTGATGGGTCTCATGGTGTCACAGGATCAGAAAACATTATAACAATAATAAGTAACTACTGTAAAATTGCAATGTGGTAATAATATGAATAATAAATGACTTTCATATTATTGCCAATTACCCTTCATTCTCTAATATCCTCACTGTTCGGTTCAAATATTATATTTCTTAGTTATTACTCTATATTCTAATCTTACACGCACCATTAGCAACTTGCAACAGCACTTGGTGGAACCATTACAAACACGTCTACAGCTGTAGAATACCATACACTCGTTTAGTATAGACGTATCTATAGCAAATAACTGAAGATAACCACTTAAAGGTTATCAAGATATATAGACTACCACAAGAGATGGTTACTATTTTAGTTTTGGAGTAGGTGAGTATATCTAATGCAGTGCCTAAGTGCTAAGTACAGTAGAGTTTATGATTGGCCTGAGTACCAAGTACAGTACAGTTTATCATTGGCCTGAGAACTAAATACAGTACAGTTTATCATTGGCCTGAGAACTAAATACAGTACAGTTTATCATTGGCCTGAGAACTAAATACAGTACAGTTTATCATTGGCCTGAGAACTAAGTATAGTACAGTTTATGTTTGGCCTGAGTACTAAATACAGTACAGATAGTCACTGACCTTGGTACTAAGTACAGTACAGTTTGGATTGGCTTGAGAACAAAGTACAGTACTATGTATCATTGGCCTTTGTGCCAAGTACAGTACAGTTTATAATTGACCTGAGAACAAAGTACAGTACTATGTATCGTTGGCCTTTGTACCAAGTACAGTACAGTTTATAATTGGCCTGAGAACTAAATACAGTACTGTTTATAATTGGTCTGAGAGCTAAGTACAGTACTATGTATCATTGGCCTTTGTACCAAGTACAGTACAGTTTACAATTGGCCTGAGAACTAAGTACAGTACTGTTTATAATTGGTCTGAGAACTAAGTACAGTACAGTTTATAATTGCCCTGAGAACAAAGTACAGTACTATGTATCATTGGCCTTTGTGCCAAGTACAGTACAGTTTATAATTGGCCTGAGAACAAAGTACAGTACTATGTATCATTGGCCTTTGTACCAAGTACAGTACAGTTTATAATTGGCCTGAAAACTAAGTACAATACTATATGTATCATTGGCCTTTGTACCAAGTACAGTACAGTTTATAATTGGCCTGAGAACTAAGTACAGTACTGTTTATAATTGGTCTGAGAACTAAGTACATTACAGTTTATCATTGGCCTGAGAACAAAGTACAGTACTGTTTATAATTGGTCTGAGAGCTAAGTACAGTACAGTTTATCATTGGCCTGAGTACCAAGTACAGTAGAGTTTATGATTGGCCTGAGTACCAAGTACAGTAGAGTTTATCATTGGCCTGAGTACCAAGTACAGTAGAGTTTATGATTGGCCTGAGTACCAAGTACAGTACAGTTTATCATTGGCCTGAGTACCAAGTACAGTAGAGTTTATCATTGGCCTGAGTACCAAGTACAGTACAGTTTATCATTGGCCTGAGTACCAAGTACAGTACAGTTTATCATTGGCCTGAGTACCAAGTACAGTACAGTTTATCATTGGCCTGAGTACCAAGTACAGTACAGTTTATCATTGGCCTGAGTACCAAGTACAGTACAGTTTATCATTGGCCTGAGTACCAAGTACAGTACAGTTTATCATTGACCTTAGTACCAAGTACAGTACAGTTTATCATTGGCCTGAGTACCAAGTACAGTACAGTTTATCATTGGCCTGAGTACCAAGTACAGTAGAGTTTATCATTGGCCTGAGTACCAAGTACAGTACAGTTTATCATTGGCCTGAGTACCAAGTACAGTAGAGTTTATCATTGGCCTGAGTACCAAGTACAGTACAGTTTATCATTGGCCTGAGTACCAAGTACAGTAGAGTTTATCATTGGCCTGAGTACCAAGTACAGTACAGTTTATCATTGGCCTGAGTACCAAGTACAGTACAGTTTATCATTGGCCTGAGTACCAAGTACAGTACAGTTTATCATTGGCCTGAGTACCAAGTACAGTACAGTTTATCATTGGCCTGAGTACCAAGTACAGTAGAGTTTATCATTGGCCTGAGTACCAAGTACAGTACAGTTTATAATTGGCCTGAGTACCAAGTACAGTAGAGTTTATCATTGGCCTGAGTACCAAGTACAGTACAGTTTATGATTGGCCTGAGTACCAAGTACAGTAGAGTTTATCATTGGCCTGAGTACCAAGTACAGTACAGTTTATCATTGGCCTAAGTACCAAGTACAATACAGTTTATCATTGGCCTAAGTACCAAGTACAGTACAGTTTATGATTGGCCTGAGTACCAAGTACAGTACAGTTTATCATTGGCCTGAGTACCAAGTACAGTACAGTTTATGATTGGCCTGAGTACCAAGTACAGTACAGTTTATGATTGGCCTTTGCACCAAGTACAATACAGTTTATCATTGGCCTAAGTACCAAGTACAATACAGTTTATCATTGGCCTAAGTACCAAGTACAATACAGTTTATCATTGGCCTAAGTACCAAGTACAGTACAGTTTATCATTGGCCTAAGTACCAAGTACAGTACAGTTTATCATTGGCCTAAGTACCAAGTACAATACAGTTTATCATTGGCTTGAGTTTATTTCATTATTAGTTTTGGTTTTGATCAGTGAAACCTTAGTAGAAAATCTTTGTTTTTAAGCGGCCGTAGATAAGAGGCTAAGGCAGAGGCTTGTTGCGCAGGGGTCCGGGTTCGATCCTCGGTGACTAAAACAGAGATTTTGTTATCTCTGTGTCGCTCCCGTGGTTCGGAATCCGGCCTTATTGAAAATGTTATTTCATATTTTAATATTTTGCTAATTATACTGAAATTTTCTTAACACAATTGTAAATGTAAAATGTATTTTATTATATTTATAACCACCAAGTCAAAAGACCTATTTCTTAGCTTCTCAAGTTGTTATTAAAAATTAAACATTGTTGCAAATAGTTATTTTTTGTTTTAAACATTTATTTTGGTATAATTATCAATTTTGTTTGGTTATAGCTATTTAAAAATACTGTCATCTACTTCCTCATCTATAGCTCTGATATTTATTTATTGAGTCAATGTCGAAATGGTAAGTTTTATATATGTTTGTTTCACCGATTTTTTTAAATATAACTTTTGATTACTACCAGTTTACTTCTTTAAATATACTCTGCATATTTAGTGTAGATATTTGCTATTATTACTATTGCATCATTGTCGTGTTGTGGCTGGCGTACAGGTACATCAGTACAATGAACATAGCACCGAGTGCCTGACCGCCACGCTACCAGCGGAACCCTTCCTTACTGAACACTGTTAGGAACAATCGATTAGGAGTTCGTTGATACAAATGCCATTTGATCGGTTCACCTCGATACTTCACCTTGCGAGTTGATTGGTTCCTATAGGTCTTCCTACATATTAAATTCAATATAATTTAATATGCTACAAGTACTGGTGCCAGATCAAGAGTACCACAAGGGTCTAACTTGGGGCCTTTCTTTTTTGTATTATTTATTAACGACGTTACATCTTTCCTGAACTGTGTTGTTCAGTTCTAGAGTGACTAATATGTACTAATAGACACTACATGGACACCTTTGTACTGTTCCCTAGAAGAGTAGTATAGTATTGGTTTTGAATGGTAATTGAAATAAGTTCCTAATTTAGAGTGATTTTGTCCCAATTCATACGTTAAACGAGGAAAAGTTGTTGACACTTTTTTTAGTTATTTAGCATGGCTCTTACTCTTCTTCCTTCACTGGTGGGCAATTGTACAAGATGTCACTCCAGATCTTTTGAAAGCCTTAATATATTGTAATTTAATTCTCGAGTACCGAAATTTTTTTTAATATAGGAGAATCCGAACTCCTTTTAGCCTTACTCTGCCCATTCCCCTTAAACTATTGATCTGTGCGGGGAACTTATTCAAACAGAGTAGGGGCGAACCGGCTCAGTTCAAGGTGATCATTACTGATAAGTACAGGAAGCACAGGATTCGAACCTGCGCCAAGGATCACTCGGCCACCGGCTCTCCCACGTATGCTCTACGATTAACCTCAGATTATAATACATAAGTTGGAACCCTTCCTGTGTATCACACTTACATTAAGTTGTAAATCCACATAAAGTCTCTAAATTATAGGTTGTTACATATTTTTGTCCTTCATTGGGGGGGGGGGGGGAGGATATGAGGCTACTAATAACAATTTCGTTAAAAAATGCAATGAAATTAAAATAGTCTTTATTTATAACGTGAGGTTAGGACTAGACCAACTAACCTCATTAAAAATTAAGAAAATAACTAATTAAATAATATAACAAAACTAATATTAACATAATATAAAACGATTTATAATACATATCATCTAACAATTAATCAAAAGACGTAGGGCACACACATATATAACCTAAAATTAACTATAATAAATCATAAATAACCAATCAAAATTAATACAAAAGAAATACAGTTATTAAAAAAAAAAAAAACAATAATCAGCCGTCATTCATATCTGTATATCACCCGCAAACCATGACTACCGATAGCACCCGCCCGCCCAGTCTACAGGTCCAGAAAAATAGGTTCTTTAGCTCCGCCCTGAAGCGAAGAACCGCGCCTACAATTTTGATATATATTGTCAAGAAGCATATTCCATAATCGGAACTCGGAACAGTAAAAGATCTATTGGACAGTGCGATGAATTGGGAATGAGAGAAAAACTACCTGACAATTGTTTCTAATGCTAATTCCATAAATGAATTTGAAAAGCTCGGGAAGATAGCTTGGAGTGCTGTCATTAAAAACTGTATGAAGAAGAATAAGTATGTAATACTCTCGAAGCGGTTACAACTTCAGAATTTCAATTTGGAGAAAAAATGGCGTAACTTACGACGAAGGTTAAAAATAAATTTAATTTGTCCGAGAGCTTAACAAACATCTTTGATAACGATGTCATAGTAGTTAGTCGGCAATATAATAGTCTTAACACAGTATACTATAAACACACAGTACTGTTGAGAAAAATGCCAACTGCTCGACGCTAGCGATCCTAGTGGTCGTATCGCAGAACTACGGCAACTCTCTGCTAGATACCATGGCAGTTTACCTATGTTAAATGGTAGCTGACAAAAAAATCCATATGCTTTATACTTCATTAGGAAAAACACCAGCTGGTACTGGCTCGGCCTTCTCTCCACGAGCCACGCAGCGCCGTTTGGACAGTTGGCTCGCGTGGGCTCTTGACGGCTCATCCGTCCTAACATCAAGGTCATCAGCGACTCGCCAAGTTCCGCGTCGTTCAGATGGGGATTTACGTGGTACAAATTATATTTGACCAGTTAACAATGACTGCATGATCAGCTGAGACGAGACAGGCAGTCGTAATTTGTCACAGTTTCCCTGTTTACTGTTTTGCTCATAAGTTCTCCCAAATTATTAGCCAAATGAAATGACCGATTATTATCATTTGTGAGACCCTACTGACAGATATTGGGCCTTTTATACTATACGACCGCACGGCTCAAACGATTTTCTATAAAACAGAACGTTATTAAAGTATTTGTTCTAACTCGAATTAATGAAATTATCCATATAATGAAAGGTATTGGGTTTTTAACACAAAATACAGAAATACAATTTATAAGAAAAAAAAAAAACATACTAAAACAAACTTATTAAATGTGAGGTTAGGTTAGGTTGAAAACCGAGTCTCACACAACTTCTATATAATAGAAAAGACTCCAGATACCAGGTTGCCATGAAACATTGCATGGCCAACATTGAATTAACGTAATAATGTAATTTCCACACACTAAACAATTTATTAAATATATTATGTACACAAGTTGAAAAAAAAAAACGAATTGAGAAAATTCAAAAGCAATAATGAACAATGTCGGATAGAGGGGAATGGCTGGACTATTAGGTCAGATAGCCCACTTCAGGCTGTGCCCCACTGGCTTTTAAACTTTCAATGTTAATCTAATGGAGTTACTTTATTTATTTAATTAATCATTAGCTGTTAAATGAAAACTTTTGAAATTGGCTAAGTACAGTAGTACAGTAATGACTGGGTGTTTATACTAAAACTGTAAATATGCTGCAACTCTACTGTCGTAAGTGAGCAACTATTACTAAATGTACATACGCCTATTATGATTTTCCTTAATCCATTTTAACCACTAATATTTGTAGTCAAAAGTCACGGGCCGAGGTTACTGGGTTAACACGTAACGCGCGCAGTGGTGTCACCTAGTATTTTTATGTTTCGTGGTATCCACACAGGTCATAAATTGTCAAGACATTCAGAAGGTCGTTCGAAGTGTCAAGGAAACGTGTTCGTGAATAGTATAATTTCATGTATAGATATCCTGTTCAGTTGTAATTGTTGAAACACTCAACGTCGAGCTTGTTGCGAGTCGGAAGAGTTTTAAGGATTACGTAATGTTGTCTTTTAGTGTTGTAATGGTTGCACAAGGAGTGCGTGTCTTCAACTACTAGGGGATGCAACACATTGCAAATTAGGAGCCAATAACACAAGTAGACATAGTTTCAACAATGCAATAACGGAAGACCCTTGTCAGTTATGTTCTCTCTTGTGCTTGGGAAGAGTGACACACGGAATGCCCTTGTCAGTTATATTCTCCCTTGTACGTAGGAAGAGTGGTACACAAAAGGCCTTTGTCAGTTATGTTCTCCCTTGTACTTTGGAAGAGTGACACACGGAAGACCCTTGTCAGTTATGTTCACCCTTGAACTTGGGAAGAGTGGCACACGGAAAACTCTTGTCAGTTATGTTCTCCCTTTTACGTGGGAAGAATGGCACATGGAAGACACTTGTCAATTATATTCTCCCTTGTACTTGGGAAGAGTGGCACATGGAAAACTCTTGTCAGTTATGTTCTCCCTTGTACGTGGGAAGAGTGACACACAGAAGACTCTTGTCAGTTATGTTCTCCCTTGTACTTGGGAAGAGTGGCACACTGAATACCCTTGTCAGTTAGGTTCTCTCTTGTACGTGGGAAGAATGGCACATGGAAGACCCTTGTCAATTATATTCTCTCTTGTACTTGGGAAGAGTGACACATGGAAGACCCTTGTCAGTTATGTTCACCCTTGAACTTGGGAAGAGTGGCACACGTAAAACTCTTGTCAGTTATGTTCTCTCTTGTACGTGGGAAGAGTGACACACAGAAGACTCTTGTCAGTTATGTTCTCCCTTGTACTTGGGAAGAGTGGCACACTGAATACCCTTGTCAGTTAGGTTCTCCCTTGTACTTGGGAAGAGTGGCACACGGAAACTCTTTTCAGTTATGTTCCCTTGTACTTAGGAGAGTACATGGAATACTCAAAAGGCCTTGACATATATAGGCAAGTAACCTGAAACCTTCTGATCAAAACCTGACCTTGGGCTTAGATAACATGGCTTTGCAGAGTTGGATTCATTCTTAAGTAATTGTCGAAACTACTTGTCTTTATGATAATTTCATGGTGAACGTTTCACACAGTAGATACAATTTTATGTCGTATATGGGCCTATATGTACTACTCTAGATCTATGCAAACTACTTGGATCCATACAAAATTCAGCCTTCAACCATGTCACTTTAAACCTTGGACTAACTTTTCTTGGCAGATTCAATTAGTTCACGATAAACAGCCTCTTGGCCTTGTGGGCTCGTGGTAATTAATATTTGATTTATGGGCCAAATAATTTAACATATATGATAGATGTGGGACGATAATTTTAAACTGGCCTAGTTATTCGAATACGAGTTCAGAATTTAACACTGTAACTATGCCGTTCTATCCATACCAGTGCAGTAGTGTTACACTTGGCAGTATTTATTGTCTTAACACGTCTTGCATTTATAATATCTCCAAATTACGTCAAGTTTCGTAATTTTTTTATATTTGTATTGAGGTAATTAATTGGGTGGGCTAATAATTGCGTTCCAAGTGCTGGTAATCGTGGACAACCTATTTCACTTCACTATTGGAATCATTCAGGATTTTTTAGAACTGTTATAAGTTCTCAGACATGAAAACATCATCATGTATAAAAAAAAAAAAAAAAAAAAAAAAAAAAAAAAAAAAAAATATAAACACTAGTGGTGCAGTGCTGTTACCTAATTATTTGGAGACGAAATATTGAGGAGATTGTGGACGATAGGTTCTATGCTCGGTCTTCTTAATACTGACATGACGTCCGCTCAACGGTTGCCATCGACACGAACACTAATAGAGAGATCTGGAGTGTCCGTTTTGGGTAGTAGTTAGGGTCTGGATGTTTTGTAGGGAAGAGAACCTTTTAAAGGACGTTGCCGCGTTGAGGTCTATTCCAGCGGCTTTTCTTGCTTCCCATAAGAACTATGTTTCACAAAAGAGTAATTTTGTAGTTTATTTTTGTTCAGTTTTGAAGCTTCATCTGATATGGTTACAATAAAATTAAGCCATTCTTGAACTTGCACATAGGATCAGTATTGAAACTTTCAAGCGCTTTTATTTAGGAGTAATCTTTTGAGGTCTAATTTGCAGCATGATGTTCCACTAATTAAGATGCACATCGACCTAAGCTTACATTTAAAATCCACTAACTCCGTGTGGGCTGTCCCCCATTGGAGGTAGAGAGTCAGTTAGAACGTAAAACAATTTTCTTTTTAATTTCCAATTTAGTTAGTTAAGTTTTAATCCTTTAATCCAATTAATAATAAAACTATTAAACCGTCTCCAGACTTTTGCCCAACTCTGTATATTTCATAAGGATTACAACGAGACTAAGTAATTAATTTTACAACGTATAGAGCCAAGAAACGTTTCAGAAAATCGATAAGATCTTTGCTTCTTGAAAAATTTAGATTCTGAAATGTATGAAACTTGTAGAAAACATTCCTATAAACTACGTATTAAACTTATGCCTAAATGTGATACATTGACGGGTTTGTAGTGATAAATGTATGAAACTTGTAGAAACATTCCTATAAACTACGTATTAAACGTAGGCCTAAATGTGATACATTGACGGGTTTTTAGTGATAAATGTATGAAACTTGTAGAAAACATTCCTATAAACTACGTATTAAACGTAGGCCTAAATGTGATACATTGACGGGTTTTTAGTGATAAATGTATGAAACTTGTAGAAAACATTCCTATAAACTACATATTAAACGTAGGCCTAAATGTGATACATTGACGGGTTTTTAGTGATAAATGTATGAAACTTGTAGAAACATTCCTATAAACTACGTATTAAACGTAGGCCTAAATGTGATACATTGACGGGTTTGTAGTGATAAATGTATGAAACTTGTAGAAACATTCCTATAAACTACGTATTAAACGTAGGCCTAAATGTGGTACATTGACGGGTTTTTAGTGATAAATGTATAAACTTGAAGAAAACATTCCTATAAACTACGTATTAAACGTAGGCCTAAATATGATACATTGACGGGTTTTTAGTGATAAATGTATGAAACTTGTAGAAAACATTCCTATAAACTACGTATTAAACGTAGGCCTAAATATGATACATTGACGGGTTTTTAGTGATAAATGTATGAAACTTGTAGAAAACATTCCTATAAACTACGTATTAAACGTAGGCCTAAATGTGATACATTGACGGGTTTTTAATGATAAATGTATGAAACTTGTAGAAAACATTCCTATAAACTACGTATTAAACGTAGGCCTAAATGTGGTACATTGACGGGTTTTTAGTGATAAATGTATGAAACTTGTAGAAAACATTCCTATAAACTACGTATTAAACGTAGGCCTAAATATGATACATTGACGGGTTTTTAGTGATAAATGTATGAAACTTGTAGAAAACATTCCTATAAACTACGTATTAAACGTAGGCCTAAATGTGATACATTGACGGGTTTTTAATGATAAATGTATGAAACTTGTAGAAAACATTCCTATAAACTACGTATTAAACGTAGGCCTAAATATGATACATTGACGGGTTTTTAGTGATAAATGTATGAAACTTGTAGAAAACATTCCTATAAACTACGTATTAAACGTAGGCCTAAATATGATACATTGACGGGTTTTTAGTGATAAATGTATGAAACTTGTAGAAAACATTCCTATAAACTACGTATTAAACGTAGGCCTAAATGTGGTACATTGACGGGTTTTTAGTGATAAATGTATGAAACTTGTAGAAAACATTCCTATAAACTACGTATTAAACGTAGGCCTAAATGTGGTACATTGACGGGTTTTTAGTGATAAATGTATGAAACTTGTAGAAAACATTCCTATAAACTACGTATTAAACGTAGGCCTAAATGTGGTACATTGACGGGTTTTTAGTGATAAATGTATGAAACTTGTAGAAAACATTCTTATAAATTACGTATTAAACGTAGGCCTAAATGTGATACATTGACGGGTTTTTAATGATAAATGTATGAAACTTGTAGAAAACATTCCTATAAACTACATATTAAACGTAGGCCTAAATGTGATACATTGACGGGTTTTTAGTGATAAATGTATGAAACTTGTAGAAAACATTCCTATAAATTACGTATTAAACGTAGGCCTAAATGTGGTACATTGACGGGTTTTTAATGATAAATGTATGAAACTTGTAGAAAACATTCCTATAAACTACGTATTAAACGTAGGCCTAAATGTGATACATTGACGGGTTTTTAATGATAAATGTATGAAACTTGTAGAAAACATTCCTATAAACTACATATTAAACGTAGGCCTAAATGTGATACATTGACGGGTTTTTAGTGATAAATGTATGAAACTTGTAGAAAACATTCCTATAAACTACATATTAAACGTAGGCCTAAATGTGATACATTGACGGGTTTTTAGTGATAAATGTATGAAACTTGTAGAAAACATTCCTATAAACTACATATTAAACGTAGGCCTAAATGTGATACATTGACGGGTTTTTAGTGATAAATGTATGAAACTTGTAGAAAACATTCCTATAAACTACATATTAAACGTAGGCCTAAATGTGGTACATTGACGGGTTTTTAGTGATAAATGTATGAAACTTGTAGAAAACATTCCTATAAACTACATATTAAACGTAGGCCTAAATGTGATACATTGACGGGTTTTTAGTGATAAATGTATGAAACTTGTAGAAAACATTCCTATAAACTACATATTAAACGTAGGCCTAAATGTGATACATTGACGGGTTTTTAGTGATAAATGTATGAAACTTGTAGAAAACATTCCTATAAACTACATATTAAACGTAGGCCTAAATGTGGTACATTGACGGGTTTTTAGTGATAAATGTATGAAACTTGTAGAAAACATTCCTATAAACTACATATTAAACGTAGGCCTAAATGTGATACATTGACGGGTTTTTAGTGATAAATGTATGAAACTTGTAGAAAACATTCCTATAAACTACATATTAAACGTAGGCCTAAATGTGATACATTGACGGGTTTTTAGTGATAAATGTATGAAACTTGTAGAAAACATTCCTATAAACTACATATTAAACGTAGGCCTAAATGTGATACATTGACGGGTTTTTAGTGATAAATGTATGAAACTTGTAGAAAACATTCCTATAAACTACGTATTAAACGTAGGCCTAAATGTGGTACATTGACGGGTTTTTAATGATACATGTATAAACTTGATACACAGTGAAAACTAGTTAAAATTCCGGTACTCTATTTTGTTCCAAATACGACAAAAATGAAAAACCGATAGTAAGCATCTAATTTGTTTTTATATATAAAGAAAAACACATACGTAACGCTTAATATAGATTTCAATAAAATCAAATACTTATTAAAAGACTCACAAGGTGTAAGGAACATAGTCACGTATGCCTAATGAGATACAATTCACTGTTCAGTTAGCATCGTTATCGAGGGACTAAATCTAATGGAAAGTCTCGGAACTCATTCACGGCCGTTCCTTTGGATACTTTTTAAAGGATTTTATACTCGAGCACTCTTTGGCACTGTGGGGGATATAGTTGAAAATCAAGTCAACAAGATATGCTATTTATGTTTTATAAAAAATTGAATCATATGTTTTATTGTGTCTAGTTGAATTATGATGATTACGAGAAAAAAGACGGTTTTTTTTAAATAAAAATAAAGCTTTGTAATAACATTATCGCTCAAAGAAAAAAAAACATCACATCAACCGTCTCTCAACTTAAAATTCACGTTTATAATACATTAATACTAAAAATAATATTTTTACCAGACGCTATCGAAATGTCCAGATAGTAAGTGTAACGTGCGTTACGATCTGGACCTTGAAAGCCGAGTAAGGTGAAAGCGCCGCTGATGCTGCGAGAGAAAGCGGCCTGCGCTGCCACCGTACGCCAGTGGACCAGGAAGCTCGACGTAACTCTTGTACAAGCCTTGCCTCCAGCCTAGGACATCTCCAGGAAATGTCCGACTCACTGGAGCGACAAAAGACGGCCTGGCCACTCACTCGCTCATTACTAATGGCCCGTTGGTGGGAGGTCTGTCTAGTAACGTCTTTATTTAGTTGCAATGTAGTATTTGTCATCTGTCTCTAGAATTGTTGACGTTCTTTTCGTCCAACTATACATTACTGACTATACATTACTGACTATACATTACCATTATTAATAAATAATTTATAATTGTTACTATGTTTTTTATTTAATTAGTAATGATAGCAGTTTTACTGTAACTGAGGCGTGATATAAGTATGGTTTGTTGTCAGCTACCATATATTAACTTAAACAATAAAAAAGCTATAATATATATTTAGAACAAGATCCAAAAGTCATTTTACTTATAAATAAAAATATAAGTGATCTGTCACAAAGCTGAATCCAATCCATCGAGCCATTTAAGACGTGTGTCACAGATTCTGTTTATGCTGGCTAATCCCTCTGTAAAAGAGCGCACAACGTCCAATAAGTGAGGTTTTATCATGACGCGTACGTAAGTGTCCCTTCCGGGGGACACTACGTAACTATGTGATCCATGTTCGGATAGACTCCCCGCAATCCCATTACTCATCTAGAGTCAATCCCCATTTATATTTCCAGTATTTACATCTGCCCACGCCAGCTCGATACCGATTCAGGTTAAATGGAAGAAGGGACTTCTTAGTCCCAATGAAATGATAAAGTCGTTTTTTTCATTTCATTTAATTCAACAGTATCCATTTCCTACGAGGGAGATCCATCCCACCTACAGGTACTGACGGATCGATAAGAAAGAACTTATTTCGTCCATTGTTTTTGTAGCAGCAATAGCTGGGAGATCACAAATTTGTGACGGTTCAGGTACTAGGTTTTTTGATCGTTTAGAACTACCCAGGGGATACTTACAGCTTTGAAGATTTGCTGTTGACGCGGACAACGTCGTACAACAAATAAACGATATTCCAACCCTTGAAGCATATTTTAGAATCTGGAAGCTTAATCCTAACACGTCAAAAACCGAAGTAGCCTGCTTCCACCTAAATAGTCGACTGGCTAATCGAAAATTAAACATCTTTCTAAATGGTGTAAAACTCAACCACAATGATCATCCACAGTACCTGGGAGTAACGTTAGATCGATCACTGACGTTTAAAAACCATCTTCAAAAATCAGCAAGTAAAATTTAAACCAGGGTAAATGTATTACATCATATTGCTGGAACAACTTGGGCAGCCAATTCACACGTCCTGCGTACAACTGCTTTGTCACTGGTTTATTCAGCTGCTGAATAAAGTTCTCTCGTATGGCTAAATAGCGCACATACAAAAGCGATTGACTTAATAAAGGCATTAGAGCTATTAGTGGTACTCTCATGGCAACTCCACTACCTTGGCTCCCTATGATGTGCAATATAGCTCCTCCAGAGATAAGACGTAAGGAGGCACTACAGAATTGACTAAGATCTTGAATGCCATGCACCTCCCTATTACCCAAGATCTTCCACGTCAGAACGGTCGCTTAAAATCTCGAAACCCACCTCTACGTACTGCTTTCCAGTTAAGCAGATCAAAATTCTCGCCCAATACTAGCTAGCTCATAACGTGGAACAGTTTTGATGAACGAAATAAGTTCCTTATTAACGATCCGTCAATACCTGTAGGTGAGATGAATCTCCCACGTAGGGAATCGATGCCGAACTGGACTGGACAGATGTAACTACTATAAATAAAAATGGGGATTGACAGTAAATCAGCCATGTGATTGCGTGAAGTCTATCCAAACAATGGATCACATAGTTTCAGAGTGCCCTTTGCGCTGTTTTACGGAGGGATTAGCTAGCATAAATAGAATCAGTGAGGTAAGTGTTAAATGGCTTGATGGATTGGGTTTAGCTTTGTGACAGTAGATCATTTGCTATTTATTTATTTATTTTTAATTTTTATTATAATGTAATGATTTTTGGACTTTTTCCAAGTATAAAACTCAGATTTTACATAATTTTTAACAAAAAAAATAAATAAAAATGGTGGCTGACAAAAAACCATACGATATATACCAGTTGTTGAAAAAGTATAGAACCACCTTCATTTCTCTTAAATGGGTCCAGATAAATAATTGAAATTTAGTATACCCCTGTAGAAAGTTTTTTTCTATCTTTTGAAGCAGTTTGTAAATTTTTTCAACCTAGAGGGACGGCCCGTGGAGAATTGCGTAAAACGTTTATATGAAAGGCTATGATGGAATGCCCATCATTTTAAAGCCTATTTTTCTGTATAAGGCGCCACAAGGTTCAAGTCAAAAGAACCACCCTATCAAAAATGGCGACTGTTTAACCTTTCTTAGCCGTGATATTTGAGTGGGAGTTCGACATGCTGTAAAAGTCAGTTTTGAAGCTAGACAATTTAGTCAAAAAATTATCTTAAAATAATAAAATGACAAAATGGTACAAATAACTCTTAGAACAGAACTGCCTTTTACAACTTGTCGAATTACCACTCAAATATCATTGCTAAGAAAGTTTAACCAGTCACCATTTTTGATAGGGTAGTTCTTTTGACTTGAAACTTGTGGCGTCTTATTCTAAAAAAAATAGGCTTTAGAATAATGGGCAACTCATCATAGCCTTTCATGGAAACCTTTTTCGAAATCCTCCACTAACCCTCCCGTATAGGTTGACACAATTACAAACTGCATTAAAAGATAGAATAAAACTTTTTACAGAGGTTTAGTAAGTCTCAATTATTTATCTAAACCCATTTAAAGGAAATAAAGGTGATTCCATACTTGTTGAAGACCCTCTGCTAAGAAAGGTTAAACAGTTGCCATTTCTGATGGGGTGGTTTTTTTGAATTTAAACTTGTGGCGCCTTTTACAAAAAAATATAGGATTTAAAATGATGGGCAACTCTAAAATGATGGGCAACTCATCATAGCCTTTCATTTAAACTTTTTACGAAATCCTCCACGGGCCTCCTCCCGTGGAGGTGCGGGGCTTCAATATCTTATTGAATTCTTTAAGTAGTGCCTGCTGACGTCTTATTTCTGGAGGAGCTATATTGCACAGCACCTGGAGCCAAGGAAGTAGTGAGTTGCCTTGAGAGTGCCACTTATGACTCTCATGACCCTATTAAGTTGAACATCAATTACTTTAGTAAGTGCGTTATTTGGCCTGAATACGGGGGCACTGTATTCAGCAACTGATAAACCAGTGACAAAGCAGTTGTGACTGAAGCGTTGTTTTCGCTGTCAACTGTCACTGTTGTGTTTATAGGGTTTATTAGACGTTAAAACACGTTTCACGTAACTGTCAAGTTCGTGACAGTTCGTAGTATTGTAATCGCCCATTACAGCAGAACTCAGTTGACCTACATTGGACAGTAACTAACTTCTTAACTTATAATATTTATGTTGAGAAAAAGTAACAAAAAGTAAATAATTAAAATGTATATAATTTAGTTGACATTGAAATTTGTTTTCTAATTTCGTTTAAAATTATCGGCATGTACATTGAATTTAATTTTGTGCTTGATTGTGAAATACAACTTTTTCAATTTAAATAAGAACAGCTTCTTATTTGTTTCTTTTTTTACAGTCTTTTTCTTAGACTGTAAAATTTAGAAAATTTTCTAAATCCATTTAGAATGGCTCAAAAATATGCTCACTTAATTTAGAACGATTTTCTTTTTCATATTTTGTTTGTGTTCACTAATGCTTTTTAACAGGTCTTGTTTAAAGCAAAACGTTCCCAAACCGGAAGTCGACAGCACAGTAATAGTAGCCATGCAGTCTTACCGTCAGTGGGCCAAAACACGCTGTACGGTTCGTGTTTCTTATTATAATGAGTTCTGGTGAACATTGTATGTTCAATAATGTCCATTCTTCTGTACGGCGCGGAAGTCTGGGCGGGTGCAATGAAGATGATGAGGTATAGTCAGCGCGTGCTGCCTGAGCCCACCGTACTCTTAACGGTTCGGCAGTGATAGTTGTGGTGGAAATCGTTCCCCTTGATTTACTCACTTTCGAGAGGCAGGCCATCTTTTGTCAGGCACTCGAGCGAGGCAGAAAATAAGCAGCGGTAGAAGCCAGGGCGGAGACTCCGTGAGCTTGGCAGAGCAGGTGGGATGAGATCACTGATGGGCGGTAGACTCATCACCTCATCGGCGATCTCAAGGCCTGGATCGGACGGAGCCATGGAGTTACGTGTCACGGATACTTCAGAAAGTATCTACACCGGATAGGGAAGGTCAGGCACCTTAGTGTAAGTACTGCCCGGAGAACGAGGATGTTAACCACTCGTTCTCTGTGTCTGGGCGCTTCGTTGAGGATAGAAGAGCACTTGTCTCCGCGGTAGGTCCTGTTACGGCAGAAACCGTATTGGAGGCAATGTTGCAAAGCGGAGATGCATGGAACACTGTTATAACCGACGCCCACACAGTACAACGTGCTAAAAGTGAGGAAGGATTGACCTCTAACTGACTCCTAGGTGTCCAATATCAAGTTAAAGTGACCTTGTAAGAGCGCAAGAGACGCGCAAGAAGCATGAAGTCATCCGAAAGGGTTCCGGCTTGGATCACCGGATTCCCTTAGGGATTTTAGTAGGTATTCCCTTAATTGAAGAGTCTCTTAGGAACGATTTCCACTCTCAACACGTAAATACATTTCTCCTACGCAAAAAAAGTTTAATTGGTAAATTTTAGCCAACATAATTATTTTTACAATATTTTGGCCAAAATAAATGAAAAATATTTATAATAAATCGAAATGTATCCAAAATAATTTTTTTAGTGACGAGAAGCCTATTTATTTTAATTGTTATTTATATATTCATCAATGACGAAAATGACATACCGTAATGAATTAAGAATTTATGTGATATTAGCTTTCTCATTTCAGCCAAAGGATCAGGAAACCGTTCGTTACATGGACACGCATCGGCTCGCGTCCGCAGGCAGCCCAGTGGTCATTGCAACTAATTAATTAAATATAATTTATCTAACAGTAACAGTAGCTCTATGATCTTCATTCGTTCCAAGTAAAGTGACGCAAAGTACGAAAAGTAGTTAAAAAGTCGAAAAACAATACTGAACAGGTTCGCTCATAATCACGTCGACAAGACATACGCTTCATGAGCTAATCATTTAACGCTTAATTCAAAATTTTTAATCCAAATCTGTTTTTGAATTACAACCAAAGCGATACTAAGCAACTCTTAAAACGTTACTTTATTGGCTAGTATTTGATATTTGTAATTTGTTTACTTTAAATTGAAATACTTCTTGTAATCTTATACAACAATGTACATAGACCTAATAAACCACATTTTGGTCAATATATGAAAGTTACACCTACAGAGTTCCTGAAACCCAGTTAGGATACGACCTAAGCCCCTCCAGGCAATTTTGCCTAGTCACTGAGATGAAAGAAACAGTGTTGCTTTCTTTTGGCCGCAGCGAACGCCACCGCGGTAGTTATACTAATGTACTCCTTCATACGTCTGTAGTAATAACTACTAAGTTTATCCTTGAGGATTTGGGAAGGAATAAAGGGTGGACTGATAAGGTGCTGGCCCTGTCATAGCATAGCAAAGTGGAGAAATAAATACTCGACACAGATTCAGCCCACTATTGGATGCGATCTCTGTTTCTATCCTCTCTGTGGTTGAGCGAAACGCTCCCTAACTCTCGCCTTCATATAACTCTACTTGGTCATATACACTGATGCTAGGATGGGTTTATTTACTTTCACAGTTTATTTACTAATCAATGTGACAGCGTCCTTACCTTCAGCGTGACTTGTGAGTCCTTCTACACTGACCTTGAGGCCGGGGCCAGCTACGTCATTTACACTTCTGTGTGGCTGGAGCTGGAGGATTTTCTTTGTATGTTGTTCCTTACACAGACCATAAACTGTTGAGGTCTTTCTTTCTTAAGTAGCTTAGAGTCGAACCTTTTATCGTCTTGGGGTTTTTAATTGGCACAAAAAGAACCAGCGACGGTATTCAGGGCAAATACAATACCTTAAAGCAGTGTTCCCTAACCGACGGTACGTGAGGTCATTTATAGTGGTGAGAGCATTTCTGACTGAATGCAGATTTTTCAAACCACGAACAAAAAATAAAGGAAAATATTTTCTTGTAGGGAGGGAAAATTACTTTTTTTAACTGGCAACACTGCTCCAGTAGAACAGAATGCTCCAGCTACAATATGGTGCTCTCTAGTAATGTTGTATGTTCAACATAAAGTACGGGAACATTATTTAACTGGCAACACTGCTCCAGTAGAACAGAATGCTCCAGCTACAATATGGTGCTCCCTATTAATGTTGTATGTTCAAAATGAAATACGGTAACATTATTTTAAAACATTTACAAAACTACGCAATGTAAACATAGCAATGTAAACATATTAATGTAAACATAGTAATGTAAACATAGCAATGTAAACATAGTAATGTAAACATAGCAATGTAAACATAGTAATGTAAACATAGCAATGTAAACATAGCAATGTAAACATAGCAATGTAAACATAGTAATGTAAACATAGTCATGTAAACATAGCAATGTAAACATAGTAATGTAAACATAGTAATGTAAACATAGCAATGTAAACATAGCAATGTAAACATAGCAATGTAAACATATTAATGTAAACATAGTAATGTAAACATAGCAATGTAAACATAGCAATGTAAACATAGTAATGTAAACATATTAATGTAAACATAGTAATGTAAACATAGCAGTGTAAACATAGTAATGTAAACATATTAATGTAAACATAGTAATGTAAACATAGCAGTGTAAACATAGTAATGTAAACATAGTAATGTAAACATAGCAATGTAAACATAGTAAATTTATGTCCCTCCTCGAAATGTATTTATAATAGCAAATCCATAGATACAACTGGTGGTACGCCAAGTCACGGAGAAAGGCTCAGGTGGTACTCTAGGTTGGGAATCACTGCTATCAAGTAGGATCAGGACTATCAAGGAAACTCCTAAGAGTTGAGGGACAGCAAGGATTGCTACCCGTCCCGATTCCGTTGTTGCAGTCCCGATGTTGTCCCACGTTCTTACGGGCCCTCGTCGGGACGAATATTGTCCCGATACTTTGATTTCTGAAGTAAATTTATATTTACCAGGTCATTTTAAGAAAAGGATGACTTGACTTTTTTACGCGCAGTTTATTTTGTTTGTTGTAAATGTATAGTTATTCACTATTAGTGTTGAGTAGATCATCAATCCGATTATGATTACATTGGATTTCATCCAAACATTAAACATATCTAGAATCTACATTTTCCGGTGACTGGTGCCGTCAAGGTACTGTCTACAATATTTACAAGATGACCAGACGTTTCGCCCATACTGTGATGAGGCATCCTCAGTGGTTTCTCTGAGACTCAGAGTAGCCAGAAAACTCAATGTTCACCAGAAAACGCGGTTGTCACCAGAAAACTCTAGTTCTAGATTCTAGTTATGAAACCGGCCGCTTAAGCCTAAGTTCTAAGATTAAACATATCTGTTAAGACCTCCTTTAAATGAAATCAGTCTTCTTCTTTTTATACTAAAAACAAACATCGTATAGTTGTGATTTTTATCATTCTTGATATTTTAATTTGTTTATATAAATTAAACAACAATGGTTTGTGATTGAATTTGTTGTATTGTTTAATTATACTCTAAAGGGTGAACGGCAATGTTGTTATACAGGTGATTTATGTCCTTTACACAACTCACAGAGCCTCTGGCTTAGATTAGTACAGACGCTGTCCTGTCTTCCTGGCACTGGGGGGGGGGGGGGTCCTGATCAAACACCGATCTTCTCGTCCCGATTTTTTCTTGACAAAAGGTGACAATCCTGGTTTAGTTACCAAAGTGGACAGTTCGCCTTGGGCATTTGCGTGCTCAGCAATAATATACCACGATTAGGCCAGGCGTTATGACACTATAATTGAGTTGACAAAGCAGAAATAGTTAATGTATATGGCCAATGAAACAGCGTAATTTAGGGTCATTAAACGAGTCACTGTGGAGCACCAGTCATCAGCAGTTACTCAGCATCTCGTCTGTCACACTTGCTGCATGTGTATTGTGTAACCAATGTATAATGTCACACTGATGATTCATTACCGGATCTTACTTTTTATTTCTTTTATTGTATGATAAACAAAATATGAACTGTTAGCAAGCAGAAGTAGTAGGCCTTTGTTGGGGTGTTTTTTATAAGAAGTTTGGTATTCTTTACAAAGTTAGTCGGAAATTCGGCAAATATTCTTATCAACTTTTTCAATAAAATACAGATATGCAATCGTTAGGATAAGTGAGTTTAAACTACAATGTAAATATAATATCTTCACTCATTCACGTGGTTTTATACATACCTACAAATAGATATCTCGTCTTACAGGAACATCTGTGCCCGTAATTTGGTTAGTTAGTGAGGTCTGCTACTACAGCTGATTTAAACTGCATTACACTCGCTCCACTACTGGACCTTAAAAAACAGCTGATAATTTGAAACACAAAATTTAAAATTAATAAAAATTCTATGGTTATTAAATTCTAGTATAATATAATGATGTTTATTTAATATATATATATATATATTTGTAAATCTTTTTCCCTTGTTTTGTTATAGTTATTATTGGTCCTCAATGTCAAGTTTTGACTTATCGAGGCCAAAACAAGTTGTATATTTGAAAATAAATAAACAAAAATATTAAATTGCAGGCTACAATGACTCTAGTACAGCCGTCTGCTGAGCAGCAAGTGCAGATCCGCTCAGAACTCAATGAGAACGTGTCGACAAGAAACCAGGACTTGGAGCACATTAAGGAGTGGCTCAAGCGACAGCCTCACCTGCCAGCTTTTGATGGTAAACACACAAATAATCATTTATCGAATCAATCTGCTGTATTTGACGATGAAATGCAATTCTAAACTATACTGTACTACTCTCTCTCATTCCATTGGCGCTACAATCCTTCATGGGTTTTGGCCTGATGAACCATCTGTCCCAATCGAGCTTTATCTTCTACTGCCTCTCTCCAGTTTCTGACTCCCATTTTCCTCAGATCATCCAGGACATTATCCCTCCATCTCCTTCTTGGTCTTCCTCTTGGATGTGTCCTTGTTGGTGTCCAGCCCACTATTTTCTTGATCAATCTCCTGTTACTCATCCTTGAGATGTGTCTAGCCACCTGATTCTCTTAGCATTTATGAAGTAAACAATATCCTCACCGTTTAAAGCTTTTAGGAGGTATTTGTTCTTCCTTCTTCACCATACTCCTTGAATACATTCTGGTCCATAAATTCTTCTAAGAACTTTCCTTTAAGAGGTTCTCAACCTATCTGTGTCTTGTTTGGTGAGTGTCCATGCTTCGTATATTATGACTGGTCTGATGACAGTTTTATATATCCTAAGCTTGTATTCCTTACGCAGGATGCTGGAGCTAAAACTGTACTCTACTATTACATTAGTATTTTTACCATGGGGAAGTCTGATAATTCCTGTTTAATACATATGTAATTTATATGTGCACTATGTAATTTTTCTTAATACAATACTTTTTACTGCTTATTTTTAAGACTGAACAAAGTTTTCTTTAAAAAAAAAAAATAAATTTAATCATATCAGTGAGTGCAATATAACTCATAATAAACATTTATGTTTATTTACCATATGATATTAAGAACTTCCTCAAAAGAAAAAAAAATATATGTTAATTTATGTATCATTCAACTTAAATTGGTATTTGAATTAGATCTTAAAATAAAATTGAGTGTATATTTCAAAGCAACAATTTATAGCTAATATTTTGTAGTTCAGACCATGAAGTTTAAATTTGTTCAGATGATGGACGCATAATGACATTTCTGCGTGGTTGCAAGTTTTCCCTTGAGAAGACCAAACGCAAGCTTGACATGTACTTTACGATGAGAACTGCAGTACCTGAATTCTTCAGTGACAGAGATCCAACGAAACCTGAAATTCAAGAAGTCTTCAAGATAGTGTAAGTATAAAGTAAATGTAGTTGTTACAAATATTGTATTGAAATTTTTCAGAGAAATATTTTTTAAGAACGAACTACACTAACTGCAATATTTATTTGAAATAAAATTGGCTTAAATAACAAAATTAGTTCATATGGCTGTTTTAGCATCACTTTAAATATCCCAGTAAGTTAAGTGTCTGCTTAAATGACCTAATATGTTAAGTGGCTCAGTGAGTTAAATGTCTGTTTAAATGGTTCAATGAGTTAAATATCTGTTTAAATGGCTCAATGTGTTGAATACCTGTTTAAATGGCCGAATGTCTTGAATGCCTATTTAAAAGTTCCAGCGATTTAAATGTCTGTTTAAATGTCCCAGTGAGAGAAATGCCTGTTTAAAAGGCCCAATGTGTTGAATATCTGTTTAAATGGTTCGATGACTTAAATGTCTGTTTAAATGTCCCAGTGAGTGAAATGCCTGTTTAAATGCCTCAATCAGTTAAATGCCTGTTTAAATGCCTCAATCAGTTAAATGTCTGTTTAAATGGCCCAATTTGTTAATTGTTTGTTTATAATGGCCTAATGTGTTGAATGTCTGTTTAAATGGCTCAATGTATTGAATGTCTGTTTAAATGGCTCAATGAGTTAAAAGCCTATTTAAATGGCTCAATATATTGAATGCCTGTTTAAATGGCCCAATCTGTTGAATGTCTGTTTAAATGGCTCAACGTGTTGAATGTCTGTTTAAATGGCTCAATGACTTAAATGTCTGTTTAAATTGCTTAGTGAGTCAAATGTCTGTTTAAATACCCCAGTGAAATGTCTGTTTAAATGGCCTGGTGAGTTAAATGTCTGTTTAAATGGCTCAATGAGTTAAAAGTCTGTTTAAATGCCCCAGTGAGTTAAATGTCTGTTTGAATGGCTCAATGAGTTAAAAGTCTGTTTAAATGGCATAATGTGTTGAATGTCTGTTTAAATGGCTCAATGAGTTAAAAGTCTGTTTAAATGACCCAGTGAGTTAAATGTCTGTTTGAATGGCTCAATGAGTTAAAAGTCTGTTTAAATGGCATAATGTGTTGAATGTCTGTTTAAATGGCTCAATGAGTTAAAAGCCTGTTTAAATGGCCTAATATATTGAATGCCTGTTTAAATAGCCTAATGTGTTGAATGTCTGTTTAAATGTGCAAGTGAGTTAAATGTCTGTTTAAATGGCCCAATATATTGAATGCCTGTTTAAATGGCCCAATGTGTTGAATGTGTGTTTAAATGTGCCAGTGTGTTAAATTTATATTTGAATGGCCAAATGAGTTTAAAATGTCTGTTTAAGTGGCTCAATGAGTTGTCTGTTTAAATAGCATTCTGAGTTAATAGAATGTTTAAATTATCAACATTTTTGTTTAAATACCCCACTGCGTTAAATTTCTGCTTCACTGTAAATAAACTGTAGGTAGAAAGACACACAAACAGATATAGGTTATGAATAGTTCAGAGCCACTGGCCTCTTCTTCAGTCACCAAAAACTGTTATAGAATGGAATTTATATTTCTGTATAAGGCCTTTATTATATTAAATGTTATAAATGCGTTGAAAATGAGTTACACTATAATAATATTAGATTTCTGTACTCTTATGCTTTATTGAAGGCCTAGATTCTGATTTTCTTGATTGAGTGTTTAATAGAAATATAGTTGTTATCATTTATATCATTGCTACTGTACATGTATGGGTGAGTGGGTAGGATAATTGCTAATTATCTATTAGAAATCTGTTCATCAAAACATGAGATTTGTTAAAAATTTTCTCAAAACTACATTAACTGCTAAAAATATGTATCTTAGTTTATGACAACTCACGTCAGCATTGAGCAGTAACGTGATTTTGTGTGAAAGAATATTTTAAATTAATAAACATTTTTGTTGATCAGGCAAGTACCACCATTGCCAGGCCTGACTCCTAACGGCAGACGAGTAGTGATCATGCGTGGGGTGGATGCATCTGTCACCATTCCTAGTGTGGCAGATGGTATGAAGGTAGTTCTCATGATTGGAGACATCCGGTTGAAGGAGGAACTGGTTGGCGTTGCTGGTGATGTTTACATCCTCGATGCCTCCATCGCAACTCCACAACACTTCGCCTCTCACTTCTCCAAGTTCACTCCTACTCTCATTAAAAAGTTTTTAGTGTGTGTTCAAGTAAGTATTTATTAATCACTAGTAAGACCCCGATCATATAGATATGGGAGAACATGGTAGATAAATGAGTATAGTCATTGCCAGTGGCCTTGACCGGAGTCGAGAAATATTGAGTGAGGCTGTCCCTTGGATGGGTGACTGTCTGAGCGATCCCGTCCTTGCAAGCAGCCTGTCTCCCTGGTTACTGGTGCTAGTTCGGAAGTCACCCTCAAGCTGTTGGTCCGCTGGTTAAGTGTTGGAGAGGGGGGAGCGTTTTTGCACTATCATACTTTGTCCATGAATAATAAGTACAATGTATAATGTAGCTAGTTGGAAAAAATACTTATAAACGTGGTTAGGTGAAAGATAAAATGTATTTTTAGTCTAAAACAGTTTAATAAAAAAAAATTAATTCTTATAAATAAATATGCTGTTGTAAACTGATAACTGATTCTACTAAAGTACAATTAAATTACAAGTTTACTGTTAAGTTCTGTGCTGGTCTTAGCAACTTCATTGATAATTGTATCTTTGTTTAAATTTTGAATTAAGTCTTTCTCTACATTCATAAAAATCATACTAGACAAGGGTTCTTGATTTAAAGTTGACCTCAATCAGGTTTTTACGATTTTCAGCTTTGAAAATGCTCTTTCCCATATCACCTTTGTACACTGTATTGTCAACACACATTCTTAAACAATACAGGCCCAGGTCTACAAATTGAGGAATAAACCAGACTGAGACGCATAAAAATAACAGAGAATGCTTCACCATGACTTTTCTGAACTGTACATCCCTTCTCACTTTCACCGGGACCTTCGACGTTTACAAAACATTTGTATTGGTTTGCAAACTCTTTGAGCTCGACTAGAAACTTACTTATATAAATTTAAAATATATTTGCTTACTATTAAAGCACATTTTCAGGGAAGTTTTCAATACTTTTGATTTCAAGGTTCAAGTCAATAGATCCACCCTATCAGAAATTGTGATTCATTAACTTTTCTTAGCAGTGGTATTTGAGTGGGAATCCGACATGTTGTTAAAGCCAGTTCTGTTCTAAGAGTTATTTGTACCAGAATGTCAATAGTATCATTATAAGATAATTTTCTATTTGTTTAATCAAATATCTAGCTTCATAAGGCTGCTAAGAAAGGTTAACCAGTCGCCATTTCTGATAGGGTGGTTCTTTTGACTTGAAACTTGTGGTGTCTTTTCAGAAAAAAAGGCTTTAAAATGATGGGCAACTCATCAAAGCCTTTCATTTAAACTTTTTACAATATCCTCCCCACGCCCTCCCCTCTAGGTTGAAAACATTTACAAACTGCATCAAAAGATAGAAAAAAACTTTCTACAGAGCTATACTAAATCTCAATCATTTACCTGGACCCATTTAAGAGAAATGAAGATGGTTCCATACTTTTTCAACACCCTGTATAGGAAACTATACTTAAAACTATTGAAATAGTCATTATAAATAAGTAGCAATATTTCCCCTCCTTCAGTCTGAGGTTGGTAAACCTGGTTTGGCATAATTGATCACCCCTTATGATGAAACATAATATATTTATTACTCTGAACACTGTGTATAACTATGTTAATAAAGAATTCATTTTCAACAATTAGATATAATTAGGTTAAGTTTAGATTAATAGTTATATTTTGGAACCATATGTTTTTATTTTTCTTCAATAATTGTTGTCACAACCAAAATACACAAGATAACGCTTTTAATAAAAATGTCACACAATTGTAAAGAAAACGCATCAGCAAATTAAATATGAGAATATATAAGTAGGAAACATACAAAAACAACACATTACAAATAATTACAATGTTACTGGTCCTGCATCAGTAGAGAAGATTCAAGTGTTGTCTTTATATGTTTTCCTTGTGTAGTGGTAGTGGACTTGTTTTCTCAGGTAACCCAATATACCCCTGTACGTGTGTAGGTGGGCGGGTGGGTCAATACACAGTACGTGTATGGGTGGGTGGGTGAGTATACGACAGTATAGGTGGCCGGGTGGCTCAGTACAACAGTACGTGTATAGGTGGGCGGGTGGGTCAATACACAGTACGTATATATTCAATACGACAGTATAGGTGGCTTGGTGGCTCAGTACGACAGTACGTGTATAGGTGGGCGGGTGGGTCAATACACAGTACGTATATATTCAATACGACAGTATAGGTGGCTTGGTGGCTCAGTACGACAGTACGTGTATAGGTGGGCGGGTGGGTCAATACGACAGTACGTATATGGGTGGACATGTGGGTCAATACGACATTACGTGTATAGGTGGGTGGGTGGGTCAATACATGAGTATAGGTGGGTGGGTGGCTCAGTACGACAGTACATGTATAGGTGGGCAGGTGGGTCAATACAACATTACGTGTATAGGTGGGTGGGTGGCTCAATATGACAGTACGTGTATAAGTGGGCTGGTGGGTCAATACGACAGTACGTGTATGGGTGGACATTTGGGTCAATATGACATTACGTGTATAAGTGGGCGGGTGGGTCAATATGACAGTACGTGTATAAGTGGGCTGGTGGGTCAATACGACAGTAGGTGTATGGGTGGACATTTGGGTCAATACAACATTACGTGTATAAGTGGGCGGGTGGGTCAATATGACAGTACGTGTATAAGTGGGCGGGTGGGTCAATACGACAGTACGTGTATGGGTGGACATTTGGGTCAATACGACATTACGTGTATAAGTGGGCGGGTGGGTCAATATGACAGTACGTGTATAAGTGGGCGGGTGGGTCAATACGACAGTACATGTATAAGTGGGCGGGTGGGTCAATACGACAGTACGTGTATGGGTCGTTGTATAGGTCCATTTATATTAATTCCTTGCCTAGTGCCCTCTAAAATACTTTGCAATAAAAGTTTAAGATCTATAAATGGTCCCCCAGGAACAGTGGTTCTCAAACCTTTTTGAACCATGGCTCCCTTAGTATTAACGATCATTCTTCATGATACCCTGTACATTGAACCACCTAGGGGGGGGAGGGGTAAGTGGCTTTTGGTTGAGAAACTATTTCTCATTCTACCTTCGGAAATACATGTTCATGATTATTTTTGTGCTGGTGCCACATTGGAACGTGTAGCAAATGGAATTGGTAAATTTTCATTGAAATGTAAGGAGTCTAACATACAAAGAAGTATTAGTTGGTTATTTGTTTATGTTGTTTATGGTAGAGAAATAACGATTATTTAGTCCTAATATATAAACGCCCATTACTCTATTTAACTTCCTATCTTATCTGAAATCACATTGCGGCGCACTGTTTGGGAACAACTGCGTAAGGACTTTTTGTACTGGATGAAGTCTTTTGCACAGGGATGTTTGGTTACAACATTGGGTTTCAGGCTATTAGTTCCAGTGTTCATACCAGGATTTGCTTCTTTAATTGTCACTTCCAAACTGCTTCAAGATGCCATCTGGGTTGTATGTTCCTCACTTACAGTCCTGGGTTTATTTCTAGACTGGTGGTTGACAAATTTGAATCTCAAGGTGTTAAAATCCCATCATGAGAAAATTGGGAAGCTATGACTCCTTTACAAAATCCTGGCAAACAAATCGCTGGAACTAGCGCTGGACCTTATACTAACTATAATTGGGCTGATAGTAAACAGCCTGTGTCTTACTTATATTTAGCGCATGTAGGAGTTCCAGCGGCAGAGGGGAATCTTGCCACTGCTAAGCTACCCTGCTTCATGGGCGTGATTAACTCCCTCCATCAAGTGTTCAACTTCCGCAACAGTGTTTAGTTAAAAAAATAACTGTAATAAACAGTGCACGTATATTTAATTGCTATTTATTGTTTCCATTATTATTTGTTGTGTTATTGCTATTACAAATTGTTGTTTGAATACTAAATAATGATTTAATGTAATCGTTCTAAGCTTGATTAGTTGGCATTAATGAAACCAATCAATGGTCACTGCTGCTAATGATGTAAAATGGGCGCAGCTTGCTATTGCACTGTCAGAATGCAGCCTACCACTTGGGTTGCCATGACAAATTTAATTGTAACCACACAGTAGGGGAAGAGTAGTTCTCTGTCTCACTCATACAAGTGCATTGAAAAGGTTGTTTTCTAAGCAGACTATGAATAAATGTCCCTTAGTAACACACCATACAGCATGAGGGCTCTTTGTGGGCATATTCATGTTTTATTACTACCATTATATTTCATTTCATACTGGTTATAAAAACGTTTTATGCTACAAAATAATTACAAAAATATAAATAAATATTATTTCATTTGTGAGATCATAAGGACATCTTAGACTGTTGTAAGCCTTGCCTTTCACTAGAATCTTGATAGTGGATATGGAAAATAAATTAATAAAAAAAAAAACTGAAAAATACGAAAAAAACAGATAAATATTTTAAATTAAAGGAGAATTAATTTATTCCACTAAAATTATATTAACTACATAAATTACTGAAATGTTCTAATTATTTCAGGAAGCTTATCCAGTGAAACTAAAGGAAGTGCATGTGATCAATGTCAGCCCTTTGGTTGATACCATTATCAACTTTGTCAAACCATTCCTCAAAGATAAAATCAGGAACAGGGTAAGCCTTTTCAACTGAGTTACTCTGATTAATAAGTTAAGTGTAAAGCATTACAGGAATTTATGAAACATTCTTAATTGGTACTGTCCACTTTTTTTTAATTACAGAACAAATTAAGGCCTCACAAGGATATTTTTTACTTTCTCTATGTATTATATTATCAGAAGAGATAATAAACAATCAAACTGCTCAAGGAGGATGAGTTAATACAAACAGTTATTAATGCAATATTATTACAGATAGATTTAGCGAACGTTTAAGTTTTCTCTATGGTTTCACATAGATGAACAACAGTAAAATATACTATTGGAAAAAAGGTGATCTGCATCTTACGAGATACGGTACCTTTTGAAAATTTATTGACTTTACATTACTCCTGTGAATCAGACCACCGGCAAACTGTCATCTAACCTTACGTATTTCAATATAAAGTGATAACTATACATTTTTATGTTCTTAGTTCATGGATATGTACACATTTATTTCAGAGTTGACCTAACAGGCATTTTTAGCCCCCATTTCACTGTCCATTAAGAAGTGCTAATAGCTTCTAGTTATAGCATCAACAGGCTTCTTCATAGCCTACTTAGGATATCTCTCTTTTTTTAGAAAGAACCTTTTTTATAGAGTTACAACCATAGATATTATGGTGATAATCAGTTTCAAATCAGAATCTATAATCTCTATTGATGAAGTTCATTTTATTAAAATGTTTGAAGAAGTACCATGTCTTGTCACCAATTTTAAGTACTTCTTTCTTATTTTCAATATTTTAAACCATACTTTGAAAGAGGCTAGAATTACTACTATTTGAGTACTGTGACACGAGAGGAAGATAGTTCCATTTACTGTATAGTAATACACCATTTTAAATAGAAAAAGTAGCTTCACTAACAGTTCAAAGCCTTTATCAAACAAGCAAACACTGATGACATAGTGGCTCAGTGGCTAAGGTGGAGTCCAAGGTTTGAATCCCCAACTGAACTAGGGGTTCACACACAGGCCTGCAGCCCTTTAAGCACAAGCAAGTGAAATTAAAAAAGAGTTTTCAGGTCTTAATGGCCAGGCTGACAGCACCGTTCTTTCTTTGAAGTCGTCAATAATATTACAATGTACAATCGTGGTTTAATGCAGTGTCGTGAATCACTTCTACTTAGCGTTAGTAAAGTATAATATTAAACAAATTATGTTATTGTGAACAATACAATCCAAAACACAAAAAGAAAAAAAAAAAACACAAATACTCCATCAAATCACAACAAAACAAATATTTTCTTAATCAATTAGCAACCTTTATGAGCTAAAACAATATGAATACTTAACAAACATTTTTCTAGAAAAACAAAATGAAAGTTAGCTTGCAATTTCTGGGATTCTGGGTTGTTGTGAACTTGGAATTTCCTTTACAAACATTGTGAAAGAGTTCAACAAAACATGCCAACACTTGGACATTTGTAACTAACCCTTTTAGTGCCAAAGGAATTTTGAAAGTGTTTCTCTGCCAGTGTCAGAGGGGTTTTATCAACTTTTACAATGTGCCATTAAATAATTTCTATTTCTGTTATTTATTAAATAACATTAATAATTTGTACAAGTAATTATACATAAATAATCAGTCTATTAAAATAACATATTAAAAATAGCCTTACACTATATATGCTATTTTTATTTTAAATAAATATACTCGATAAAAAAGTTTGTTATCTCTTTTTTTCTTTGGGCATCCTTATGACCATGATATAAATAGATGGGCTCTATTCAATCACTTTACTGTGAAGACAGTTTAGTTATTAAATAACAACAGGTTGAAATTTCACAATAATTTATGGAAATTTCACATAAATAAAAAAGCTATGGACATTTTCATATTGTTCAAAACAGCTGTTTTCTGACAGGTTTTGGAGTCTTTTATATCAAAATATATGTAAATATTATACAAACATACTACAATTGGTTTTTATATAAAAGTACATGTTAACAAATAAGACCTTAATTCTAAATCAATAAAAGTTTATTTTTAAATTGTTTAATGAATTTTGTTTGTGACGTCCGGATAACAGGAAGTTGGCACTAAAAGGGTTAAACTAGTAACACTTAGGTGACCTTAGATTAAATTACATTTTCTGTCCAGTAAATCTCCTGAGGGATGTGTGTATGTATATAAGATGGGGAATATAATAATACATTACATTATGTAATGTAAATTTTTTGTCAACTTCCAGATTCACGTTCATGAAACAATGGACTCACTGTACGAGTATGTGCCCAAAGACATTTTGCCGGAGGAGTACGGAGGCGCAGCCGGCCCCATTGAGGCCATCAACAGTAAGTGACAATGTAGCTGGTTATTTTTAATTTTTAATAATCTTTTATCATATTCAGAAATAATACTAGAACTATCAAAATATTGATAATTATGTAAATGTAAAATATCTGATTACATTGAATTACTAACAATTGGCTTAACAAAAGCTGTTTAAATAATTTAGGAATAATATATATTTATTA
Organism: Stictocephala bisonia; assembly: GCA_035578905.1. Lineage (NCBI taxonomy): Eukaryota > Metazoa > Arthropoda > Insecta > Hemiptera > Membracidae > Stictocephala > Stictocephala bisonia. Next base: position 2,612,264 of record JAQJVL010000059.1, on the reverse strand, counting down.
TTTTTAGAGTTTTTAAATTTTATGAATTTTTTTAACTTTTATTGAAGATAGGTATTAAGTTCTTTTCTTGAGCTTTCCCACCTCCATAATTTCTGCACCCTGCACCATGACATCTTAATTTCAAATAGTTTTTTAATTAGCACAATACGTGTTGGTACATATACAGTACAAGTAAACGTCTCACAACACAAATTTATTACAATATAAGCACAAAATGCACAAATATATTACAATACAAGTACAAAATGCACAAATATGGTGATCGATTTCGGTGAACCACGCTCACCTTCCTCAGACCAGAGGGGTTCACAAAATAATTCACAAGAATTTGTGAATCCCTCTGGTCTGAGGAAGGTGAGCGTAGTTCTCCGAAATCGATCACCATATTTGTGCATTTTGTACTTGTATTGTAATATATTTCTGCATTTTGTGCTTGTATTGTAATAAATTTGTGTTGTGTGACGTTTACTTGTACTGAATCTTAATTTATAATTTTTTTATGCTTAATAATTGAATTGCTCTGACAAATATAACATTCTTAAAGCTTCTCCTAAATCTATGTTTAAATAATTTAGGTGTATCATGATATCTAGTTTTTTTTTACTATCTGAAAATTTTTAAGGTTTATGGATTGAGCTTTTCACTCTCATATTTCTCCAACATGTACAGCGACATCTTAATTTCTTGTTCTTTGTACGTTTATGATTGAATTGCTCTGACAAATCTTATATCATTAAATATGTTGTCAGTAAACTTAATATCCTAAAAGGGGCATTTTCAAAGATGGTGAAGTGATTCAACTTTTCATCCATCCGTTTTAAGTTGATTATTGAACTCTGTTAATTAGTTGCACTATATTGCTACACACTTGATACTTTGTTACAAAATATATGCAGTTGGCGTTTCTGCATTGTATTATATATCCTCTTATTTGCTTTTTTTTATATAAATTGTATAGAAGTTTCTTGCTAGCTACTTTGAAAGTATCAAATCCCACAAATTTAATTTACATCGGTATATATAAAAACCTCCAGATTAAAATAAAAATTAATAATGAAAGGTTAAAATGATCTCCAGTCACAGAGCTAAATCCAGTTTACCAAGCCACCTTATACCTGCTTCATTAACTTAGGCGAATACCAACTAATTCCTCCCTGAATGAGCGTAGGATGTACTCTATGATTATGTGATATATTGTTTGGATAGGTTCTCCGCAGTGACTTGACTGATCCAAGCAGTCAATGTCCAACTTAATAGGGTAATGAGATCAATAAGTGGTACCCTCATCTTCTCTCCCATTTGTATAACTCCGCTCTTGGTGTTGTATCATATAGCTCTTCCTGAGGTTCAGTGATAGGAATTCTCCTAAGAGTTCAATAAAAACTTGAACGCTCGCTCAAATACTCACCACTATACGTGCCTCCGTATCACCACTGGACATGAATGAAGTGAAGTGAAATGAAATTCTTTTATTTCTCCGAACATGTTTTACACAAGATTGAACATTGTCCTTCTTATAATCTATGACAGTCTCAGACATAAAGTAAATTTTGATCTTCGCCAGCAAGGTCGATTAAAATATGTAAACAACCGTTACGTAGTGCTTTCCAGCTAAGCGCATCAAACTTCTCACACAAGGACAGCTGGGTGACAACCTGGGAATTATTTGATGGATTAAACAAGATTATTATTGTTGATTCAATCAATCCTGTTGATGAGATAAACCTCTCCAAAAGGGGCAGGGGGACCTTGCTAAATCGTTTTCAAACTGATGTAGCAAACGTAATGATTGGAAATCCAATTGGGAATTGACACAAGATCAGTCCTTTGCTTTGTAGATATATTTCTCTCTGGTTCTAAAGCCTTTTGCCTTTGTTTTTATATAGTTATTACCTTCCTCTTCGACTAGATTTTAACATCTTAAGATCAATCAATAGCTATATACTCTTTTTGCTTAAGCAAAAAATATTGGAGAGCCTCAAGATTTCTGATCTGTTCCTCCTTAAAAATAAAATTTGTACGCTGTAAAATATTTATACTATTATGGTCATATTTCAACATCCCTTAGTTCATTTTTGTTGAGTTATTTATCATATAAGAACTATATGTAAAGTTATTTTTAATTTTCCAATCACTGTTTACTATTTCCATCTGTAAAAGTAACAAATTGAGCATATGACATTCATATACGGTAGTCAAGTTGATGACATTAGGTCAATGTTCATCTACACACTCATTAATATAGATACTTGCCCATGGTAAAATGATTGGTGTCTTGTTAAGAATAACTAAATAAAAAATATATATTTATGACCAATAATATGCCTCAAGTCATTTTGTACAATTTAACTCGCCAAGCTCACAGAGTCCAAGCATTCATCTTGACTAACAATGAAGTGCGTCTGTTGTACATTTAAACGCATATTTTGATCTGTTCAAACAAAAGACCTTTCAGCTAAGCTGTTTGTACGTGACAAACACTGAGTCTGCTCAAACAATCTTGAAAGGGTGACATAATTTAGACAAACTGTTTGGACCAGCTTTCTCTTAGTACTGGTAAAGTGCTAATTTTCTTTTTCCATTTCACTAATTAACCTAAATGAAAGTTGCAAATTAATACATCATATCTCTATGTTTTACAACATTTCTAAAAACTCTTTGCAATTCTCATAAACTTTATTTTTTAACCCTCAATCTTGTAAAAATAATGTAGAACACATAGAAAAAGATTCTCAGATATTGTTCACAAGATGATTAACTTTCTTGAAGCCAATATGAGCAACCCTGAAATTTGATTTTGTTTTTAAAACTTATATCAAAACGATTTATAACTATAAAGGTATTACAAAGTATGGGATGTATAAGTGCACTAGCAAAGCTTATCAATATAATAATTTCCTATAAACATTCTAACATTCTGACATTCTATTTACGTGTTTAATAGTTTTTAAACGTATTTCTAATGATTTATTGCCATAATAAAAAAATCAAAAAAATCTATATTATTTGCATATTCACATGAATAGCGAAACATGTAACTTCTAATGAAATGTCAAACAACTTTAACTTCAGAAATGGTTACAAAAGCAAAAATACCTTACTTGATGCATCATTTTACCATGTTGCATCACGTCAAAGGTAACAACAATTGTTAAGTAGGAAAATAAACAAAGCTAAAAAGAAACATAATAATAAAATGATTGAAAAGGCAGATAATATCTCAAAAGCCTCATGGAACGGCGTGGATAGTGAGTTAGGAAAATCTAATTAAAAACATTCAAATACTGTGGTGGATATCGGCAAACAGGAACTACATCAAGATGCAGATGCAGCAGCTTTATTGAACAAACATTTCTTGACTGTGAATTATTAAACCTTTCACCTGATAAAACGGTTGCTCTTGTCTACTTTAAAATGTACATCAATAATATAATGGAAACACTTTATTAGCACCTTAAAGAAGTCATGTTAGCAATTAAAAAATTAAGAATAAAATGTCTTCTGGATACCCAAAGTTCTTGACGAAACAAATTGGTGAAGTAATAGCTACACACCTGATTTATATATTTAACCAATGCCAAAGCTTTGGAATTTTTCCAGACCTGTTAAAATATTGTATAATTAAAACCATTCCAAAAAATAATACTGTAAGAGCAGTTTAGTTTCTGACCTGTATCTCTTTCTTCTTTCAGTATTTCCTAATATGCTTGAATTAATTTAAACAGACTAATATCCTTTTTCAACAAACACAATATACTCCATAAAGAACAATTTGGCTTTAGAGACAAATATCAACAATAGATCCAATCTCTACATCTATTAATTAGAAAATTAAAAATTTGGACAAGAAAATCCCATAACCAGCAATTTTTTTGACCTGTCAAAAGTATTTGACTCAAATTATTCATGATTTGACAATCACTATTCTTGCCAGGGTTTCAAGTATTCCATTGCAAAAAGTGAATATTTGCAGCATTTGAGGTTTAGCTAATAATCTGTTTCAATCTTACTTTGATAATCGTTATCAAAAAGTTTTGATTGATAATCGATATAAAGTTTATGATTCCAACTGGGAGAGGAAATCAATTGGATTTCATCAGGATCAATATTAGGACCTGTTCTTTTTACAATCTTTGTAGCCGATTCATCCCATAATACAAACTCAACCTCCTCCAGTACAGCCTCAGCTAGACGTGTCATACAATATGCTGATGACACATCTGTTGTTGTGGGATGCTACATCCTTTGAAAACTTTAACCAAATATTTAGAATTCAAAAAAGAACCCAACAGATAATTCATCATGTGCCCGTAAATGAATCCTGTAAATGTTTATTCCTAAGTTTTCATGTTTTGATCCTGCCCTACCTTATATATTTAAATCAAATAAATATTTGGTTAAAAACAGAAATAATTTTATTGAAAAGGGCTCTGCATACAATACAAGACATAACTTTATTGAACACTCTTACCATTCCTCCACATTATTTGAAAAATTAACCTATTACATGACATGTAAAATCATAAATAAGTTTTTATTAATTAAAAATGGAATTATTTTCGACACAGTATATTTAAAGAAAGTAAAATCATACCTACTTAATAACTCATTTTACACAATGAAGGGTATTTTGGAGACTAAGATTGATATTTGAAGATATTGTTGTTTTAGGGATAGCTGTATTTGTGTGTTTCACAACTGACAGTTCTCGATGTATGAACATTGTACAATGTAATAGACAATATACTGGTAAATTTGAATTATAGCAATTCAGCAATCACAGCAGCCAGGAAACTCAGTTTCATATGGAATCCAATCCACTTTGTAATATGGATCAATAACCTTTCTTGTAATTTGGTAAGGATGACAGTAGCTTGTCAGTTTATCATCAACTCTTCCGCTGTGTAGGGTAGTGATTGAATCATCAAGAAATCATTGTTGTTTGTGTATCCAAATCATTACAAAAGTACAAATAACAGGTTTTAAATTACCTAGGTACTGTCAAGTGATCCACTGTTGATTGGAACGACCAGTGGTTTCACTATCAAGATATTAAACATTAAGCTCACATCAAGGCGCATTCATCTTCATCACTTCTCGGTATGGCTACTTAGCTTGATATGGTGGGTGTTGACAAACCACGTGAGCATAGGTGGGATGGCTGCCAGCTCGAGTGTGGAAAAAAGTTGATCTGTCAAGAGTCCAGGACACCAATACTCCGAGTTCCAATTCTCAGTTTGTTAATTTTAAGTTTTCCAATGGCCAGGGAATGTTCACATAATATGTAGAGAAGACTAAAGGGCAATAGTGGGGAAGAGAAAATGGGAGTTATGGCAGTCCAATTAGTACTATTCGGGCTAGGGAGTGATATCAGAAACCACATCAGTTTTAAGTAGTTAAGGCCACCAATCCAATCAAGCCAGGAAATGCCTTTAACTTCTTATTTCAGTTGCCTAATCAGTTAGTACTTAATATAAGACAGTTTTGTTTATAGCCTTTCTCCTGGAACTTAGTATCATAATTGGTCGCCTCTAGGTTCAGGGTTTGACCTAGTCTAAGTAAATTCTTGAAATATCAGTTAGTTAAGCCAATTTTTATAAAAAATATATACAAAACATAACACTAACATTTACATGATAAAATAATGATTAAAAAAGTGGCCATTTGACGACTTGGTAACTTGACACAATGATGACTGTACTTTTGTCAGCAACACACATGAGATATCCTGTTTCGTCAACTGGCCAGTTAATTAATCATTGTTGAATTATGTCAATGTTAGGTCTTGTTTGTATTGACCCACCCGCCCACCTATACATGTACAGTGGTATAGACCCATCCGCCCACCCATACACGTACGGTGGTATAGGTGCACACGTACAGTGATACTAATCCACCCTACACGTACATTGTTACTGACATACCCACCCACCCCTACACGTACAGTGATTCTGACCCACCCACCCACCCCTACACATACATTGGTATTGACCCACCCGCCCACCCATACACGGACAGTGGTATTGACCCACCCGCCCACCCATACACGTGCAGTGGTATTGACCCTCCCGCCCACCTATACACGTACAGTGGTATTGACCCACCCACCCATCTATACATGTACAGTGGTATTGACCCACCCGCCCACCTATACACGTACAGTGGTATTGATTGATATGAATACCACTATGTGTATGGGTGGGCGGGTGGGTCAATACCACTGTCCGTGTATGGGTGGGCGGGTGGGTCAATACCACTGTACCTGTAGGGGTGGGCAGGTGAGTCAATACCACTGAACCTGTATGGGTGGACGGATGGGTCAATACAAGTGTACGTATATAGGTTGGCGGGTGGGTCATTATCACTGTAGGTGTATGGGTGGGCGGGTGGGTCAATATTACTGTACGTGTATGGGTGGGTGGTTGGGTCAATATAACTGTACGTGTATGGGTGAGTCAATATCACTGTACATGTATGGTATATCAAAAAATGAACAAACGTTTACATAACATACTTGTTGAATTTATGTAGATTAATAATCAAACGCAGGGCAGTGTACAGTAGCCCTTCTATGTAATATTATACAAATGAAACTTTTCTCCACACAAGACTTGATTACGATGAACGCACCTTGATGTGAGTTTAATGTTTAGTAATAACTTGATAAAGAAACATTGAAATCCAAACCATTGGTTGTTACAACTAATAGTTGATCACTTGGCAGTACCCAGGTAATATTAAACTTTGTATGAGTAAATTATAGTGATTCAGTGGCTATCCCATCATTCGTTCCACTAATGAGAGTATTTTTGTGGCAGAGCAATGGTACGAGAAACTGGTTAGTTACCAGGACTGGTTCAAGGAACAGGAGAGTGTGCGGGCGGATGAGTTGAAGCGGCCTGGCAAGCCCAAGACACATGATGACCTCTTCGGCATGGAAGGCTCCTTCAAGCAGCTGTCAATTGATTGATAAACAAGCCAAATCAAACTCTCTACAAGTCCAGATTACACGAAGAAATCAAACATGACACTGGTATTCATTTCCAACGACACAGTGTACTGGACTGTGACTGTCAACCTTGTAAACATCACAGATGTCTATTTACACACCTGGATTAGTCTCAAAATTAATTTTTAATCACCAGACTACTTGCTTAAATATTTATAATTACTCATGGGCCAGGGATCAAGCAGCTGAATTACATTTAATGGAGTGCCTTGACCAATGTATTTTACAACTCTATTAGACATATTGTCATATTACTTCTACTATGAAAGAAATGCTCTCATAAACTATACATTTTATGGAACTTAATACAGTATGTACATGAATGTTTTAATAGCAATGATTGTTTTATTATTATGTTCCATTTTGTATTTGTATTTAGTGAACTTATCTTCACTGATGCGTTTTTTTTTTTTGTTTTCTTTAACGTCTAGATTTTTATTTTATTCTAACTGATGATTTATTCAACATAAATAAATTTTGTTAAATAACATTAATTACACATACAGTATCTTTTATTTCTGTTTTTATTTTGTTGAATTCTCAACAATTCTTTGTGTAATCTAGGCTGTACGTTTGTTACAAGTATTTTTGTCACAACATCACTATTTATTTCATAAACTAGCATTATCTATCCTTTAAATAAAAATCAAGAGGAGTGAACCACACTAAGACAATGTTTTATGCAAAAAAAATGTGTTTATCTTCAAAGTGTGCACAGTTATTTGTTTAAAGTGCAACACATTCAAATAGTATTTCAATTTTTTTTATTAATTTACTTTGATTTACTGTTGAATTAAAACAAAATGAATATGCCTTTGTCATACATGAATCGTACATTCTCAATTTTATCTGACATGATATTACTCTCCTCTTGTAATTATAGTTTACTTTATTTCATTATGTTAACTGTGATATTTTTTACTTTTGTAATAATATAAATTACAGTAATCAACATTTGATTACCATTCTACATTTGAAATTTTAGTAAGAGTGAATCCTTGTTTTACAATACAATTTTAGATACTTACATATAATTTAAAACAAGACTATTATTTTTACACCCTATGGGCTCCAAAGGATAGAAATATATAATATTTAGAGTGGACATATCTTCCAAATGTAATGAAATATGACATTGTTCCATAAGTTAATAAAAAGAGTTAATTCTGTTAATGCTGAATATTTATTTTTAAATATACATCCTAAACATTTCTTTTGAGAAGAGTTCGGAATAAGATAATCTGAAATAATACTTAACAGTTAGAGGGTGGGTTGAAATGGCTCCACATTGTAGTTAGTGCGCAGTGTGTAGCCAAACAAACATTTTAATCATATGTGTACTTATAAAAAATGAATAGTTTTAAGATAAATGCTAAGGGCGTTTTGAGAGGTTGTTAAATTTAATACCTTTTCGGAGGACCACTAACGTCCACGTTAGTAAAAGAAATAGTATAAAAGACGCTACCACCAACGATCACAGGGATATTCGTTTTGTATGTAGAAATTAATGAAAAGAAAAAACTGGTGTTTTAATTTTAGGTATACGGGTGAAGCGTGTTGACAGGGTTCACACCACTGGTTACAAGGGTTAGACAATGTCACCTGATATTTGACTTTTGGCAAGTCCATGTGCATAGAGGCCAGTAATATTAATTAAATTTCAATATAGTAACAGGTGAATATGTTATGAGTATGTGAGTAACAATTTATGCTTAAAAGTTTATAAAAACAGATAAGAAGAACAAACTGTTAAATTATTTAATTATGAATTATAATTAACTATGTGTACAGTATTTATTACTAAGTACGGAACAATAAACTTTGTAGGTTTTACTTCACAATACTTATACATATATTTATTTTTCTGGTGTAATAACGATGACTTTGTTATTTAAATTTTTTCTAATGCAACAAAAAAAGAAAGAAAGAAAAATTGAGAAAATATTTCATTATATGGTATTTCTGCAAAGTTTATGATTTTGAATTGAATTAATTAAGAATTGAATTAATATCTCTATTTCTCTAATTTCTTTGAGAAATACAATGGTGTATAGTTGTAAAATATTAATTAGTATAATTATAAATGATAGTCTTCAATGGTGTAAAGGGGTCAGTCCACTAGCCTTACAGCTAGGTTGTTTTTATTGGGTTGTTTTTCAAGGTCTTGCTTGGTCTTATGGTCCGCAGATGTCTGGAAGGCAGTTGCGTAACTTGCAACCAATGTACATGGGCTTCTTCTCATATAAAGCAAGTCGATGTCAGGATGTTATGAAGTCTGCTGCATGTCTTGTCATAACTATGAAGATTGTAGTTCCTTAAAGCATATTTGTCGTCCACATACATGATGGTACCTAGAATTAACCACAGTCATGATTCTTAGTTCTTTAAAAACTTCTCGGCACAATATTGTATCCTGCAGATTAGCTGGTATTCTTATAGCTCGATTTTGTAAAACTGGAATCATCTCAATATTTGACTTTATTGTAACTCTCCCTACCTGATGTGAGCCTCGCAGAGACCAAAGTATGCAATTCTTGCCATGCAGGTGTCTGCAATATTGATTAGTCTTTTCAAGGAAAAAAGGCCAGAAGAAATCTTTTTGCATACTTGATCTTCATTATGCAAAAAGTAGTCCAGGTAAGGTCAGCATCGATAGTCACACCAAGGAGTTTGACTTCATGTTCAAGGCTCACATTTGCTAGTTCTTCCAAATTGCTTCTTTTTCGAAAAAGGATTTGTTTTGTTTTTGCTTTGTTAGCCACTAGGCCATTTTTATTACAGTATTCATAGGCGTTTTCTAGACTTATTCTAGAGGTCATCTTCAGTCCTTCGATATTGCTTTCACTTACAATAAACGTTTTATCATCAGTATACATTAATGATGAGTACATGTTCAATTGCACCGGAAAGTCGTTTGTGAATAATATGAAGAGCTGGTCCTAAGATAGATCCCTGTGGGACTTCCCTGGTTACTTCTGTAGGTTTTGATTGAACTGTAAGTAACCTTCTTCTTTCCGTTCTTTTTACTTTCACTACTTGGCTGTGCCCTGTCAGATGGGATTTAAACCAAGGTTTTGTGTTGCCTCTGACTCCTAGTGCTTCAAGTTTGGAAATAATATTGTCGTGTCATAGGGAGTCAAAAGCTTTACTAAAATCCAAAAGTATTCCAGAAACAAAATTTCCCTTTTCAAGTTGGTCTGTATTTTCTTCTATAAAACTATCTATAGGTGCTATGAATCATTTGCGTTTGACAAAACCACGTTGCCTCTCCGTATTAAAATTTTTACTGCAAGGTGACTTATGAGCAAAATATTCTTGAGAGTACTATTTTGTCTATGACTTTTGAATAGATTGATACAAAGGTAATTGGTCTATAATTCTCTATTTCGGTAGTGGGGCCTTTCTTATATAAAAAGTAAATTTTAAATAATTTAAGAGCACTAGGAAAAGATTCCTCATAGTTGGATGGGATTCTTCAAGAGTAAAACTGATAACATATAGACCAAATTATATTTTCTTTTTTACTCTTTAATGAAATTTGTAAAAGAATATATAAATGCAAATATATTATTTTCTCTTGAATTAAATTCCATAATCAAAAGTATATCTTCACTTATACAAAAATTAAAATAGAACTGTCAAATAATGGTGAACAATTGCAGTCACTGTAACTAACGAAGAATGACTCTTCCTTCAAAATTTACTAACACGTTCGTTGCTACATATGTCTAGTGAACACCCTGAAATTTTGTATTAAATGATAACATACTGTGGGGTGTCAAAAACCCACTTTCATAATAATAAAATAATAATACCCATACACGTACAGTAATACTGACCCACCCGCCCATCCATATACGTACAGTGGTATTGACTCACCCGCCCATCCATATACGTACAGTGGTATTGACCCACTCGCCCACTCATACACGTACAGTGGTATTGGACATTTTTTATCATTAGTGTAGGTATAAAAATCGCTCTCAAGATTTCAAACTTTGAGAGGGAATGGGCAGCCCCAGAGTCCATCATGTCATAATAATAATTGAGCATTCAAAATGAGATGAATATCATCAAACCATTAAATCTTTTCACCACATTATCAGTTTTTTATTAGCTTTATCTCAGAATCTTTAATTATATTCTGATGACATTGTTACCTCATGGGTTGTGGATTGTATACATTTGTAAATCTATGTATTCATTAGAGGGCAATTATGATGAATGAATATGAATGGATTTTTCACATCATAGATTTCAATGTCCTCTTAGACAAGGATTTAAAATAACCAGACAAAAAATTTAATCGTTTATTTACCATTGTGTCATGATAAAACCAAACCAAACAAACCTATAAATAGTGTATAAATAAAATAAATCCACAGTAAAAAGTACTTGTGTCTTAGTGTTTAAATATTGATCTACCGTCACAGAGATACGAATCTATATCTAGGATTCGTAATCATTCAACACCTGCTTCTCCATTAAGACCAGCTGATATCCCCTGAAAAGAACGCAAGGGCAATAATTAACTTATGTGATCCATAGTTTGATTTGCTATAATTACTGTCCATTGGGTGCCAAATACTCACCAAAGCTACAAACTCATATACAAAACCTGTTCTATTTGAGCAGTAAGTACAGGCCCAAGTCACACTACTCTAGAGGCAACTACAAGAACCAGCCTAAGGGGAGGGTTATGTCATATATTCCTGATGCGTACTGACTACAACTAGTCCCACAGAGATTAAACTAGGTGTTTACGTAACTGTAATCAGAGATATTTCTTACAAACAGATCCACCCATAAACATAGAAGAGAATAAAGATCAATGAAATATCAACATGTCATTAGATAGATTTGAAAATAGTGCATAAATATTAGTACTAGAATAATATGAAAGTTTAAAATTGAAACTATAATGTATATGCAAAGAAATAATAATTTGGAAAAAAGTAAAAATTCAATAAAATTATCAAAACATATTTATATAATTTGTTAAAAAATAACAATAAGTAAAGATACTTAAATTTTTAAACTGTGATGAAATGTTTATTCTGTAAACTGGCAATCTGTGAAGAATTAATTGTTTCAGTGGTTGGTTACCTCGATCTTAAATGATTAGGTCAGTAAGTGCCGTAGGTGATAGACTACATGCCATGATAAAATGAAACAGCCATGATGGTATGCAGCCCATTCCCATACAGAATTGTGTATGTTTCACCCTTTCTGATTTCTATGAAGTTTAACAAATAGTCCTTGATCTAACCGAATTTTGGTTTTTACAAATAATTACTGTATCTTTCTTATTTTATCACCTGCTCCTTATTTTATTAGCTGCTAACAGGACTTAATCCTTTGAATCCCGGGTATTTTTTTAAAAATATCTGCCAAAAATCCTAGCATTTTTATTGTGGTATATGCCAAAAATCCCGGGCCTATTTTGCCAATTTCGCAGTATTTTACTAAAATATTAATTTTTTTCTTGTTTTTTTAATAAAACCTCATGATTATTTTACCACTTTATTCCAAATAAAGTGTACTACAAAACTATATTAATATAAAATAAGTATTCAAACAAAAAAATTTTTGTAAAAAAAAGTAATTACCGAAAACATTTTTTGCCGAACACTTTTGACTTTTTGTCCATGAAGGAAGTAGTAAAAAATTAGATATGACAAATATGATTGTATCACCTTGAAGCCCATTGTTTATTTAACAACTTCATCAAATGTTATCACTTTTATCACAAAAAATAAAATAGAAATTACTTTTTTTTAAACTATTACATTTTCGAAAAATTGTATTTTATTCTTGAATGTCTTGAACAACTCACAATAGAAATAATTGTTTTGTATAGAACACTTATAATAAAATGTATAACATATTTAGAACATATTTACAAACTTATTTTTGAGAAATATTTTACTTACTGAAAACAAAACTATTTACATAAAATATACCGCTCAACATTTATGGTATGGAGGGCATACTAGATGCAAGCCTTTTTTGCTTTTTTTGCATATAAAGGTGGATTTTTTTTCTCTTTCCTCCTTTACTAATACTAGCTGCACTGCATTCGTTCTCAATATAACCAAGACACATATTACGTGAAAACAGTACACAATGAATGATGCAACAGTAAACTGAGGTGTCAGTTGTCAGCTGACCGGCATAGAAATCGACGTGAATTGCAATGCTCAGTTGATTATAGGTTATAAAATATATTCAACGTGCTATATAAAGTTCAGAAATAATTTATACATAAACTATGATTCTTTACAGTCAACTTAGTATAAAACATGTGTAATTTTATCATAATTTAATATTAGAAAAGAATTTTTTGCGGACGTTCGTAAATACGAACGTCAGGATTTCTTGCAGATACCCTTCAGGTCTGTATATAGGAACGCCGGGATTTCTAGCAGATACTTTTCAGGTTCGTATATACGAACCTCGGGATCTTAAGGGTTAAAAGAAGCCTGTTATTTAAAAATTAATCCTCAAGCATACAGTACTATGTTTTGAGAAATATCATTCGGATTGTTATGTTGTTACCCCTACTCATACCACATATGAGTAGATTATGACTTTCAGGTATATAATTGTAAAAAAATTAAAACAACTGTGGGAGTCAAACAGTAAGCTTTATTACTATTTAAGCCTATTTTTGAAATGTGTGAAAAATTAATATTGAATTACATAGTACATGGTTATTATCATATTATTATTGAAATTAGTAAATTATGCATTATTAAAATACATAAATAAATCTACAAGATCCCGAAAGTAAAAGGGGGGGAGTAATTGAATTAGCTCGTCATCCATCTAACACCTGAACCCTGGTTAACAAACAAAAAGAGAAAACAACCCGATTAGTAATCAATAATAAAACGACATTTCCCTGAAATAGAAAACAATTTAATATGCCTTTTTTTATAATCAAAAGATTTAGACAGGGGCAAATGTGATAGGTGCACCTATCTCGCAAACATCTTCCTTGGGCGTTGGTGGCAAACAGCGACGAAGCACCCTCCTGCCGCTCCCCCACCACCAATTTCGCTAACATTATGTAACTCAAACAATGACCTTTGCTGGTAATAGCCGGAAAGCTGCAGTCAGGTTTTGTGGTGTTTTTACATGTCGAAGGAGGGAGTAGTTACATAAATGGGGAAGACAAAGGTTGTTGGACATTTGCCATCATTACGTGAAAAATACCAATCACATTGTTTCGATTTGGTAAAACCCAAATCTTTTTCAAGTGCTAAAAACTAAAAAAATCAAATTATTTTTGTTGATATCGTGATCTTGGCAGCGCCTAATTGGTTGTACTAATTTCACCCAGTTAACATTTTTTTATATTTAGTAGAAGTTCATTTTGTTGTACCCCATTCTAGGATCTAGGTTAAAATGTAGATAATTATTAATGTAGATAAGTTTATTAGTTTATGAACGATGTTTTATAACATGTTTGTTTAGATGTAATTTAGTTTTTAGCACTTGAAAAAGATTTGGGTTTAACCAAATTGAAACGTCATGATTGGTATTTTTCATGTAATGATGGCAAATGTCAAACAACCTTTGTCTTCCTCATCTAATACTCCATAATTAACAAATTTCAAAAACAAAGTTACATAATGTCTAACTGAGACTTCGAACTAAAATACTAAAAATTAGCTAAAAACATTACAATTTTCATTATTTGGCGTTTCAAAACAGTGTCCCATGTTTGAATCTTGATAATTTTAAATTTAAACATGGATAATGTTGTACATGGTGTTAAATATATATAAACCCTAAACATTTTGGTGATAACAAAATTTCATTATTTCCGTTCTTTTCAAATGGCATTTTAAATTGTGTTGAAAATAGCATTATTCTGATTTTATTACCATTTCTTAGGATATGAACTTAAAAAAAAACTATATGTTGTTAAAAATTCATAACACACATTTTCAAATGATACCATACATAACCATATTATTTTAATTTTGCTACCCCTAGAAAATTTCTTTTTTAGAAAATATAAAAATACCTAATACCACTGAATATTAAAATAGACTGTACAAGCCAATTCATTTTGTTTAGACATGTTTAGGCATCTGCTGCCATTTAACAGTAATTGTTCTCAAATAACGACTGTTTGACTTACTATTTCCATTGATTTTATACACAAATAGATTTCCCATCCAATGTTAAATTTTGAGTCTCAAAATATCAGCTGTTTTTGTGGTCCATTGTGGAGCGCTAGTGTAGCTCCATGTAAATGTAATGCAGTTTAAACCAGCTATGGTTTCGGGCCTCACTAACTAACAAAATACCGGGTGTTCAAAAAGTCTGGAACCACCTTAATATTTATTTTATTAATCAACACAGAACAATGAAACTTTAGGATTACGTTTTATCTGTAGTTACTGACTTTTTGTTTGTTTTAACTGACCTTTTTCGCTTTAGGGGGACGTCCTGGCGAGGAAATCTGAAAAATCTTAAATGTAAGCATAGGTCGAGTTATACCTCATTTTAAAGGCCATTGTTAGAGAAACACATTGCCGCAACCCCGACTGAAAAATGCACATTCGTTTGGAAATAACAGCCTCTAAAAGTTTGGTCTCATTGGAACTTTGAGAGGCTGCTATTTCCAAACGAACAGTCCTTTTTCAGTCGAGATTGCGGCAATGTGTTTCTCTAACAATGACCCTTAAAATGAGGTATAACTCGGCCTATGCTTACATTTAAGATTTTTTTCAGATTTCCTCCACAGGACGTCCCCCCAAAGTGAAAAGGACAGTTAAGATGGCCAAAAAGTCAGTAACCACAGGGAGGAAGTAGTCCTAGAGTTTCATTGTTCTGTTTATTAATATTATATAGTAAAAACTAAGGGGGTTCCAGACTTTTTGAACACCCGATATACAGACACAAATATTCCTGTTAGATGGGATATCTATTGTAGGTGTATATAGTCAATGCTATTACCTCCATCAGTTATTAGTCACTTCAGCATATACTGGAGAGAGGGAGACCGCTGGAGCTACCTGTGAAAAACGAACATGAACTAATTTCACCAAGTGAATTAATTGTTTTTATATTCAATAATACCCAACATTTCAAATGGTAAGGTGTTGCTTCAAGCAATCAATTTAAAGGTCATGAATACTTAAACCATTTTTACATTTACAGCTGTTTTCTATCTTTAGTAATTATAAAACTCCAGCTGAAAAACTGAATTTGTAATGCCTTGAATACTTGTTCTGCTAATTTATTGTAGAAATGTCCTATATACAAGATGGTGCACTGGTTAATGTTGAGTTGACAAGCTAATCACATAATTTGTGTGAGTTGTATTTTAGGCTATTGAAATGAAATGAAAACACCTTTATTGCTTCTTTAAGATCTGAAGTTGGGGCTGCAAAGCCCTCTCTCTCTCATTTAACCTCAACACAAATGACCCATCCAACCACCCACACACAGTGGTACTTCTATAATTGTATACTGTTTTAGAAACCATTCATAAACTTCACAGAATTAAGATATAATGGACTATTTTCTCTATTTCTCTTTTTTTTACTGTGTTAGAAACAAATTTCAGTTAACCAAAGTCATTATTATTACTCAGGAAAAATAAAATTTACAAAAATATTTAGGAGAGTAACCTTCAAAGTTTAATTTAAAACTATACAATTTTAATATATTTACATTCGATTAAAATGTTGCTTGAAAGTGAAATACATTTAAACTTTAAATTTTACTGCAGATAATATAGAACAAACAATGTACAGACAATAGTTATATATGAATTAAGTTAAAAGTATAAATAGAGATATAAAAATATTATAACTAGAAAAAGCTCACTAAAAACTAAATCTATACATTTAATAAAATGTGAAACTAAGCAAACTTTAAAGTTATTAATTATTTTTGCCTTGATAATAAGTTATAAAATTGGAGTACATTAAGCCCTCTCATACGCAGAATTCTGACATCCAAACCTTCCGATATCTGGACCAATTTTATGAAAAAAAACAAAAAACAAAAACATAAAAATTATAAACCAGGGAAAGACCATGTAAGCTCAATACAGTACAATATAAGAAGAGACATGTGCAGATGTTATTTTATTAGTTTTGATTAATTTTATGCGTTTTACCCGTCATTAGCTTGTTCTATGTAATGACAGTTAAATCAGTTATTAGGTAAGTTTGAAATAAAATACTAATTAGTTGTAAGTGTCATTTAATTGAATAATCTAATGACTAAACTTGATATTACAAGTGTATTCAAGCATATTTCTCTTTAGTATGATATGCCTCAAAGCAGATTTCTGGATGCAAGTGAGGATTTTCTTGGCAGGTTTTGCAAAAGTAAACAGAACTAATCTACATAAATAAAATAAACAGAGCAAATCGAATTCACAAGCCGAAGTAACTCGTGTCTAAGTTAACGAAAGGTGTGGTGCGGAATGCAGCAGACGAAGCGCTGGACTGACAACGAGGAACGACACAAGTTTTAGAGTGAGAGGAGGGTCGGAGAGAGTAGGGAAGGCATGGGTAGGAGGGAATCAGCAATTGTATTGGGTGGAGGGAGTAGTATGACTAATAACGAATAGCGTGTGACCTTGCGAGGCAAGGTAAGGATCAAACAAACTCAAATTTCATATGACGGGTATTCCCAGCCAACCCTCGTTGAGCTAAAAACAGTGTGTATATATACGCACACCACTCGATCGGAGAAAAATGTTTGTGTCTATAATCGACATACGCTCACGAAGGGTTGTGTTTATGTAGTGACAAGTCTCATCTTTTTTTTCTTTTATTTCTAACAAAAACAATCAGCTGATTACTAAAAAAATAAAGTCTTTCAAATGCAAAAAAGTGATGACCTTCTTTTGACAGGCTAGTACAGCACTGAATCATATGTTTGAGTTGAGTAGTACAATAAACATGGTGATAGGATTTTAAATAAAGTTGTAACTTAGTACGAAATTTGTTTTATTATTTAAACTCATTATTAAAATATGAAATAAAATAAACTTTCTATTCATGTACTGCAATAGCATACAGTTATGCGTTACTGATTGTTGGTCAATATGTCATAACGTAACTTCAAAGGAAACATAGGGCTAACACTCTTTACAATTGGCGCTAACTAAGCGGTTTGGACTTTGGGTTTCCCAATGCCAGTATAAACAGATATCAAAGGTTCTTCTTGATAACATAAGTAATTTTTGTAATGTATGAACAGTTAAAAAACATTGTTTACTGAATAGGATTAAAGCAACAAACACACATTCCACATAATAACAAATAACACAAATAACCGAATCATGTCAACTAGATCCTGGTCAATTTATTTTAAGCATCAATAAAAATAAGGCAATTAAAAAACAAATATGAAATAATCAGCTAAATGTGATGTAAGTCACCATTTCTTTTCAATGAATATGCAGATTTGTTGGGTTGGCTGGCCTCTGAGTGAAAAATAGCGAAAAACACACAAACAATTGACAGATGTGTCTGGACCTCAATTGAAATAACCAATACTTATACAACTCAAAAAAGGACTACAGCTATATTTAAATTTAATTGTACCACTTTTAGCATAAGAGTTATAAACGTTTTGGTGTACAACTTAGTCAATAGATAAATAAATATGATACACTAAAAATAATGTAAGGACTAACAGGAAAATATTAGAAGGTGAGATTAAAACATGTAACTATCAAAAACATAATTTTAGAAGATTACACAGGGTTTAAAGTGTAAATTTTAAAAGTCTTCCACTGAAACATTTCAAGCAACTAGTGAGTGAAGATCAAGTCTCCACACAATGGTTTTTCCGTCACAGGAAACAGTCTGTAAATCATCCATCCGTACACTCATAAACTCATTTATTTTGAGTTCACAGCCACTTTAAACAGGATAGGAAGTAGCTTCCACCGAACTCCTCCCTAAAAAACGATCACCACTTTGATTACAATGTTTATCAGAAATATCCAGTTATTAATCAATATAAAATCTATAATTGGACATTTTATAATATTAATTAACGCTTTCAATCACAGGAATTTTTTGCACTGTATCTGCCTGAGTCACTGCGCCTAGCACTGGTGTACCTGCCTGAGTCCCAGGCCTATTTTCATGAAAATATAAGACTTTACTAAAAACTGCATAAATTGTAATTTATGGATGGAATTTTATAATTATTTTTTAATTAATTCTTACATTCCTTTCTATCAAATGCATTATTCAAAATATTTATATGTAAGCAAAAAAAAAAAAAAAACTTGTATTGAAAAAATGTTACTTGCAAAAAAATCTTGTCTAAAATTTGTGTTATCCTGTAGTTAGCAGTATCAAAAAAATTTGTATCCAAAATCCAAAATTATATTGTATTACAACATCTTATAATGAACAAAAAATACAAAGTTTCATTGCATTTGAACCACAAATAACTACAAAAAAATGTCATGTAGGTGCCAAAAATGTTTTTCTCCAATATATTTGTTATACTTTAGTTATGAATATCCAAATAAGTTGTTATCTAAATATAAAATCCTAAGATATTATAACAGTTTAAAATTAATTGAATTACAAAGTTTTATTACATTTGAACCAAAAATAATTAATGTAAAATAATAAAAAGGCACCACATAGAATTTTTACTAACAGTTGTGAATAGGAAGACACTTGGTATGTAAACCTTTCTTACACTTGGTACAAATGTACAATGACTTTTTTCTTTTACCACCATCTTTAAGTACTAGCTGGTCCACAACAATTTCTTTACTTATTATAAGGTAGTTTAAAAAAAAAAAATGTATCACCTCCACCTTGCTCTTCTTCGTCACTACCAATGTCAAAGTCTGGTCTAGGGGTTATCACCTGCTAAGTTATCAACCAAGGCTACAATAAACTTAAGTCTAGACATGGGGTTGGTTGTATTACTTTTGTACAAAATGAATATATTTAAAATCATCCTCGATAAAAGATTAAAAGTAATCTTTTTCCAAAACTTGGTTTACTTACGGTCTCCTACCCCCATCTACATCCTACGGCCATCTACACCACTCATGTAACAATTATAATCCCTAATAACCTTAGGTTTACTTGTAATATATATTTTGTAATATATACTTGTAATATAAAAGACACTCAATAAAATAAAATAAAAGACACTCAAGTACAGTGACGTCAAATAATTGCCAACTAGCAAGTGAACACAGTTGCAACATATTAGCTGACAAACAACAAGTGTGACACCAAGCTACCTGACTCTTGCTGAGTGAGCATCTGTACCCTGACCTCAGATACGACAACAATACATCTCTGTGATTGTCTCTGGAGATACACTGACAAGTTTTCTTGATTAACAACCAATCAAGTACAATTAATATTAATAATAATTAATATAATATCAATTCAATAAAATATAAATCTACCATAACTCTCATTTAATTTTTGACAATCTCCCTATACAAGAGCAACTTTTCAGTTTTGACTATTCCCCTATATAAGACAATTGGAACCAGTCAAACCAGGCTTAAAAAACTGTCTCTCTTTATAAATCTTGACAATAGGAATCAGTCAAACCAGGCTCAAAAAACTGTCTACACTCAAAATTTCATAACCCCAGTGAACCAGTCAAACACTGTAAGACAAAAAACTGTCCTTCTTTATTTAAAACTTAATAACTCCAGTCAACCAGCCAAAATTTTATAGCTGTTTATTTTATTTTATATTATGACTCATAATAAGTCTCAATATTCTGAAGGGGATTTTGTTTTTGCTAAATTGAGAGGATATCGACACTGGCCAGGAAAGATAACTGGTATCCTTTACCCGACAAACAAAAAAAGCATTAGATATAACATCTCTTTTTTTGGGGACAATACAGAGATGGATGTCAAGGACTCCAATGTGTTCTCTTACAAAGATAATGCTCACAAATTTGGTATACCTTTAACAAACAATTGTATTAACAAAACGTTTAACAAGGCTCTAAGTGAGGCGGCAAGTGCTTTTAAAGCTGCAACTGCAGACAAAGATGCTTTAGAACTCCCAGAAACAAATCTTAGAAATATATGTTCAGAACAAGCTTCAATAACCATGGAAAATAATAGTGTGAATCACTATAATGTACCAGACCTTCACAACACAATTGAAGACATAGAAGAAATAATATCAAGCATGCCCGAGACTGACATCGAGACATCAATCACATTAGCAGCAGAGGCCGGGACCGTTCTTCTAGCTGAAAATAATAAACTTAAGCAGGAAGTTCATAGCCTAACACTAACTAACTCTAAGCTTGCGCAGATGATCTCTGAACAAAATAATTTTGACGAAGGGAAGCATCGAGTAACAATTGAAGACTTTGAAAATAAAAACTTGACGCTAACTAATAGAGTTGAAACACTAGTTGAGACCATTGAACAACTTGAAAAACAACTGGTTAAAGAAAGAGAGCTAAGGGATGAGCTGACCACTATTTTTGAAATCCATGACAAAAGTCAAATAGATATCATTAAAAAATATGAACACATAATGAATGAACAAGCGAATGACATAGCCGCCCTCAAAAGACATAAGATAATCCAAACTGAAGATAATATCAAAGAGTTTTCGCATTGTGGAACACAAACTGACACCCAAATTAGGTCAAGTGTCCCTAATATTATTTCACAACTGTCCCCAAACACTTACCTTTTGGAAGAACTAACTCGATTAAAACTAAGACAAGATAAACTGGAAAGTCTGCTTAAGGACAGGGAATCAAAACCACAATTTCAATGTCATGAGAATCTTAAAAACAATATTGATAAACCCAAGCTAATGACAAAAGTAGGGAAAGGAGGTAATGCACAAAAATTTTTCAGCGTCTCACTTAAAGCTTCCAAATACAGAGAAAAATACCAAATTAGGTCCATAGAGACACCTAAAAAAGTTTCACAGGCTGGGCCAATCATTAATCTGAAGACTAAACACCAAAAAACAGCTTCAGCCACACACTTAGCCTATAAGAGAAATACTTTCATGGAATCCGGACCCATGGAACTGACCAGTAAGGATGGCCAAAGATTCCTTACGATTAAAAATCCCCCTCTGAATGCAATAAAGCGTCCTGCTGATCAAGGCCTTGATGATTTCTACGATCAATACATAGAATTTTTTATTAATCTCAACAAAGGGCAGCAGACTATGAAGACATTCTCAATAGAAATCAATTCACCAAATGAAAACATGAATGAATCCACTACAGGAAAAATCATTTTTCAACATCATAAAGAAACTCATACCTACATAGATGAGCCGATTTTGACTTCAACAACACCTGAAAATCAAACTCTAGAAACTGGGGAACATTTTTTATCGACAGCCCAAAAGAAAAAGGGAAAATTAAAAATAGTAGCCAAGGATCAAAATTCACAGTATATCACCAAAATATCGACAGAATAAGCAACAAAGTAGATCGGCTAAACCATTACCTCCACCTTACCCAACCTGATTTAGTTGTTCTCTCAGAACATGGCCTAGATCCCTTAACAATTAAAAATGTTAGATTAATAGACTATTCTCTGATATCTGAGTATAGCAGACAAAACTACAAAAAAGGGGGTGTTGCCATTTTCAAGAGTAACAACATCGGATATGAAGTGGAATGTGTCCCCCTCAACAGCGAGGAACTTATATGTGAAATGACAGCCGTTAAGGTCCATATAAGTAGGAAAAGAGATATTTTTATTATTGGACTATATAGACCGCCTCTTGCTTCCTTGGACCAAGCACTAGATCTACTTGCCAGAAATCTGGAGTCTCTCCCCAACAAAGACATATGCATCTTAGGTGATATAAATATAAATAGACTTGTAGCCTCAAATGAAAACAACAAACTAAATGAACTTCTGTCCCAATTCAATATTTCGAGGAGTCCGTTGCCTGCCACTAGAATAACTGCCAATAGTGCCACATCCATTGATATAATTTGCACCAACATGTGCCCAAATACAATTTCGTATCAACTAGTGGAAGCTGGGCTATCAGACCATAGAGGCCAACTATGCAGCATGGGAGTGTCCTTGAAAAAAGGAACTCAATCCTTTTCTTTCCGTAGGGCACTAAACAGCAACAATCTCTTAGCTCTTAATGACCTTCTTAACATTCAGTCTTGGGACAGAGTTTATCAAGCTACAGATATAGAAGACGCCTACTCAAACCTAATTGGAATTTTTGTGACAGCTCTTGATATTACGTGCCCACTCACAAAAACAAGGAACAGGAAAAATCATTTTAAACCTAGAATGACCTTCAGTCCCGAACTTGCTGAACTTCGGACATCTTTTCTCCAAGCCAAGGAACAGTACAACAACAGTGGAACAGCTGAGGATAAAATCATTACCAGCCAAAAAAAGAAGTCATATGACCTAAAACTTCAGGAATTAAGAAAAGAGGCCACCCAACAACACATAATTGACTCAAACAACAAGAGTAGAGCTATATGGCAAATAATTAACAGTGAGAGGTCATCAAAGAAGGCAGAATCAGAGACAGTCTGGAGACTGGACACCCCGGATGGAACAGTCGAAGATTTATCAAGTATTGCAGAACATTTCAACTTCTATTTTAACACAATAGCTGACAACACTCTGCAGAGAAACAACTTACAGACTGTTCAACCTTATGACATAGCTGACAATTTTCAAGGGGAAGAACTTTTAAACTTTAAACTAACGTCTACCAAAGAAGTGTTAACTATTATTGAATCCATGAAGTCCTCCTCATCTACTGGAATTGATGGCATCTCTTCAAAATTGATTAAGCTCTGTAAAGAAAAACTATGCCAGCCCTTGACTAATGTAATTAATAGATCCTTAGCACTAGGGGTTTTCCCATCACAATTAAAATTGTCTAAAATTTACCCCCTTCATAAGCAAGGTTGTAAAACGGACATAAAAAATTTTAGGCCAATCTCCTTAATCCCCACCATATCAAAGATCATAGAAAAAATTATCCTATTGCGTCTTTTTGACCACTTGACTTCCAATAATCTATTGCCCAAAGGACAACATGGCTTTATACCTGGCAAATCAACTAGTACTGCGCTTTCTGAATTGGTAGAATACATAATAGACAAACTTGAAGATGGATGCTCCATATCAAATGTTTTTTTAGACCTCAGTAAGGCCTTCGATTGCCTATCACACAACATGATAATTTCTAAAATAAGGGCTTTAGGGGTAAAAGGTACAGCGATCAAGTGGTTTGAAAGCTATCTTACAGGACGGAAACAAATCGTTGAACTGAAACAAGTACACAACGGGGTCTCGGAGGTGAAGGTTTCCACCGAAAAATTAATTACTAGAGGTGTTCCACAAGGATCAGTGTTGGGACCTGTCCTATTCATCCTATTCACAGGAGACATACAAAATTATCTGAAAGACTTCTGCCACTCTATCCTGTACGCCGATGACACTGTCCTTATAACTAGCAGCAACAATAAAGAGGCACTAGAAATGTCCACCTTTATCTCTGTGAATGTAGCCCAACAGTATTGCCTTGGAAATGACTTGGTTTTCAACCCCTCAAAAACCAAGCTTCTTAATTTCGGGAGACTCAAAGACGACATCTCAGAACCTCCAGACCTAGAAAGAGTAGAGGAAACTAAATACCTGGGCCTGATTCTTGATCAACAACTATCATGGAACAGCCACATTGATATCCTGTGTTCTAAGCTCAGCACTGCTCTCTTTGCACTAAGAAGAGTCAAAGCCACTGCATCACCAAATATTTTGAAAACAGCCTATTACGCCCTTTTTGAGACCCACATAAGATATGGTATCACATTGTGGGGAGGATCGTCCAACAGCAATCTAAATCGAGTCCTGGTTCTTCAAAAGAAGGCAGTACGGCTCATGGCCAACCTCACTCCACGTGAAAGTTGCAGAGAGGCTTTCAAGAACCTGCAGATACTGACTGTTGGCTCAATTTACATAATTGATGTTATATCTTATGCTTTAAAGCAGGACCTAATTCGAAATGAATCAAAACATCACCATTTCACTAGGCAAGCCCAGGATTACCATCTTCCTGCACACAGATCTGCACTCTTCACAAAGAAGCCTTCTTACGTCGGAGCAAGACTCTTCAATAAGCTGCCACAAGATTTTAAGAACTGTACAATACCAAAATTGAAAAAGAAGCTGCAAACCTGGTTTTTGGCTACACCCATTTATCGACTAGAAGAATTTTTTGAATCCTTTTAAGTTATTTTACATTGTATTTGACGCATTTACCTGTTCTTTAAGATCATGGAAATAAAGTCTATTGTCTATTGTCTATTGTCTATATAATTTTTCAGAGTCAACAGCGACAAGAAACAGTGGAGCAGACTAACTAGTTGACTGAGCTGAGACGTTTGGCACGCTGTTGCTCTGAGCAGCCACAGCCTTCTAAAATATCATCGACATACGAAATAAAAATTGACGATAAATACTAAAACTTTGTAAAGTGTTTCTTTACGAGTATTTTGATGTAGGTAACAAAGGTATTTTCATTTAAAATCTATTTTTTAAAAAAATTTTTTAATTTAATGTCCTAAAAAAAGGACGTTGGGATCAAACACAAATGTACCTTACGCCCTAAAATAAGGATGTTAGGATCAAACGCAAATGTACCTCATGTCCTAAAAAAAGGACGTTGGGATCGAAAGGGTTTACTGGCATCAATTATAAGATGAGTAATGTAAACTTCTGTAACAAGGAATAGACAGTAACAAGGGACATTATACTTTATTTACATAATGTTGGCGTGGCGGCTCAGTGGCTAAGGCTTCGAACTGCAGAGGGCAAGGTCCAAGGTTTGAATCCCCACTGAGCCAACGGTTGGAACTTCACTCATTGAATAAAGTTTACGCACAGGCCTGTAGGCCCATGTCAACTGCTGAGTGAAGTATTAATATATATTCATAGAGAACAGTTATGGCGTCATTACATTAAAATTCATTGAGTTGGGATAATACATTCATTTGGTAAAATTACGTAGTAAATAAGGATGTTTAGAGTCATGGTCATCTATATATAAAATGAACTAGAAAGATGTAAAAGTTAAAAATTATACATCCAGGAAAATTTACAAAATTTACAGACATTAATTTTAGATATTGATAAATCATCTGCAGTTCTGAAACTTATCAAAATTGGTCTTTCTAGAAGCTACTTGAAAAGGTATTTCTTCATTTTAGCACTGTTGGCATTATTCACTTCAAAACCTTAGCTCCGATGTAAGTGTGTTGAGCTAGTTTATGAACTAGTAGGGTTTAGTAGTTCTGAATTTAGGCTCCTATTGCTTAAGAGGAAGAAGAGCACCTTCAGTAATGAAGGGTGTTACTACAGAGGAACCATGGGTCTTCACAGCAGGAGTCTCAAGGTCCTTGATCTCATAATATTCAGATTGCTTTCTTTTGAAGTACTAGGAATCTGTAAATTTTAGCTCTACAGGAACTTCGCCATGCTATGAGACCATATATTTGATTATTTTAAAATCATTTAATATAATATTTAAGTAACTGTTCTTTAATATTAAATGATTACTAACAGAAAAAAGTTATTGATGATAAGCTACTTTTTTACATTACAAGATTAGTAAACTCTTTGAAACTATTATTTTTTTAAATCTAATTTTATATTTTCCGTATAAAACTTATCATTTTAAAGTCGGTAGATAAAAATCTGATAACATAATTTCAATTTTGACAATTGATAACAATCAACAAGCATAATATTATGGATGTTTACATATTTTTTGTAATACCTTTTTATAACCGTAGTGAAACATGTTGGAAATCCAAGATTTTCCATTCCCGACTTTGTTATATATTTTGATGTAGCTAAAATTATGATCAAGGACCCGAAAAACCCTTTATCAACTATTTTTAATAAAAACTTTAATCATGAATCTCCTTGAATTTTCCACCACGATTGATTTTTCGAATGTTTCCGCAACATCCACAATTTATTTGCTAGTATTATCAGTTGATAAATATAATCTATATGCAAATAAGTTTGATTTTTTCATATTTATTTACTTCTTTTTGTGTAAACCTTTTGAAAATGTTGAAAAACTAGGATTTTTCATCTGTGACTTTAATGTATCATTATTGTGTTATTGAAATAGTAGTAAACAACCTATGAAACCCCTAGTTAATTATTTATAATATAAATTTATATTATTATAGTTTTTTATTATCCTTCATCCACAATCTTAACTTTTCCAGATTTTCCAGCATTCCATTAGTAATTATCAGCTTTTATAAGTAGATAAATATGATTCAAAAACACAACAAATTAATGTATGTATATTTGTTGTACCTTTTATTCGTAACAATCATGATATTGGTGGAAAAGCACAATTTTCCATTCGCCATTTTGTTTTACAATATTTTCTATGTTAAAATCATAATAAGTGACGTAAAAACACCCTAGGTACAAATTTTAACTAAAATATGTAATGTATTTTTCTATTTATTGCAACTATTCACTGCTTTTGTTTAATTGTTGTTTACTATGTAATTGAACCATTTCCCGACTTTACAATTGGTATATTTCTAGTGTTGAGACCTCCCTTAACAAGTTGCAAAAGGTTTCAAATTGATTTATCTACTTTCTATTTAATCCAAACTTTCCTAAAAATTTTTACCTGGTTTCTTGTCATAAAAGCTATTGTTAAAACTATATACCATGGTGGTAGAAATATAAAAAAAATTTCAAAATCTTTATTACAATCACTTGATAACAAATTTCTAAGTTAATATAATTGAGTAAAAATTATAAAAAAGCTAATATGTTAATGAATGTAACTAAAATAAATTTACTCATTTTATATTTTTCTTTTGAGTTGATGCTGAACGTAAAGATATTTTGTCAGAAATATGATTTTATCAGCTTTTTTAGATTATGTTTATGCTTGTGTTCATATTTATTCATATTTTAATACTTGTTTGTAAGTCATATTTAAAACTCCATAACTTTGTTAATACATTACTCTATGGAATGACAGTAAGTATTCTTAATTTACACTGAATACATTTTGCAAATATATATTTTTGTGTTATAGTTGGTAATTCCGGTAGATGCCAATGGTGGACTTCAAGGGTGGTCTATGGCACTTTAATTGAGAGGGGTAGTTTGGGAGATGGTATTATTTTCTTAAACTCTCTTAGCAAAGCATGTTTCCATTAAGTGTTCAGGGGTCTGTGTTTCACAGAACTAGAAGCTAAAGGAGATATGTGGGCCTCTCACAGATGTGGGAGAGTCTCACTAACCAGCCTCATTAACTTGGATCCTATCGATATCTCGTGCATGAGCACCGTTTAGCCTTACGGGAACAAAATGTTCAGCTGCTGAGAAAACTAGAACAGTTGTACGCCACTGCCTTCTAAATGTGATGATATTCAAAGTATTAAAAAACACCCCTTCTCTTCATAGATTACTACTACATTGCATCAGTAATATGTATTTTTGGTCAAAGACCGGTATACGCCAACAATGTTGATACTACTCGAGGAGTCTGGTGTGTCCATGTTGGATGGTAGTCAAGGTTGGTATACGCCAACAAAACTCAACCTTTACTATAGGGTTATTTAAAAGTAAAATAATTGTTCAAAATAAGGTTATTTATGAACAACTAATGAATTTGATAGCCTTATCGGAGACAATGCTGAGTTGAACTTCTTATGTAAGATGCAACAGGACAGCCTACATGTGACAAAACTACAGCCTACATGTGACAAAACTATTATTCATTGTGTCTTGGGAGTGACTGTTCCATCTCTCTATAATCCCAATGGAGTTTTTAAGGAACATTTTTGAGCTTATCAGATTTCTAAATCTAAAAAATGTGCATTAGTTTACTTCCCTGATCAAGGAGCAATACCTTCAAATGTATCCTCGAGGACATTCGACAGTTTTAGCCATTTCAACAAAGAAGTTACTCCCTAATGTAAAGTCAGTTTTTTTCATAAGTAAGAAAACCTAAAATAGTCTTAAATTAATGCTTTTTTAATAATTCAATCCTATTCCATAGTCTCCTTTCTGGAAACCCCTGTAGACAAAAGTTTTGATGGCATATAACAGTCTTTGGTCATATTTTAAAAATATACCTGCTCCCTTAGCTATTATTTTATGTAGGCCTAACCAATAAAATAGTAAAAAATCGGGTTTTTTCTTTTTCTTTTATTAGTCAAGAATGTCATCAGCAGGCCACACACACAAACACACACACCTACACACACCAGACAAAATGCTATGGCTATGTAGCATGTATGTAATGCTACATGCTGGTTAGGCTATATACCTAAATATTTTAATGACTTAGATTTTTTTAATTCCCATCAATGAACATTTTTAAAATAAATAAACTGGTTACTCAGGTTAAGTGTTGGGGAGGCCGATCTTATCATCATGGCAGATTACCAACTTGTGACCTGACTGTTGCGCTGTCCCTCCAGCAATTTATGATAATGTTTGTGATAAGTGATTTAAAATGGTATCTTACATCAAGTTTTGTCAGGCATCTCACTTTGAGGTCGTTGCAGTAATTGTAAACTATCTGGGCATCAGATTTATATTGATTTCATTCTATAGAACACCCAATGGTGATCAAAGCACTTTTTTAGAAAATTTGGGTATACTTCTGTTATCACTGTTAAAATTCAATCTGCCTACTATTGTTTGTGGTGATACTAACATTAATGTTAGAGAGACTAAAAATTTCACAAACAAGTTTTAAAATATACTAAGAACAGTTGATTGATATAATACAAATGATAAACCAATATGTGGACTTGCATGTCTAGATAATGCAATAGTTAAAAGGTTGTATGCTAAAGGGTCTGTTACTGCCAATGTCCTTCGGCCTCCAATCTCTGATCATTATCCTTTAAATATAGAAGTGAAACTGTGCTCATCAGTATGCATGGACTCTATAGACACTCTAAAAGCATCAAATGTGTTTTTGGAGACCTTAATATGAATAGACTCTATGATTATCTACAAACAGTTGATTGGTACCATTTATTTTCTGATATTTTATAAAACTGCCTGTTTGAAGCTTTTATTAAAAAATTTGTTGAAGGTATGGAAATTTGTTTCTCTTATAAAAAATCAATTCTAAAAGATCACCTGGCAAAACTTGAGCTAAGAATAAAGAAATGAAAAATTGGTTTACAACCTTTCATGAATAATAATAATAATAATAATGGCTTTATTGTACAAAAGTGTTTTATACAATTGGCGAACTTAGGACTAATAAGTCCTCTCTTACAGTTAACCCTTTTATGTTAAAATAGTAAATATAACAAAGCCTAAAACATGAAATACAGAACTAAACTAAAGAAAAATAATAATAATAATGACATTACAAAGAAGCAAATAATATAAACTAAATGAACTACTAACATATTATCAACTTTACCATTCTCTCACTCATACACTCGTTCGACCCTAATCCCAAACCCCACCCCCAGCTACCATCACAGACTCATCCGTTCAAAAAGAAAGGCTTTCAATGATGCTGTGAACCGAGCCCAACTGTCATATATCTTTAAATATGGAGAAAGTTTATTCCATTCTCTGCAGGCAGTTACTGAAAATGAATTTGTGTAGAAAGATGTTCTATGAAGAGGAATACGTAATATTGACGAGGCTGAGCGTGTCTCCTTTGCACCAATTTTTGAGTTATATTGAAAGTTTTGAGAGAGGTATTTCGGATTCCCATCATTAAGTACTAAAAACAAAATACTCAATATTTTTAATAATCTAAGGTCGGCCAATTTAAGAATGGAATTTTGAATATAGTATTGAGAGATATGATCATCATATTTTAAATTAAAAATAAATCTAATACAATAATTTTGACAAACCTGAAGTTTATTAGCCAAAGCCACAGTCATGTCATTGTACACAGAGTTGCAATAGATGAAATGTGGAAAGATAAGTGCTTTTACAAGACGAAGCTTTATTTTTACTGGGAGAAAGTATTGAAGTTGTTTGAGGGAATGGATAGAACCAAAAGCCTTTTTACAAACACTAAGCACTTCTTCTTCCCAAGTCATATTCTGGTTAAAAATAACACCTAAATTTTTAACTGAGGTACAGAAAGGCAGAGGGTTGCCATTGACTAGAATTTGTTTGATGTTGTTTATACTGAATTTGGTGTGAAGGCGAGAAGAACAAATAATAATGGGCTGTGTTTTATCCTCATTAAATTTAAGGCCATGATTTTTGGTCCATTTGACTAAATTTTCAATATCTAGGTTAATACAAGTTATTGTTTCGTTTAAGGTACTAATACAGGAGTGAGCATAGATTTGTAAATCGTCAGCATACATGTGATGTTTCGTGAAGGATAAGACTGAGCTAATATTGTTAATATATAGGGAAAATAGCAGTGGACCTAAAATTGAGCCTTGAGGAACACCAGACGAAACAGATTTGAAAATTGAAGTTCTATCGCCCACACGCACACACTGCTGACGATCAGCTAAGTAAGATCTAATCCAACATATGCTGCTATCTGAAAAGCCTAAATTCTGGAGTTTAACCAGAAGAAGGGAGTGATCCACGCAGTCAAATGCCTTAGAAAAATCAAACAAAGTTAAGACTGTACATTTTCTAAGATCCATGGCTCTTCGAATGTCATCTGTGACACAGAGAAGAGCTGTTTCTGTACTATGGCTGGAACGAAACCCTGATTGATATGTATTAAGAATATTATTATTATTCAGAAATGTGTTTATTTGTAAATGGACGATCTTTTCCAGGCATTTAGAAATGGTGGGCAAAATGCTAATAGGCCTGTAATGTTTGGCTTCTGATGGTACAGGTACTTTGTTTAATGGGAGAACAAGGGCATGTTTCCATAAGCTAGGAAAAGTAGTTGTGGCCAATGACTTATTGAATATAGCAGTAATGACAGGAAGAACAGCAAAGAGTATTTTTTTTATCATCTTAATCGAAATAACATCCACTCCTGTAGCATTACTGGTAACTTTACGAAAAGACCTTAGAGTATCAATTTCAAGGACATGTTTAAAAGAGAATCTTTCAAAAGGCAAAGGTGGATTGGGTTGGTTAGATAGTTCCTCTATATATGATTTAACAATGTCTTGGTCGTTTGGAATGGAAGATGAAATAAAAAATTCATTTAGATCATTTAAAGGAATATTGACTGGAAGGGTAGTTTTTGTTTCCCACAACCAAGACTTTTTATATTTCTCCACATGGAGGCTGATGAAATTCCTCGATCTGGAAATAAGTTATGTATATATCGCAGCTTAGCATTGCGAAGCTCCTGCTTAACTTTATTACGTAAAAGTCGATACTGTAACATAAGTTCTGGGTCTCTTGTTCTTTTGGCTCTACGGTATATAGCATCCCGTTTACTCATCTGAGATCGGATTTCATTGGTAAGCCAGGGTATGGAACGTTTTTTAGATATTCTCTTTGTGGTTAAAGGGGCGTGTTTGTTGTAGAGATCCAAAATCCAATAGTTGAATTGGGACAACATTTCATCAACCGTTGGTAGTCCGGTAATAGTTTGCCAAGGGATACGTGCAAGATCTGTAAAAAACAGATTTTCATCAATGTTTTTGAAATCTCTATATGTAATAAAGTTTGCCTTTTGTCTCAATTGTTTGATAGGTATGACACAGAAAACTAGATCATGGCATGATATTCCTGGGATTGGAAGTTGCCCATGGCGAATGACTTCAGATGGATCACTAACGACCAATAGATCGAGCAGAGTGTGAGAATCAGCAGTATGGTGTGTGGCGTCCATAGGAAGAATAGTCATGCTACAAGATTCAAACATTGTAGTCAAATGTCTATATTCATAAATGGGTTTAGTCATAAGAAGGTTAATGTTAAAATCGCCCATAACCAAGACATGAGCGTAGTTTGGCATAAGGTGCAGGAGAGCATTTTCAAATTCAGTTAATAGTCCCGTCCTGGGCGGCCGATAACAAATTCCCAGGAGAAGCTTTTCTTTACTAATAGAGGTTATTTCAACAAAAAGATATTCAGGTTTGGCAGAGTAATCAGGTGGCGAGGTAAGTAATACGTTAGCTTTTAACCCATCCCTAACATAAAGTGCAACTCCACCTCCCGTTTTGTTCACTCTGTCATTTCGAATTAAAATATACCCTGGTATTTCAACTTCGTATGAGTCCAAACTAGGCTTAAGCCAAGTTT
Organism: Stictocephala bisonia; assembly: GCA_035578905.1. Taxonomy (NCBI): domain Eukaryota; kingdom Metazoa; phylum Arthropoda; class Insecta; order Hemiptera; family Membracidae; genus Stictocephala; species Stictocephala bisonia. The sequence goes on along the minus strand of JAQJVL010000059.1, from coordinate 2,579,013 downwards.
CTGAAACACCAATTAAGTCTAAATTTGAATGATCAAAAATTGCTCTAACCTCATCAATATGACACAGCAAGGATTGTGCATTAAAATGACAGGACTTAAGAGATTTGTGGTAGGGAGCAAGATAAGAGGCGAGAAGGTCAGCCGTGTTTGGAAGATTAGACGAGCAATCGTGCTCGGCGTCACAGTCGGCAACAAGTAAAGCCACTACGAAACAATGGGTCCGTGAGCCAGCCGCGGACAAGGGCCAGAGGATGACAGGTCGACAAACACACACTCACACATACCCAAATTTACAACAATAGACATTGATTTAAAATTATAACAAAAAACAGAACGTGATGAACAGCTACAAGAAAAATTTCAAATGGCACACATGAATCATCTGTGGGCAGTAAGGTATGATTTGTATGTTGAGGAAACCAAAAGACTATATGCTGAAACTCGAAAAAAAATAGAAGAGTACAGTGACATAACCAACCTCTCTTATACGTACAGTGGCACTGACCCACCAAACCACCCAACTCCCCTACAAAGTACAGAGGTACTGACCCACCCAACCCCCTTACACGTACAGTGGCACTGACCCACCAAACCACCCAACTCCCCTAAAAAGTACAGAGGTACTGACCCACCCAACCTCCCTTACACGTACAGTAGCAGTGACCCACCAAACCACCCAACTCCCCTACAAAGTACAGAGGTACTGACCCACCCAACCCCCTTACACGTACAGTGGCACTGATCCTCCAAACCACCCAACTCCCCTAAAAAGTACAGAGGTACTGACCCACCCAACCTCCCTTACACGTACAGTAGCAGTGACCCACCAAACCACCCAACCCCCTTACAAAGTACAGAGGTACTGACCCACCCAACCTCCCTTACACGTACAGTGGCACTGACCCACCAAACCACCCAACTCCCCTAAAAAGTACAGAGGTACTGACCCACCCAACCTCCCTTACACGTACAGTAGCACTGACCCACCAAACCACCCAACCCCCTTACAAAGTACAGAGTTACTGACCCACCCAACCCCCTTACACGTACAGTGGCACTGACCCACCAAACCACCCAACTCCCCTACAAAGTACAGAGGTACTGACCCACCCAACCCCCTTACACGTACAGTGGCACTGACCCACCAAACCACCCAACTCCCCTACAAAGTACAGAGGTACTGACCCACCCAACCACCTTACACGTACAGTGGCACTGACCCACCAAACCACCCAACTCCCCTAAAATGTACAGAGGTACTGACCCACCCAACCTCCCTTACACGTACAGTAGCAGTGACCCACCAAACCACCCAACCCCCTTACAAAGTACAGAGGTACTTACCCACCCAACCCCCTTACACGTACAGTGGCATTATACTATAATCACCACTGGCAGTATCACAAGTTGATCACATAAACCGATCACTAAAAATTTGTTGTCTTTACAGTGCTATTCTAACTATGTAAACCATTTACGGGACACAATTAAAACTAACCCTTAAAATAGACAAAATATAGCAAGTAGTTTTTTTTTATATATATAAGTTTGATGCAGTTGATTGTTAACAGGCCTTAATGTAAGTTCCTCATAGACACTATTCTGCGTCTGTATATTTGCCTTGATTATATGAGAGTATTGATAGATTATTTATGATTTTTTTAGCCGAGGAGGAAAACACATTTTCTCATACTGGAGTAGTGCTGAACTCTCATAGGCACAATTTCCTATGGACTACCAGCTAAAAAACCCCATCATCTCTAAAGACACTAACCTGGAACCGTTTAACATATAATCAAGGCTAGTCCATGGTCATTAGCCCTTCAAGCACATCAGAATTGATCTCTTAGTTCAGGACGATCAAGATCGATCTTAATCACCTTAAGCAATGTTTCAACGAAACACGCTAATGTAATTGAAGACATCTGTAGATAATTGTTCGGCTAAGGGTATGTCAACGTTTGAAGGACCCCCCCTTCAAACCGCTGTACGTTTGTGTGCGGTAATGAAAGATATTCTCTTGTTTGTTGATCCTTCCTGCTGAAACTTCGCCCGTGTGATGTCAAGCGATATGTGCGTAGGTTTTAACACAGTTTATACCACGTGGGATTACCGTGTTTTGTTCAAGGTACCGTGTCATAATCAAATAAATAAATTACGTTATTAAAATAATGGAATCAACTACTGTTAATATTTTGCATTGTCTTAAAACTAGAGGACACCTCTGCATGCTTCGCCTGCTAAACCAGCCAGTCGTAGCTCGTGCCACTTGGCTCCTGTATGTGAGTCGTAACTGTCAAGTGACTGTGGTGTCGCTGTGTTAACACTTTCCTCTGGGTCATAATTTGATTTTTCTTGAATTTCGTGTCATTTTCCCTTTCATATTCTGCGACACCTCCTTTGTCTACTGAAACACTGGCTTTCTTTAAAACTTTTCCAACTATGAATTCATCATCAGTTTGCTGCGTGTTGCACTTATGTTTAAGGTGGTGCAATCGGTTTTCGGCGAGTTAATTATTTTATAGTTAATTTTATAATAAAAATTAGTCAAGGTACCTTCTCTTGAGACCAGCACAATCCACTTTAAAAACTATAAGCTTGCATGCATTTGAGTTGTACTAATCCACTGACTGCAGTACTACTACTGTGGACTACTGGCGTGAGGGACTGCAGCTTCATCACACCGCCAACCCCCCTCCACGCTCTCTCAGTCCAGCACCCACCTCCTATTCCACGCACCTTGGGTGCTTTCCCCATTCTGTGAAGGTACAGGTGGAAGTTCCTGAGATCAAACAAAAACTGGGTTAAATAGTACCCCAAATCTCCATGTTCACAGTCTGTCCACATTCGGTCATTGGGGATCAGCCTGGCTGTCCATCTGTCCTTTTCTTGACCTTCTTGCTGGTCCGCCAATCCCAAAGAGTGTGATCGAGCTCTTTGGTGGCAACAATCTCTCTACCAAGCTCAGGTTTCCTCCAGTTAATTGCCTACCTTTCACATGCCAACAAGTGGACACGTGCAACTCTGGCGATTACCAAGATTGCCAGCTCCGAAAACATGCGATAAACAGAAGTGATTCGCAATGGACCCGCAATGCAGCATGCTCAAAGCTTGCCAGAAGGTTTCTGTAGCATTTATTATCAAGAGACCTCCATTCCGTAAAATAGGACTAACTTAACTGAAGACATAAACAAACGATGCTTGAGAAATAGGGATGTCTGTGTGTCTGTGACATAACCCTACCAAGAGAAACAACACTTTGGGAGGCCTTGTCGCCGATACATCGTATCTGCTCTCAGAAGCTCATCTTTTAGTCAATAATCACTCCTAAGGACTTAACATCATGCTTGGTCTTGATCTCAAGATCTTCTACTCGCAGGGGGATGATAGTCGGAAAGAGGTTATTTAAATTATTTATGAATAGAAAATTATTATTCAGTAATAATAATAATCTACAATTGGGCGTAAAAGGACCATGTGTGTTAGACAGCATTTGGTTAACACATCAGGTCTTGACACCATTAGTTCAAGTGTTCGTTACCAGGATTTGTCAGAGCTTCTAAATTGCTTCGCATGCTTGATCAACACGAGGGATGGACTTTTTCGTCCACCATTCCGAGACTCAAACCCAGGACATGAAGCTCTAGAGGTGAGTTTTCCATAACTATGTGCCACTCAACCACTTGGCTTCTTTTTATATGAACAATATCACAAGTGGTTATATAGTCCTGATCAAGCCATAGCAATTTTGAGAATCTTGCAAACAAAAATTAAAAATTTCCTTACCGTATCAGAATTTAAAATAAGTTTTAAAATATGCTAGCTTATAAATGACAGTGCTCAGTGAAAATTAATAACAAACCATTACTAATCCCAATTTTATTGGATCTATGCATTCTCGAGTTCTTGGAACTGAGTAGTTGAAGGTTAGATTTGTGATTAGTGCCTCAAAAATCTATATTTTTGTGAATTATTTGTGAATATTTGTGAATTACCAAATACAGTAAACAATGTTTTATCCAGACTAATGTGGCGGTATCCCGATCTGGATTAAAAAATACAAGATAAAAAATGGGTAAATATCTGTAAAAGTTGCCTACATGGTAAAATAGGCAATGTACAGCAATGTACACTTCACAGAGGTGCACAGATGGTCCGGCCTTGCTTCATTTGCATGAAAATATTCTGGGAACTGAAAGAATGCCCGATAACAATACGCCACCATTGCTAAACTTGACCAAAGTCAGTGTTTTTATATAAATTAACAACAAAAAGCTGAATCTACAGGAAGCAATCCAAACAATGGGCTACATTTGTTGGCTATTCTTGTGATTAAGATGGTCGGGACAATGATAAACGTCTGGATAGGAAAGTCATATGAATAAACCAACTTCATGCCATGTAAAGTAGCGTTTAATAACGTTTACTATCACACTAGAAAGTATTTATTCAGCAGTATTTAGTATTCTGCATATTCATAAACATACTATAACCTTAAATGTTTACATACGCAACTCAGCGGCATCTAATAGAAACAATAAATAACATGCGACATGACAGCTAGCAACGCTAGCACTCCGTGTGGATCGCCCAAGAACAAATCCAAATACAATACATAACGTACAGTTTGCTATATACCAGGAAGCATGCTGTATGATACTAAGCAAGCAATGCGGCTGTAATGAGTTTATCACCAGCACTGCCATGAGAGAATGATGTTTAATGTTACTTCGGCGGTGCAACAACTTTAGAAAACAAATATTCACTGTCCATCGGATCAGTAAGCTGATCCATATAAACCAGAATCCGGATAATTTAGTCCGGATAAGACAAGGTTTACTGTACCAAGTTATTATATTGTGTTTATTATAAATTTAATTACCTATTGTTGGCTACTAATGACATGTATAGTGCTTTAATTAATGAGTCAAATAATGTATTGAAGAACTTTGACCAGTGCTCTGAGGTGTTTTTAATTTCTTTCGTGGTAAGAAGGTTCCTGATTCTTGGGAATTTTTGGGTCAAAAAAGATTGGTTTGCGATGATTGCAAAAATTCAAAATCAATCTCAAATGGCATCAACTGACCTGAGGTATTTTGCTCTAACTAGGGAGTTTTTAAAAATATGTTGGATTGTTTCATGCAGTTGGTTTTATCTGAGCTGAAGAACCAGGAATCTCAATTTGAAGATCTTAAAAACCATAATTGATTTGTTAGAGATTTCCAAAGCTTCTAGTGTTTAAAAACCAAACAGACCCTTTTGATTCTTGTCGTCTTCAAATACTAGATATCTAAGAGTGAATCGAATCATATCTGACATGACCAATGTATGCCAACAAATGAGGGGATGGGTGTGAGATGAATAAAAGATAGTAATGAGGAGGATTTTCAAGAAATGCAAACTGTAATTAAACTTTACATATATGATCTCACTTTATATGTAATGAAAAACCCACATTTATTGAATTTTACTAGTAATGTTCACAGTCATATATCCGTAATAAAGACAAAATAACTAATAGTTTTCATAGGCTTAGTAAATCCATGAAGAGTCATATAGTTATTTAATTATAGATTTACAATAAGCTTTAACATATTATTCACAGAGAGAAACTATTTAAGCTGAAATTGTACAGTCGGCTCCTCAAATCTCCATTTTATTCACTACAGGAATTTTTTGATTTGAATGTAGAATTTTAAATTGTTATATTTAGTTGTTTTGTCTTAAGTTCAATTTTATTATGTTTAAATTTTATTAATTGTTAAGTTTGAAATTTACTAAAATAGTTAAGTCTATATTTTGTCAATTGTTAAAATTTTGTTTTTAATTCAGTGTTTAAGTTTGTTATGATTTTGTTGGCTTATTGATTGTTGCATTTTTTGTTGACTATTTATATTAACATCATTCAAATAGGCTTACGCTATTCTGTTTTGTGGGTTTCAGGTTTTAGCTGTATGATCAATTTAACTAGTTCCATGGGCACAAACCTCCCCAGACTTATTTTAATCTCTTTTTATTGTTAATTGGTGTTTTCCTAATTGTCATTTTCACATTTATTTTATGTCTTAGTTTTAGATGTTGGCGGCAATCTGATGTTGTCAATACTTGTAAAAGTTTTACTGCAAGAAACATGATTTGATTTGATTTGAATTAGGAAAAGCAAATTGGTAATGGAACACTTAAAGAACTTTAAAGAGTGATACACTCATTTTGTAAATAACATAAAACGAGTAATTTTGATTTTATTATTATTAATTGATAGTGAAGGAGAACTATCATAGAAAGTAATAAACTCATCTGTTCATCAAGATTTTCAAAAACATAAATAAATTGTATAGTGATATACAAGAATAAGACAAATACCTTATAACTAACAAAAATTATGTTCATATAAACTTTTTGATTTTCATGATTAAATAAGTAATCACTTATGTTTGAACACCAAATCTCTCTAAACAATATTTGGATAGTAATTAATTGCTAAAAAGATAGACAACAGTAAAACCTTTATAGATAATTAAAAAACAAACTGTCTTAAAAAACAATTTTATAGACTTAATTTTAAAAGTTATTATTTAAATTTTAAGAATAAATTAACGCCAGGTTTGTAAAATGTCAGTATCTTAACAGTTTAAAAACCTTTTTAAATAAATGTTGAACCTATTCAGCTAAAACATGGCATATAATAAAATAATACAATAAAGGAATTGAGACAACAGAGAGAAACCTTCATTTGAAAGAAAAAAAGACGTTAAATAATGGCAGAATGGTGGATGATTGCTTCAAGCACAGCACTAACCCTTGGGAAATAACCATCTGAGCATGCATGTGAGAAGAAATAATTAGAGATTGCATCCAATAGTGTGCCAAAAGTATGTCATGCGATGGCAGGGCCAGCACCTGGTCAGTCCCTCCCTTACTCCTCCCAAATCCACAAGGATAAATGTAGACATTATTACTAGAGATGTATTAAGATGTACATTAGTTGTAATCCCTATATAACAGCCAATGAGGCGTTCTCTGTGGCCATGAGAAAGCGACCTCTTTGTGGTAAACGTCAACAAACTCATTGCTTCTTGGGCTTGTTTTTGAAACCGAAATTAAATGTACATTGGGAGCACGGAAAACAAAATCACGGGCTTTGATAGTTGAATGTTTTTGAAACACCAATTGTTTAATTTTTTAAAATTACAAGTAAATGTTTTTTACATGTAATTTCTAAACCCTTAGTAAAGTATCTACTAGAACAAAACCTTTCATAAATTACATATTTCAAGAAAATACTAGGACCTCCTAAGGCAATGCCTGTTTTAGAGGTTCCTTCTTTTCAAATAAATCTTAATATGCGCATGAGCAAATAATATTAATTTAAAATAAAAAATCCCAATTCTTCAAAATATAAACACTAATATAAAAACATAAATAGCTTAAACCTTAACTCTAAATTTAATGTTATCCTAACCCTAACAGTATAGCTATATAATACAATAATAGGAAACAAAATAAAAACGAAACAATTTATGACTAACCAAATATCAGGCTTGGGACTAATGATTAAAAATAATTAACGATTAAGTTCAATCGTTAGTTTTTCTGTTAACTTTTCAACTTATTCGTTAGTTTTGGGGATGTTTAACTTTTAACTTTAACTAGTTAACAAATTCACTAACGATTAAACCAACTCAGTTAGTTTTACAAACGAAGTACGGTTTGTCCCGTGGAATGTAGACAATGGCGGTATTTAAGAAGTTATCAATCAATCAATTTTAAGCAAATTCATAAATCAGTAAATCTTGAACAATAAAACCTTTCAAATTCTTCTAAATAGTTTGAAAAGGGAATGAGAATGAGATATAATAAATTATCTTATAAGATAAAAAATTATGTTTGATAAACAGTCTGGTTTAAAAAAGGATTCAAATGCAGAAGATCCTTTCAGCAAGCTCATGCTAATTATTTTTACAAACTTAAACTAAAATAAAAACATATCACGCCTATTCCTTGAGTAAAAATGCTTTTTATTTACTAATTCATAATATTTTGGTAAAAAATTGAATGTAGTATGGATTCATCAGCATCTTTAAATTAGTTTGAATCAATCAAAAAAGTAGAAGACCAGAACAATGAAAAGTAAAAGATATTCTTAGTAAGGAAAAAATTAATTACTTTTTGAGCCCCCAAAGATAACTAAGACTAATTCTCTTGGATGATTTATTTGCCATTTTCATAAATTAGTTATTACTGCATCTGTTTTAATGTGAAACCACAGCGTTTACGGATGATGTAGTATTTATCCACTCTTACGCCAAACAGAATTTTCTCAAAAAATGAAATAAGAGTAAGTACAAAACTTGTAATCAACAAATTTCCCCGCGCCCGAGCGTTTACGGCTAAATAACACACTTTTCCCTTATCTTTATGGTAGGTAATTTTTGTGTGGGAAAGAAGAGGGCTATATCCCTGAATTGGGAATCTTCTTGGCAACAAAGCAAACCGTTTGTATTCTTTCTAAATGGTCAATATCAATGTCATTCAAATTTTATTTGAAACAATGTTTTTTTTATTTTCTGTACTGGCTAACTTATCGTAGGCTAAATTAGTATCAAATTGTTTTCGACCTGTTACTAAGTAACAGTATTGTTTATATACTCGATTCTTACATGTTTTGATTCCTTATGAAATGTTCAATAAGTAATACTTATTTTGGGTGCCTATTTATATCTTGGCCCAATTTATTTCAGCTCTTGAAAAGACAAATGTGCTGTTGCGCGCCAGACTGTCTGGACTCTTGGTAATTTCACTCGGCCGCTACGGCTTGCATACGTTGAAATTGCTTGTAATATATTATTATTTTCGTGATTAATGTTTGATTTTGTGTTATTGATGATTTACAGTCATACTTTTACTCATAAATTTAGTTTTTACATCACTAGGACATAATTGTTTAACTCTTTGTACAAAATATTTTGTTCTCAAATTTCATACTTAGTATTTCTTTTAGTATAATAAAATAATTATAACCATTATACCTGAATAAAAATTATGTTTTCTAAAAGGTAATTTCATGTTGTACAAAATAAACTTTTATTTCATGAAATAAATGTATATTTGTTATTTTTTTCCTACAAATTTGCATATAACTACAATTTTAAAAAAATTACAAATTTTCAAAACATTTCTTAAAGTAGAAACAGTTATAACAATTTGAACCAAACTTCTACTATATCTTGAAAAGAACCTTTTTTTACACACTTTTTATATTTTGATTTTGCCAGTAAAAATTGTGTTATATTTTATTATTACGGTTACTTTTAAATTTTATATCTCAAGATTTACAAACTTTCATATTTTACTTACAATAAAAATTATATACATATATATAAAAGAGTGAAAAGCATAAGAAAAGGTTACCTAGCTATTTCTGAACAAAACAATATAAAACGTGGTACAGTTTAGTGCAAAAAAGTATTTTTCACAGATTTTTAAAGTATTAAGCTGAAAACAGTGAAAACTGGCTTGCCACTAAAGAGTTTCTTAGCTGCTACCTCTAGGATTAACGCATTATTGTTAAATATTTATTTATTGTTCGATCAGTTTATTCTATTTGATTAGTATAAATATTTAATACTATTGTCAGTTTTAGAATGTATAACTAATGCACACACACCAGTGATGGCAACATAAAAAGACTGAAATAGATTTACATTGATTTAATTGTTAATTAATTGTACTGTTTTTACTGAACTATTGTCAACTGGTTGCAGGTGTTATCATTTATTAGTCATGCACTTTTCAATGTAATCATGAAAAACAGAAAATAAATGAATTCTTATATAACTTTCCATTTACCTTTCAACTAAAACAACAACATTTAATATCTGGAGCTGTACAGTTTAACTATGAAAAAAATAATGATTTATTTGTATTAGAATTATGTAAAGGCTCATGTCTTATTGTTATCAGAAAAGTGAAAATAAATCAACACAAATTGGCAACACTTTGCACATCACACATCGGAAAATTTGTTTGAATATATAAATAATTTAAACTTGACTTATTTTTTCCAAATTAGCTAGGCTTGAAGTCAATTGAAATAAATATTTACTATTGGTAAATGTCAGTTCAGGTCTTAGAGTTGATTATCCTGATTGAATAATTACCACAAAATATGAAACAGAATAGTTTTAGTGTGCATTGGAATAATTAATGTTTGTTCATAAGAGAGTCTGAGGTGGGGAAGAGACTCCCCACATATTGGGATTTGTTTAAGTGAGCAAAATGATTTCCAATTATCTCACTCAGTTAACAAAATTTAAACATATTATTTGTTGCCGTAAAACATTGGGTAGGTTTCTGAATGTTAATTGAACTGCAGAAATGAGAGAGAGAAAGTGTTGTCATTTTGTAATTGGACTGTAGAAGTAAACAGAACAGTAATTAATGGGGTGTGGCTTCAATTTTCTGTTCTTTTCCATTAACTCCATATTAGCTAATGTTTTTTTAAATCCATTAATGCATTACCAATCATGGATTATGTGAAAAATGCAATACTTTTCTGTACTATCACATTCACTAGCAATACTTAGCATATTCCAACTATAATTTTTAGCAAGTCCAAACAACAAAGATAAATAAAACAGAGTAACAAAATATGTCAAAAACTCTTTCCAAATGTTATGGGTGGTACTGAAAAAAATGGAAAATCAAAATTAAAGTAGTAGTGAATTAGCAAAAAGGATAAAACTATTTTAATAACATCTACAACTTTAAAAAGTTAATTATATAGTTTACTAAGTCTTACAAACAATTCTTGTGTAGTTTTTTAGAGTGATTTCAGAGGTAAAACCTAAACTATGCAAGGCTAAAATTTGAGTAATAGTCCTGACAGATTACTTTTTGATTTGTATTTATTTTTAAAAAAATAGGAGGTTAATTCACACGTCGGTATGATAGGATTGATGCAGCTTGTACTGTGGACCGACGCATTATAAGTTGTAATGTTTCAAACACTGAACTAAATTAATAATCAATTAAGCCCTTCAATATTAGTAAGAGCTGGAGTCTCTCAGGGCTCCATGCTGTCTGAAAATCTATTTTTTATTTTTAATAACGACCTGTTAGACCAACATTTCACATTTTCAGTTAGTGTGTTTGCCGATGACATTGCACTTGTATCCTCCAACAAAAATGAATTAAATTTCCAAATGAGTATTAACCATGATTTGAACATTTTGCGGTCATGGTGCTTCACGAATGAAATGTATGTCAATGTAAAAAAAAAAACTAAATATGTTAACTTTCACACAACGGGCTTTAGATTCTCAAACCCTATAGTTTATCATAAATTTGATTATGAAGGTGAGCTGTGTGGCTGTAGTGCTGTTCAGCAAGTCCCACCTTTAAATATTTAGAGTTAATTTTAGACAGCAAAATGTCCTGGAAAAAGCATTTTTTGTGATTTGATAAATAAAACTAGATTTAATGTAAGAAAATTTTACTTTCTTAGAAACTTTTGTAATGTAAATTTACTGCGAACTCTGTACTATGGTCTGATTCATTCAAGGATACAATGCGGCATTATATGTTGGGGGGAACTTGTAAAACAGCTATAAATACTATTAGAACAATTCAAAACAAATTTATTCGAATAATACTGAAAGCAAATTCAACAGTCTCATCTTACCATTATTCTATTTATTAAAAATATTACCCATCCAACATTTATTGATCTATAAAACATTTAAATTATTTTATATAAAGTGGCAATACTGGCAATAGAGGCTCAACCAGAATTCATCACGATATGAGAAGTAACAAGAATAGATTATTTATCAAACCCAAAGTAAACAAAATGTTCTTCAAATAATCTTTTAATTACTTAGGCCCAAATTATTTCAATAAATTACCATTAAACATTAAAGAAAGCAATAACAATAAGGAATTTTGCCACAAGCTAAAGAACTGATTATACACTATACACAACACAAGTTCTCTGAGCCAGGCCTTAACTTAGAGTAAATGATGGGAAACATTAGTTTATGAACTGTCAAATATTAATTTTAATTTAATTATAAAATAGGGTTATTTTAATAGTAGTTTGAATTTAATGAACCCTACAGAATGCCATATTAATTATATACAAGACTGTAATACATAAAAGAGACTGGACTGAGTTATTTGTTAATTTATTTTATTATTATTATTATCATTTTTGTTTACCAACCACATTACTGGAAACGGTGGTTAGTATTATTCACACAAGTTTTATGTTCATTTAATTGTCAAGATATTGTGAATAAAATCATTATTTCATTAGATACATCACTCAGCACATTGTAGCAGATCCCATGAGTACTATGATAGATTCCGAGATGCCAATCTGTATTTATATATAGGTCAATCAGAACAGTCAGACTGACTTTTTTTTCCAAATTTAGTTTAGGCTTAAATAATCATTTGATTAAAAACTTTAATTAATTTACCTTAAAATTGTAATTAATAAAATACTAACTCGTTTTGACAATCTTTTAAATATAATGTATAATTACAGACATGCTTGGTTTGGAAATAAAATTGTTAATTTCAATTTCGATAATGCAATAACATATATTTTAATTCTATAAATCATATTTATATAGAGAAACGACTAAATAAACACTATACAACATGCATTATAACATTTTAATGACATATTAATCAGTCATAATTTGGACAGTATTAAAAATATATGGACAGTTTATTTTCAACTATTTGTGAAGGGTTTTAATATATTTTTTGCATCAATATGGCTCGTTTGGAAATTGAGCACAGAAAGGTGTTAATCTTGGTAGGTAGTTTCCTGCCGGACGACATACAAATTTTGTAATAGTCATTCTAAACTTTTCGGACTCTTCTCCTTTTCTTTGCCTTCACCAACAATGTCAATGGATTATTGGCATTGGTGTCTAGTTGATTTGACATACTCTTAAGGTTGATATGCTAACTCGGTAAGTTTATAGATTAACTGTTATTGAAACTTATTATAGAAAGCAAATTCTTTGGGTTTCTTATTATATTTGCACCTTCAACCACTCTGTAGGCCAGTAGCGGCTTGTGGACTGCAAGTGTAGAGGGGTGGCGACGGGAGCTTGGGGGGGGGAGGGGGTTATGGAATATCTCCCAAGCAAGATCTAGAGTTCTAAGGTCCTCTCCCAGAAAAAATTAAAAACAAATATAAAGCCAAAATTAAAGTTTTTTGTTAACTCTAAAAAATATTAGAATTTTAAGTATTTAATTAATAATAGAGCATATAATTATAATTTAAATGTTGCAGAACTATCATAATCAATGTCAACACATATAAAATAATTAAATAAATATCATCACTAAAGTACGCACAAACGTCTAATCACGCACGTTATTGACTGCCGTACCAAACAGCTGATTCTCCAGCCACGCCAAACCCGGCAGCCGGCCCCCAAACACTCCTATTACATTCGCAGATACCCCCCTCCCACTACTGTTTCTCCTATCCTATAGCATTGCTACTGGCGGGCGCTTCGGCAAGAGCCCCGCGTACAGACCAACCTGATAACATTCGTTTTGGTTAATATAACTCATTAAAAATATATTGAGTGCTTATGTCCATCGAGTCATATTATAAGTTCTGTAGTCTGTAAGGTATTTATGACAAAATGTGTTGTAATTGTAATTCTATTGGAGGGGCTACGCCCTAGAGCCCTTATGGGCGAGCCGCTACTGCTGTGAGCTAGCCAAGAGTTGACTATCATACTACCCAAAATAAATTCTTCAGCTACCTTATGGTACCAGCTTTTCTAAATGGGATACTACAGAGTGAAATTTGAACTGATTCAATTCAAATATTCTTTGTTTAAACAGTTCAGGACTGCATAATAGTGTCATTACAGTTTATACACTTACAACTTAAAAAAATATCAACTTAAGACATGTGCATACGTCAATGAACAATAAAAATAAACAAAAATGAAACTGGTAAACCAAATACAAGCAATCTTAACCTAGCTCCCTTACATACTATATTTAAATATTGCTGGAAAGAAACTTCCGAAAACTGTAAGGGCAACTCTCATATAGAAGCAATTTTTCCTTCCTGGAAAAAATTCTGGAATTGGATCATAACGGGGGGGACTGTTATGTTGATTCCCATTTTGTCTTATTATATTCAATGACTGCTAGGGTCTTATGTTAGGCTTGCCACATCTAATCTTCTTGTCAGTGTCTACAATGGGACTCTGATAGATCGATTGTATTGATATGGGTGACTATGAGAGGTAAATGAGTGTGATGAGTGTAGATGAACGAGTGTAGTCATCGTTACTAAGATCGACTGTTCCTCAGAAAGAGCCATATATTAATAGGCTAATAGCCAGGGCAATTAAGGGACCTATAGCTTTACATGGGATCCGATCCACTTAGTATTGGTCTGATTTTCAAGTAATTTGACAAGCCACATACTCAGTTCTCAATCTTACATAACATCCGGACGCTGACTACCACTCAACATAGACAACCCAGACTTCTCTAGTAGTATCCACGTCAATGGCCACCATTGAGTGGACTGAGTATCTAGAATTAGTATCTTGAGTACCGAGTATAGAATCTATCGTCTACTATCTCCATGACACTTTGTCCCCAAGTAGTTGGGTTACAGTACTACCCCATTTGTGCCAGCACTTATTAGCTTCTTTCTATATCATACTTTTTTTAACATCAATAAATTATAAATTAACATGGAATTATATCAGATGTGTCTATAACCTTTTGATGAGTTTTATAAAACTTTTATAAAGTACAATTAAAAATGTGTAAATTTTCATAAAAATCTGTCACATTAAATTTAAAGAACATTTCACTAGGCAATGAACATTGCCGAGTGGTAAAAAAAAATTCAATGAACCCCTCAGTGCGGGATGAAATTATAGTGAACAAGTCACCATCCATGTTGAAACGGACAAGTGGTCTAGGGTGTTGTACTGTGGCCACCTAAAAAGCCAAGGAAGTTTGAATCAAACTGAGGCTGGTACTCTTTCTGAGCAATTGGTCGGTAGCGTAGTTGGTTCAATCCCAGCTTCATAAGCTAAAGGTTCTCAGTTCGATCCCAATCAGAGTCATAACACATTTTGAGAAGGATCAGCTGATAACCACCGGCTGTTCATTTGTCATTGGGCTATTAATTAATGACACTTTCTAAGGAACAGTCGGCCTTAGTTTGTAACAATGACTACATTCGCTCATCTACACTCATCACACTCATTCGAAATCCATATTCGCCCATATCTTGACGATCGGCGTCTTATGAATAAATAAAAATAAATAAACAACTGTAACAGAGGCACTGGTCTGTGGCGTGGTGTGTAGGTCCACCTTAAATAAACAGTGTCTGGCTTGAAGTTGGTGGACTTTGACAGGATAATTGCTCCTATTATATTTGAACAGAACAAAATCTGCTTTGTAAAGATTTACTAATGGTAAGAGGAAGAGGTTTTATTTAATTAGCTGTAATTTTTTGTTTATTTAGATTTTAAATAGGTGAAAATTACATTAAAAACATATAAATAACTGGACTTGTATTGAATTTAATAAATAAACATTTCAAATTAATATCAGGAAAGAAAATTCCCTCACAGCAGGTTTAATTCGGAAACAATAAAATAGGTAAATGATAAAATCATCAATGTATTACATATGAATGTATCTTAGATTTGTTTGAATAAAAAAAGTTCAGAAAAATACTACATAATTAATCGTACAAGTTTATTAAACCAGATCTGTGAAGGACTCGCCACTAAAAGCAGGCAGCATATTGTTCAACAAGAAAAGAGAAGCATTTACTACAAGATAACAGGTTTGAACATTTTATCAGTAGAATTCCAAAATATACAAACTGTTGATTTAAATTACTCAGGGATTACCTGAAATTACCTGTTAATGTTTGTAGATAAAGCATTAAAACAATATTTTAAGTTTTGTTTACCTAAATCACTCTTTCTGTCCTCCAACATTAACAGCGGACTTGAATTCATAAACTTTCCTTAAAATAAAAAAAAACATTTTTTCTTTTAATCTATTATTATCAGACATCTACTGTATTCCTAAAATACCGGGTGTTTCAAAATGAATAGCGGGGTTTTAGTGTGTTATAATATTTATTACATCAAACTTACAGCCACAAGGGATATATCAAATGAAAGAGAAACTCAAACAGTTTTGTTTGTTGGCATCAGTGCGGAATGTTTCCGCCGCAATCCGATAGAAAGCGCTAGTAGCAAAGATGGCGACTAAAGAACAGAAAGCGTTATGTGTTTTACAGTTTGCAAAGACGGAATCTGTTGTTACTGTGCAACGTGCGTTCCGGATTAAGTTCGGTTGTGATCCTCCAGGTGATAACAATATTCGTAGATGGTATCATCAGTTTGAAGACACTGGCTGCCTTTGTAAAGGCAAGAGTACGGGACGACCAAGAACTAGTGAAGAGAGCGTTGAGCAAGTGCGTAATTCGTTCACGCGTAGCCCTATGAAATCCGTTCGGAAGGCTAGTCGTGAATTAGCAATTCCTGTGACGACTGTTTGGAGAGTTTTGCGGCAACGCTTGCAACTACGTCCTTATCGTTTGCAGTTGTTACTGGCTCTGAAGCCTACTGACCATGTTTTACGTGCCAACTTTGCTAACGACATGTTGTTGAATGACAATGAAAATTTTCTGGATCTTGTCGTATTCAGTGATGACTCGACCTTCCACCTTAGTGGTCAAGTAAACACCCATAATGTTTGGATTTGGGGTTCAGAAAAACCCCGCATAATGGAACAAGTGCAACGAGACTCCCCTAAATTGAATGTTTTTTGTGCCATATCCCAACAGAAAGTTTATGGTCCTTTCTTTTTTGGTGAAGCAACTGTAACTGGTCCCTCTTATCTGGATACTCTACAGCTATGGCTCTTCCCTCAACTGACACAGGATGAACCAGAGAACTTCGTCTTTCAGCAAGATGGTGCGCCGCCTCACTGGCATAACGAGGTACGCGATTGGCTTAACCTCACAGTACCCGACCGCTGGATTGGCCGTAAGGGGCCTAATGATGGCGCTTGTTATCCATGGCCTCCACGGTCACCCGACCTAACGCCGTGTGATTTCTATCTTTGGGGGTTTATTAAGGATCAAGTGTATGTGCCTCCAATGCCAGCCAACCATCCCGAATTAAGGAACAGGATTGAAACAGCTGTTGCGGCAATTACTAATGAGACACTAACCAAAGTTTGGGAAGAACTCGCATATCGTCTTGACGTGTGCCGAGTAACGAATAGTGCTCACATTGAACACTTGTAGGCTATTATGTAAAACTGTTTGAGTTCCTCTTTTGTTTGATATATCACTTGTGGCTGTAAGTTTGATGTAATAAATATTATATCACTTTAAAACCCCGCTATTCATTTTGAAACACCCGGTATTTATCTAAGGGATAAGTTTTTTTTATTATTATTTCATTAGTCACTACATTTATAGTTAAGGATTGCCCAAATCATTTTAACCTCCATTCCTTCGAAAAATTTCTATAGAAATGACAATAACATATATTAGTAAATATTTATATTTGTTATAAGTACCTTTAAAATCAGGATATGTATTGATTGATCCAGTCAATATAGTTGGCAATATCAGTGAAGACCACATAGTGGTTGGTATCGCAGACTCGAAGTCCTTGCTTGGCGACAGTTATACTGACCAAACCTCGCAGATACCAAATGTTGTCTATTTGGAACACCATGCCTCCGCCACTGTCTCCGTTACACACGCTTGTCCCTGCAGCAGACCCAAACTCGCTCTCAACTGGGGCCGGTGAGAGCTTACTTAGCACTTAAACTTAGTCACTTAAATCATTTTACAATAGATAAGTATATTAACTTCTTTGTATGCATGAAAATGATTGATTGATATTTAAAATGTATGATAGATTAATGTTTATTAAAATAAGCAGAAAGGTAATGACAGTTTTACAAGGAGAGAACCACAAAACTCTTTCCCCCATCGTTGTTAGAATGTTTTCTCGACCTACTAACAATATAACAAAATTACTGTTCAGTTAGTTAAGATAGTTTCTTTTAATAAGATTACGGACAATATTTTAAAAAGTAAGACCTTAGTTAGTCTCAGTTAACCCAAGAAAATTTTGCTTTTTAAAAATCTGTCTTTATTTTATTTAAATGGAGAACGTCAGTATATGGAAAGCGGGATTCAAGTCTACCAAAATGGTATTTATATCACATGTTCCACTAACCTATATTAACAGAAAACCCATATTTTATAAAGTTAGTAACACTTACATTTTTCCCATTTAATCTGAACTTTGAGAGCTAATTTAACTAAATGATTTTTAAACCTCTAATTCGGAAATAAGCCTTTTAAGGAACAACTTAAAATATCTGAATGAGTAGTAGAGAAGGAAAGTCTAGTACAGATTAGACCAAATGGTACTGCTATTACAACATGTTCTATTGATGACATTGAAACAAAATAGATTTTAGTTATCTGTAAAAATGTAATACAGTTGAGGAAAGGCATGTATCTAAATAGACAAACATAGATACATAATTATAAAATACATGCATAAATATTTTCCTTAATCCCTTGTTATGCTATCAGTATTATCCTGATTGGTTGTAGTTAACAATAGATGGTAAAATAGTTGGTGGCAGAACAAAAAAGAGATAACTATTTTACCATTTATTGTTATTTTCCTCAAAGAGTACAATATGCTGCAATACAATTCAAACAAAAGTATTCAGTAAGATGTTTCTGAATTGCCGATGAACATAAGCATTAAACTTAACTTTTCAACTTAACAGCATTAAACTTAACTCATTCAAACATTGGTTGACTGTAAACAAGGACGTTTACAGTCAAATTTAAAAAAAATCTACAATGGACTTCTGATAATAGAAATGACTAAACATTTTCCAAGCAGAATAGTTTTATGAAAAATTACATATAGTTTTGGGTTATGCTTAATTATACCTATACCAGTATTTGCAGCTAAGGTGATCTTTTAGTTATTTGTACCATTTAGATCTATTTACATAATCAACAATCTGAGAATAAAAACAGTAAATATAAAGAAACTTCACAGTTACAGGGAGTTCACCTAATTTCCTGTCAATGCAATTTCATGCACCAGAACCCATCGACACAGGAGAAAAGTTGTAAGCATATGCCAAAAATTGATTAGGTGTGAATATCATTTTATACACTCTCAACAACGTATTGACTATACTCAAAAAATATATTGTTTCACACAATTTATTATATTGTTTTATAATTTAGCAATATTGTGTCTTCTATGCTAATACATTTGGTTGAGAAAAAATGTTGTACAAGCTTTAAAATGCTGGAAAATCTACAGCTAACATAGTTATTAATATAAAATATATTTTAGCCACCATTTTGTGTTCATATTTTAGTTTAATTTTGATTACTAAAAAATGTTTCTGAAAAGAATGTTCAGAAAATAATTAAATATTACTAATACAAAATTGGAAGAGAGCAGAAAAAAAAAACACAAAACAGAAACAGAGGGTGTTCATCATAAAACCATTCATATATAATCTTAGAGCTAGAGACCTTGTCTGAATCCAGCACAAAACGTCTTGTTTTCAGCAGTGAATTGAGAGAAGAACTGAGGATAACTCTTGAGGCATGTGACGTAAGAGACGATGGGCATGCGCGCCATCTTGAGCTCCTCCGTCACTTGGTTGTTCTCATCATAACCCCAGCCAACAACCTGCAAATATAAATCTATGATAGATAAAATAGAATATATAAAGTTATTACCTTTAGTCCTTCCAAATCAGTACTGATTATGTTTAAAAGTAATTATCCCCTTGTGTCAAAACCTGTACATGGAACTAGCTGATAGTCCATGCTTCGCCATGATGGGGTTCTCTAACTTGCTTACCCTTCCCTCCGTGGTTCTCTCTAAACCATTACATGAATATAAAAACCCAGCCTGCTGTCGTTCTCCTAGTTAGCAAAGTTTTATAGTCTAGAAAACGCTATACTTTAGTGGGACGCAAAGTAGTGCAATCATGTCAGGGTTTGTAGAAATGACGATAAAGATTTCATAGTGAAAATCAAATTAGCCTAGCTTTTATGTCGTGTTTATTTTTTTGTATCAGCTGTTTCAAATAAATTATAAAATAAAATTTATACCAATGTTACTCTTATAGAAGAAAAGACATGTTGAGGAGTTGTTTCTAACCTTCAGGAATAGGAATATACAGATATCCTTTTTCTTTTGGTCTCTATAATACAAAAGCTAACTTTCCTCCAAATTTCATCAACAGCTGTTCAGTTGCTCCGTAGATTCGGTGATGAGTGAATACATCGGTTTTGGATTTTATATATTAAGACTTGGAGAAAACACTGCACGCTTTACGTGCCAACCCCGTCACTGACTGTGTTCATCACGGAAGCTTGGCCTGTAAGACCATGCATTTTTGTATTGGAGGCAGTGGAGCCCATAAACATAGCCTTTTATAAAATGCGATGGTATATTAGTACTCGTAATTAAGAGCAGAATACCTTTAATTTTTATACCCCACTTGGGTATATTAGTTTAACATTACTCATTTTTTTATTTTGGAGCACATATTTGTTTTTAGGGTGGGGGAGAGGGGCAGAATACGTAAACATTGTTTTCTTCTAAAATATAATGATACAAACAGATTTAAGAGATAAATACCTTTGGTTTGATAACCCACTTGGGCATATTATTTTAGTTTTGCCCTTTATTTCAATTTCGGAGAATTCTTTTGGAGCAGAGACTCCACCAATTTTACCCTTTTTAAAATCTGGTGGTATATTTGAATTCACAAAAAAAATAGAACTTGAGTAGATAACATCAGTGTTAAAAAATTTTGGTTTTTGGGCCCGTAATATCTTAATTTTTTAGTTTTTAAGCTATAAAGTGCGCATTTATTACACATCAGTCAAGTTTTGACATTTTTACTCAAGTTTTTCCCAGTTAGGTCATAAAAACGACTGTTTTACAATTTTCCCACAAGAAATACATTGTAGCTATTTTGATTACAAAAAGGTCACTGACTTGTTTATGGGTGAAAAAAGTAAACTTTCCTGGAGGTTTCAGACCGAGTGCTTCAATTGAAGTATACACTTAATGGGGTTAGGACGCCTGCAACTGCCTAAACATGTTATGTCAGTAAGTGAATGAGTCACTACATCCAGCTTTATATTATACTAGGGGACCCCCTGCACACTTCCCGTGCCAACCCTGTCACTCGCTACAATCGTGAGAGAAACTCTGCCTGTAGCCTCACCGTGATTCTCTGTACAGACCCATTTGTGTATCTTGCCCTACGGCTTCATGAAGAAGCTCAGTCTACGGCCTCGCCTGCACTCTTAGTCTGTACCACAATGAATTTTGGTTTTTCGGAGAATATGAGTCCATGAACATAGTATTTTCTAAAATTGTATAGTATATTCGGAATCAAGAGAAAAATACCTTTACCGTGATACTCCACTTGGGCTTATTACCCATTTTTTGGGTTTTGGGGCATGTTTTTGATTTAGAAGGAGGGGTAGAGCTCCTTAAATGATATCTCTCCCAATATATAATAGTATATTAAAATTTAAGAAATAAATACCTATAGTTTGGTACCCTACTTGGACGTTTTATTTAAGTATTACCCTTCTTTTAGTTTTCCGAGATTTGTTTTTTTGTTTATGGGGTATATACCCCTTATTATTTGCCCTATAAGAAATATGATGGTATATTTGGATTCAGAACAAAAATAGCTTTAATTTGATACCCCACTTGAGCAGAAAACATTAGTAATAAAACATTTTACATTTCCAAAATTTGTGATTATTAGGCCCTCGGTAACCAAAATTTTTGAGTTTTCCATATATAAGGTACGCATTTGTTACATGTTTAGATCTGTCAAATTTTGAAAATTTTATTCCAACTTTTTCACAAGTCAGGTCATAAAAACTACTTTTTTGCTACTTTCCCATAAGTAATACATTTGGGCAGTTTTGGGTAAAACATGGCCGCCATGTTGTTTATGAGTGAAAAAAGGAAACTTATGTGAATTTTTCTGAAGGTTTCAGACCGGGAGCTTCAATTCAAGTATACATATGGGGGTAGGACGACAGGAAATGCCTGAACATACAGTATAGTGTCAGTCAGTCAGTGTATGTACATTCAGCTTTATTGTATATAGAAATAGAATACTATATAGATAAAGAGAGATTGGACATCAGTAAACTCCAACTTGAGGAAGGTGCCAATAGCAGGCACTGTAGATATTTTTCTTCAATTATGTTATGTTTCTTACTTGTCTTGTGTATATGTTTAATGGGCTTGTCTTCTCTTGTGAGCTTTCTGGCTAACTGGACTAGAACTCTATGACCAAACCTCTGACATAGAATACAGAGTAATACATTTTCTTTTACAGAGTACAATTTTCCATGTGATCGTGAGAATTGCTTTATCAGATAGATGTTTTACAGATAGTTACTCCCATCTCTATCACAATAACAAAGTGCTATTACCAGTTTATTTAACTGATTCTTAATTGTTTTTATGCAATTAACACACTTTATTCAATTAACACTTCTAGAACACTATTATTTCACATAGAAAATAAATTCAGATATTGCCTATATGAAGTAAATAACTCTTCATGCGTAATTATTAATGCTTGAACAACAGACAGAAACTTCATTTTCACAACACATTTTTTAACCAAACTTTGATTTGAAGGATTTGTTGTTTTAGGATTTTTTAATTTGAACTGTATACTTTTTAATTTAATCTTACGGTAGAAATTAAATAATTAACTACGAGGGCTGTTTTTTCAACCTCTGATCACGATGTGAAACAGCCATTCAAACAGTATGATGCAACGGTCCACAGTAGTACACCCCTTCCACTACTTCTCACTTATTGCCGAGCGGCCAGGTTTACATGTTGATCTAGAGCTGCATAAACATGGCTACTCCAATTAGATCTCCTGCCAAGTGTGAAGTACAAAGTGTTATTCGATTCTTGCAAACTGCAGGACTAATTGCAGCAGAAAGTCATAAAAGAATGTCACAAGTTTAACAAAAAAGTCATGAAAAAAGTCATAACTTACTTCTGGAATTGTGCTTATCCATAACAACGCTTATTCTCACAGTGCTGCTCTGATGTCTTCTTGATGGGTTTCAATAGGACATTTTGGACAACCCCATACAGCCCTGCTTGACTTAGCCCCCGAGTGATTTTCGGCTATTCCCTTAACTGAAGAAGTGGCTAGGAGGGCAGAGCTTCTGAATCATCGACCCACTTCATGACGCAGGGGAAGGCATCTCAAATCACTGGTGTCAATTTTCTTTGAAGAGAGTATTGGAAGGCTTGTATCTCATTATGACAAATGCCTTAATTTGAATGGTGATTATGTAGAAAAGTAGCCAAGTATGTATGTAACTTTTGATAGTAAAATTGTTTCATTTTCTCATTAGTTTTATTTCTCTATCACATCAGAGGTTGAAAAAAAACAGCCCTTGTATTTGGTCAAAAGAGAACATTATTTGTTCTAAACATGGTTTGTACTTTACATTATCAATAAATTTTCTTAAAAAGTTAAGCCCTGATAATATTTTTAAAAAATTGAACAAAATATTTCTTGGGCTGGAATATTTTTAAATATACAGATTCTAAAACAAATAATTGTTCATTTGCTCTATCTTTTTCACATTATATAAAAAAAATACAAGATTAATGAAGGATTTTAACAAACCGTGCCCTCTCTATTGTTGATTGATGGTATGTTGAAATTATGCTTTGGCCAGAGGCAGACGGGACGTACAAACTTAGTAAACTCTGCAGGCGAGGTTAATGTGAGCAGAGCAAGGTCGTCCAGGTAGTTAGTGCTGTTGTATCGTGGATGCACAATCACATCACGAACCTGGAAAGTGGAAATAACCATTCAATGAATCTCTTCAATTATTTAAACCTTTCAGAATTCAAAATTCTATTATCGAAAGTGGCCTTTATTGATTATCCAAAAAGGACATATATTTGTGTAAAGATGGACGTAATGAACATGTTTATTAGCTTATGTAGTATAATTTCAAAAGTTAGCTAATAAGCAACTTTGTTTGTAAACAGGTGAGGGAGAAAATTTTAAAAGGGTGTATTACTCTCTTTAGTATATAAGAAGTAAAGTACAATCAAACCTCACTAATTTGAAATTTTAGGGGAAAGCCATTTCATCCATATTATAGCAGTTTTGATTTTAAGAGGTTTCAAATTATGAATATATACACTGAATTTGAATAATGCTACAGAGATTGACAGATCTTTATTTAAAATTATAGACATAAAGAGTCTGCCACAACCGCCACCATGTTGATTCAACATAAGGCCGAAGTCAATTTCAAAATAAGATTATTGCTTTATTTATGAACGGTCAATTTTAAAAGAGAACATAATTGTCAGGTGTCCTTTCTAACTATTTTGGACTAACTAAAGTGGACATAGAATACAGTATAGTTTATTCTTGTGGCTGATGGAAAGTGTAAGCCAACCTCGCACACGGACTATAAGGTTTTGATGTTGACTAGCTTGTCTGGACTCTTTCAAGTTTGTCTGTCCACTAGAGCCTCGCTAACTTATCGTAAATGGATCATGATGACATCGAATAAGAGAAAATGTCAGATAGTGAGGAATAAAAATTCTAAATAGTACTAATAAATGAATTTTATTAAGGATTAAGACTACAGTTCAGTATATTTAAATGAATCCTTGTCATAAAATTAATAATTTAATACATATACCTGATCAATGGCTAATTTCATATCTGGTGCTTTGTAAATAGGTAATTATTTTTAAAGACGATTTAATTTTAATAAAAGTAAGTTTTCTTTAGTTTTCTTTATTTTAATGTAAATATTACCCTAGGTTAAGTTATTGCAGTCATTTGTAAAAATGGCTTACACCATTTATATGTCTTTTCTAAGATATTGTTGATGTATATATTTTAGTTATTTTTATTTTCCCCAATTTATTATTTCAGTGTTTTGTTATATTATGGTTATTTAATTGTTCTATTGTATTCTCTTCATGTGCTGCGGACGGCTGCTCAGCTTGTATGTAAAATGACGGACTGGACTCTTAATTTATGTTATATTAATTGATTGTATTTTTTGTAACCTAACCACACTACTGGTAACAGTAGTTAGGGAATTCAGAGCCTTTTAACTGTATTGCATATTGTAATTTAATGCTGAATAAACTCATTATTTCATATACAGTAACTCTTGTTAAGTTTTTATAGAAAAAAACAAATAATTCACTGTGAAAATAAAAAAAAAAAAAAAAACCTATCAAAATACACTACTCAATTAAAATTATTCAGTATTAAATATTGTAGTTTGTACTTTGTACAGTGATGAAAACATTTAACATTCTAAAGCAGTTACAATACACATTAGTAAACATTTGATAACATTAAAATGTAAGGCACATGAAAAAATGTAGAATGTAAAATTACAAAAAATAATTGTTAAAGATTTTGAAAAAAGTTTGCTCTAGCTTGCCTGAAGACTATCAATATTCCTCCTATCTACAAGCACTGACTGTCATATAAATAGCATACACAAGTGATGTAGCCAGATCACAAGGTTCACGCTCAACTCATGATAAAGTCAATCAGGTATACTGTGTGTACCTCAGTAAGCAACAAAATCGCACACACAGGTTGGGAAAAACAATTTGGTTACTAGGTACATAAAGTTTATTCATTATGGAACAATAATACATCATATTATTTTCAGACAATTTTTATTACAGTATTGTTTTTGGGATGAGTGTATTAATTAAAACAAAATGTCAGATAACAAGGCTCTACTGGACTTGTAAATTTTATAATTAGATTACATTAGAGCTAAACAACATCAGGGGAATGTTTGAAGAATGTCCTTACATGCAGATCTGTGGGTGGTAGCAAAGAATTAAAACATTTTAAAACTACTGTTTTGGACCAAGGCTCTATAGTCGGCTAGTCACGAGAAGTCCTCTGAACTTAATGCCTCTGTGATGTTGAAGGCGCTGATTTCTATTGAAACATCACAAGTCCATAGAAATAAGTCTAGCTCTGGATGAACATTTTCTTAAAATTAAAACAACACCAACTGTAGTTCATTTTTGTGAAATACGTGTTGCATAATAGGTTGGATATATTATATTTACTCATAAAAATAATTCTATACAAAATTGTAATGTAAAAATTTAGCTATAAAAAGAACAAACTTATTTCCTTCTAAAACAGAGAATTAGTTAATATAACTTACTCTATAAAGCAACATTATTAATAAAATCATTATTCTGTTGCAGTGACAGCCAAGTACATGTAGTGTACCTGTCATAATTACTAATTACGACAGGTACACTTCATGACTTGTGCTGTTTCAATGGAAATCAACACCTTCAACGTCACAGAGGCATGAAGTTCAGAGGACTTCTCGTGACTCGCCGACAGTACTGACCATTGTATATTTGCTTTTGTACTCAAGGTTCTAAGATTGTTTTATATTAGAAGTGAACAAATAGAAATAATAATTTACATTACACTACAAGATTTGTATTAAACAGAAATTACAGATTACCAAAAGTTTATAGGACTATCTTCTGTCACTAAATTAGCTACTTACGACCAGTCTTCCTTTGGACATAAAGAATGAAATAAATTTGAAATATTTTTGTAAAAAGGCAATTATTTGGCTGTCACTGCAACAGAATAATGATTTTATTAATAATGTTGCTTTATAGAGTAAGTTATATTAACTAATTCTCTGTTTTAGAAGGAAATAAGTTTGTTCTTTTTATAGCTAAATTTTTACATTAGTATTTTGTATAGAATTAATTTTATGAGTAAATATAATATATCCAACCTATTATGCACTATGCATTCGCAAAAGTGAGCCGATACTACAGTTGGAGTTGTTTTAATTTTAAGAAAATGTTCAACTAGAGCTAGACTCATTTCTAGGTTAGATTCAAATTCTTTTATTAACTCATTACATCTTATAAAAGTACAAAGTACCAAGACAGGAGTTTTGTCATAATAGTAATAGACATTAGTTTGTATGCTGTACACTGGCCACATTACTTGCCGTCATCATAGTGGCCAGTTAATTTCCAAACATTTGTTGTTTATGTCATTATTAACTGGAAATACATTCATTTATTCATATTTAGTTTAATTATTGGAGTAAATTGAATATAAATCCATAAAATATCTTTATTACAATCATTGCAACAATTTTGTGGCTCTTTAATTCAAACCTTACACCTAGTTCTGTTTATATTTAAAGTGGGTTAGGTTACTAGGTTTTCATTAGTTTGGTATGTTAATGTATGGATATTTGATAAAAATCAAAATAATTATATACCCTATCGAATAGGATGATGTTTACCAAAAAATAACTAAAATAGCAAATATTTAAATCAATTATTGCAGTCACAGGATTGCAATATCCTGGCCAGACATTTGTTTTCCAGAATATTAATATTGTCTATTGTCTACTTATCTATGCTATTTTTGTGATACTCAAAGTAAGTCTACGTCACATTTCTTATTTCAGTGAATAGGATGAATCAAATCCTATGTGGTTTTCTTCAATTTAATCAAGAGTGGCTGCCAGACTTGTGTTTACCTCGTCCATTGTAATGATGACCAGTATACAAATTATGTGTGCACTGTGCTAATGTTTTTAATTAATTGGTGTATTAAATATACAGTACTAACTATATATAAACCATATATATGATGGTAGAGTCCATCCAATTAAAAAGAATATCTCTTTATTCTATAATATCTGCAGTTGGGCAAATGTTTCTACAATACAAGTGGCCGGACTAGCATTTCATTGGCCCAGGAAATTGTATTTAGATGTGCTAACTTTGTGAAGTATACTATTTTTTTTTTATTTGTACATTAAAATACACTAATTGTATAGTAAATCCTGGTGTAGATTTTATAATAAATATTGAACAGACAGGGTCTGAAAAATGGAGCTTCTTCTTTGTTAAATTCACTGATCATTGTTGCCTCTGTTTTATGAAAGTTTATTTGAATGGAGAAATCTAAGGGTGTTGATACCTGTTTGTTTTGTACTGAATCATCGCTGAACTGGTAGAGGTGGTACTTCCCGAGCTGTACCACTAAGATGTCTGCGTCCAGGGGTCGATCACGAGGGGCTTTTGTCACACAATGAGCAGCTGCAAACATCCAATTTTATTTTTTACTATATTAATTTGTCAAGTTTACAAAATATACCAATAAAGCTGAAATGAAGGCAAATATTTACTGAAATAGCGAATGATGAATGAAACTTTATTGCTCCAAAATATTACAAACCTTTTCGAAGTGAACAATTTTTATCATGTAGTTAACATAGTACTTATACTTAAATTACCTAATACAGTTACTCATTAATTAATATTACATTTTTATTTCCTTATAAATTTAAAAACATAACACACTCCAAAATTAAAGCCATATATTTATTATACGGAGCAATACCTGTAGGAAGAAATAGCAATTTTTGTTCATTTTAAAACTCAAAGAAGGAGGAGATATGGCCAGCCAGGCCTAAAACTTAAACCTTTGAAGATATTAAGAATCAAGAAGCTTTATTCCATTAATCAGCAAAGTTGAAATAGGACATGTCATTGTTAAAACTATTAGGCTAAATACAAGCTTAGAAATATCACAGTGACAATGAGGAAAAAACATCTATACCTACATACCAATGTTAAAACATATAAATAAAAACAGAAGTCATATTAGGTCTAAAGAACAATAACATTAGAGATTAAAAACTCATCAATGCTATAAAAAGGATGTTATTATTTATTCTTAAAACAGATAGCAGGAGTGGCTCTGGCAGAAAGGGGCGGTTTATTAAAGAATTTAACACAATTTTATTGATGTGAAGAACCAATTTTATAGAGTCTGTGAGTATGTAAATCAAGCGTATCTTTGTTTCTGTTGTCATGTCTATGAATATTTTGTCTAGTGGTATAATAAGAGATGTTATTTTTAACATGTATATTGACATTCAAAAAGATCCCGGAATCGATGTCGAGAGACACACAACGTGGTTGCCGGTGGGAATTTTTTCATCTATCAGTTAGTACTACTCCTGGAGAAGGGATATAGGTAGCGTGAGTATCACCCAGCCGCCATTGTTCCTCCGTGGAGAGCACTTTTCATGTATTTGCGTATTTAAATTGTCGCGTTTAGAAAATTTATTTAATGAACAGCTAAAACAAATTAAATTTGGTTTTTTACTTCAAGTCATCTTCTGGGACACTTAAAATGTCAATTCAAGCATACAGAATTAAGGCGATAATGAAAAGCCAATTTTACGAAAGGCACAAACGTTTTCGTGAAGGTCGCATACACATTGAAGATGACTCTCGTAGTGGACGCTCATATTGGCTTGACCTCATGCCGGTCGATTTCTTACTGTTCTCGTGGTAAAAACATCATTAAAAGGTAATCGATTTGCAGTTGCTAAAGCTGTCAGTAAAAATGTGGTAAAAGTATTGAAACACATTTTTAAAAATAAGTGTCAAAAGTGTTTTGACCGTCTGTATGATCGTAAGGACAAGTGTATTGTTGTAGGAGAAGAGTATTTTGAAGGAATATAGGTTTGTAAGATTTTATCTTTGCCCAACAAACATATTTCAACCAATTTCAGGAACTTTTTGACTATACCTCGTATTAAAATGTGATATATACAGAGTGGAAAAAAATATGGAAACGCTTTCATAACTTTTATATAGCTTTACTTGTAAAATTAAAATCTTGTACATGATCATAGTTACAAATAAAATACTTTTTGACTTCATTAGCGACATTTTCAGGGGGATAGCCCACGAGGAGTTGAACGAAAATCTTCAACGTAAGCCTAGGTTGAGTTTAGTATCAAATGAAAGGTCTTTTCAAGAGAAATTAATTGCCACAAACCGGACTTCGAAAGGTTTATCCTTTCCATAGTAGCAGTCATTTGAATTTCAAAATAACTAATTTGAACAATATTATTTCTCATGATTTAACGGTTTTAAGTAAATTATTCTGATAAAAAATCATACTTCATGGAACACAATTATTCAAAAAAATTAAATTATCAAATTATCTATGGAAAAAATAACCTTGTTGTGAAAGCATTTCCATAATTTTTTCCACCCTGTATATAAATTTATAACTGTTAAGATTTTCATATTTATAAAAAGTGTCCTACAATGTTCCAGAAATCCAGCTCTTCAAATTATTCTGGACTTTAGATGAGTACTCTCATAGGATTAGGCCATATGAAATGTGTTATTGGAAAAATCTAAAGTACTCAATAGTGAGAAATCCCTTAGTTTCCAGAACAAAAAGACAACTATGGACAATTTCTTACACAAGTGACTAATATGTTCACACCAGCTCAACTTCTGGTCAAGGTGAGTATCCAGTAATTTCACTGAAGATACAGTTTTGGTTAGATTTAGAAGTATTTTTGTGTTTTATTCTGATTACAAAGTAATTTATTAGCTACAAACCACTTCAGTGCTTCGGTATAACAATTCTATATCATTTTGGAGGTTAAGTAAGTTAGAAGAGGAAAAAATTTTGTTGTCATCAGCATATATAACTGACTTGGAGATAATATTTTTGAGAAAATCATTAAATACAACAATAAATAAAAAAGATCCCAAGACCGAACCCTGCGGAACACTTACAGTAATGTCTAAAGTTGAAGATATGACTGATACATATTGAGATATACCCCAGATGTAGGCCTTAATGATTCTAAGTACACAAATTTATATATTATAGTAAGAACGCTTTTTGATTATACTACTTAATGGGACACTGTCAAACGCCTTACTTAAGTCTAACAGCGTAAACCCAACAGATTCTCTCAGATCAAATGCATTCAAAGTAGTATCTACAATGTGTATAACTGCAGATGTGGTGGAACGCCCTTCTCGAAAGCCAAACTGTGATTCAGAAAGTAACTTACAAGTGTTAGAATAATGACAAAGTTGTTTATGCATTACCGGTTCAAATATTTTTGAGAACACTGGAACTATTGATATAGGCCTATAGTTTTGAGGTAAACACTTATTGCCCTTTTTGAATACTGGAGTAACTTTAGATATTTTGAGCATATCTTAAAAATATCCATATTCTAAGCAATTGCTTATAATGAATGACAAGGGCTCCTTTATTAAATGTACTGTTTTTTTAACAATGCTATTTGATAACCAATAAAAATCCATGCTTTTGGATACAAAAAAGTTACAATACAAAAAATTAATTGGCCTTCATAACTGTAGTTCTAATGTATACACGATTTATCAAATATTACCAATGTACAAAAATGATGACTACATTATAAGGACAATGTTCATAAAATAAGTACAAGAGTAACTAGAGATTAGTGAAAACATTTGTTAATCAAGAGCATTAGCCCTTCCTGTGCTTTAACGGATTCATCAATCTCACCAGAATTAGTTTGAAATGCTTTAACTTATATATCCTCATCTTAGAATTGCTGCAAAGTGATATTTAGGCTTGCTAAAAAATCAACAGCACCACCTTAAGATGTATTTTTACTATATTGGAGCTAGCCGACACATGGCTGTTTACAACCTGGAGGGTCCGAAAACAATGGGAGGGGAGTTTTTGTGAAGGCGCATCAGTATCGCGTAAGGTTCCCACCTCCTACAGAGCCTTTACTGATATATCGTCATGTCTCAGCCCTCAGTCTGCTACTTGCTCACTTCGATTTTGTTGCAACGATAATATATTGCTCACAACTATTTATTAGCATTGTATATTGTTTTTAGTTGTGTGTCATTAAGTGTTATATTTGTTATTATTAATAATTCACAAACATCTATCATGTCCCAGTGTATAACATTTTTATTTATGTACAGTTATGTTTAGTTATTAGTTGACATTTATTCTTGTAAATATAGTGCTTATAATTTGTTAATTGAAAATGACTAATCCAAATGAACCTGACTTTCAAGACTTTGTTTTTATTTACATCATATGGTTTGTTGTCAGCTACAATTTGTTAATTTTGAAGCTGCAATGTATATTTGGATAAATATCCAAAAGTCATGATTGTACATTCATTGATTAAATTTTTAAAGTGATTTTCTGTCACAAAGTTAAGTCCAATCCAACTACCTCACTGATTCTGTGTATGCTGGCTAATTTTGCAGAGAACTCTCAAAATCAGTTTATCATCGAACGTCTCTAATAATTACTAACCTACCGGTGATGACAACAGTAGCGGAAATCAGAGATCCTCCACAGCTATAACTGAGATTGATGCCTTCGATTCGATAGAGTGCAATGTGCCAGGGCCACTGGCCTCGTGCTGTGTTCTGTCCATGCGTAATCAATGGGGCAGGGTTGACCTCTACTCTGCCACACTGGACGTTGGAGTTAGTGACTGTCAACCCTTCTTGATCCCTTCACAGACAAATGAACACTGTGCGTTTAAAAATATATTATATAAGACTTAAGTAGTATGTAACTGTTGGCTACAGTTCTTTAACGTGTACACGTTAGAGACATTTTTTACTTTGTACATGAGGCACAAAAACTACTAACTTTCAAAAAATGTACCATTTTTGCTATATAATAATTTATTTTGTGCTATGAAACCTATTTATAATTATATCAGGTTATAAAAAAATGTATCAATGTTTTATCCTAACATGTCACCATGTTTTGTTTTTTTTCATAGTAAATATATATACTGTATATATATTGTAAGACTTTGATAGGCCAGCCACCAAACTAATAAAAGATTAAAAATTAAACTGATAAACAATATCTAAATAAAATAAAATCTACAGCGTGTAGTACTTTATAATAATACTGTCCACCGTCACACAGCTAAATTAAGGTTTCGTGATATATACTCCATATGCTGTTTATTTCTGACTCTAAAATTTATAAGAATTTTTTAATATGCTATTCAATGAATTACCAGTGCTCCAGTATAGAAAGCAGTACGAATAGGGTTGTATAACAACAATTTAGAATGAGTCTAGGTGTGTATCTGCAGGGATAATGGTAAAAAAATAAAAAGTTAATGATCATCTTATTTCACCAGGTGAAGTTAGGGATAAGAAGCCCTTTCTAACACTTCACCTGGTGACCAACGGCTAAACATAACTTCCACACCATGGGAGCGGCAGGGCAAAAACTGTTAACGGTTCTATCAGAAATCGAACCTGGAACTGTTGCATGACAAGCTACCACCTGAGCCCCTTAGCTAAGGGTACTCCATATCTAGGGTAATAATGTTGTCATTTCAGAAAGGTTCATGTGTCCCTGGACATTAGCACTATCACGAATGTGTCAATCAGCTGAACCATTTTAAAATATAATCATTATACAATTTCTTTGTTAAGACATAGTATTAGCTTTAAGTAATTACATACTCCACAGTATGATAAAATTTGTGGACCTAACTAACCAAAAAGAATTTCACTATTTAAGAAAACTGTTCTTAATTAATTCATAGAGGAAGTATTTGAGTTTCAGTTGATTAAATGAACTAGACATACCCTTTCTTGGATCCAGAAGTTGTCTGGGGTCTCAAGATTCCCCCACCACCACCATCGCTAGGCCTACTGCTTGGCACAGCACTGGGACGAGACTCCTCGCTATATCCATTATTTTGAGGTCTGTAATTTACATTCTGCTCTCCTGAGCCTTTATTATTGTTCTGCTGATACCTTTCAGTTGTTTTATCATAACTAGACTGGTAATAGGTTTCAGTAGAAGTTATAACAGGATTTCTGTTCGGTCGCCCATTTTGAGAAACAGAACTTAAGTTTGGTTTCGTGTTACTCGTAGAGTATGTTGGAGTTCTACGAGTAGTTACCCGATTACTATTAGTGCTGCTGCTTTTATTATTATTTACAGTGGGTCTCTTTGTAGTTGTCTTGGACGAAGATTCGCTAGATTCCATACCTGTTTCTCTATCTCCACTATGTATGTTGATATTTATGCTGTTGATTACCACAGGTTTTTTTGTTGTTGATTTTCCATAAGTATCACTGCCCCCATTATTACTTTGATCAGTCACTTTTGAATGCTGAGCATTCATATTTAAGGTTTCTCTGTCAGTCGATGGTCTGTAAACTGCATTTGTTTCTCGGTCATTATTGTTACCGTAACTCATTTCCGGTCTGTCAACTGTATATGTTACATCTTTGTTTATGTTTATATTAATCGATGGTCTGGAAGCACTGTTGTGGGGTGTGTAATCTGGTCTTCCACTTTCTCCACTGCTAGAAGGCCTTGTATAATTGGTATTGCTACTGCTTATTGATGGCTTACGATTCTTATCATTGTTGTATGATTCATGACTGTCGTAAGTTGATGATACTAGAGGCTCTCTACCACCTTGACTGCCATAGCTATTGCTGCCAGTTTGACTGCCATAGCTGCTACTGCCAGACTGACTGCTATCGCTACTTCCACCAGTCTGACTTCCTACGCTATGTGTGTCCTGACTGCTGTATTCATCTTCATTGTGGTACCCACTGGGGTTTGGCCGTCTTGGTGGCGTATAAGAGTCCGTTCTTGTTGGAGGTGCTGGACGTGAGTTTGTCAAATCATCACCAAAGTTGAGATCAGGTCTACGTGTCACTCTTTCTGTTGTGTAGCTGTTCTCATATAAATGATCTTGGGAACTACTTTGCTGCACATCTGCTCCAAAATCTGTAACAAGTTATTGTATTATGAGTTTTAAAGCTTTTTATGGATTTGGATGATCATTATGTTTCAAAACACAATTTTTAAACTAAAAGCTGTTATTATTTAGAAGTAAAATATGTAGAACAAGTTAATTTGTTCAACAAAGCAAGGTCAGTTTTTAGAAAATTGGAGAAATGAGGAACTAGAAAGTAGGAACTATGAAAAACTAAGTAGATAAAAAAAAAAGAAGTGTCCAATATTAAATTAAATGAAAAACATAAATATACTGTGTTTAATGTTGTTATTTATTTTCTTTAAAGCCACTAAGCAAGCAAACAATGAAAATTAGTTACTAGGTAGTTTTAGCTGTGCCAATAACCAGAGTGGGTTATGCAGAAAAGGAACCAGCAATTTGTAAATATTGTCATTATATTTGCTGGCGTTGTGGCTCAGTGGCTAAGGCTTGGACCGCAGAGGGCATTTTCCAGAGTTTGAATTCCCAACTGAGCTAATGGTACATTACTCGTTGAATAAAGTTCACGCACAGACCTGCAGGCCGATGTGAACTGGCAAGTGAAGTTAAAAAAAATGTAGAAATCAACATAAACAAAAATGTCAGGTCATTTGGCTTATAAGAAATGCTACCCTGTTACGAGGACTATAAATATTAGGTATGGCGATGAAGTTAGTTAGGAATGTGACCACCACATGTCTCCTAAATGTTAAAAATCTGGGGAATGTGTTTAAAAATTCCCTAGGAAATTGCATTTCTAGGATGAATATTGAAAATTAAAGGAGTCATAAAACTTCTGTAATGCGTTAAAAACAATATAGGCCTATGAAGTATGAGGTTAAAATTTCAAATGATATAAATAATTCAACTATAAACAACCTTTGTAAAATAGTTTTCATTTGACTGAAAAAGTGATTGAAAAAAGTAATCACTAGAAGGCACTGTTATTAAAAATGTCAGTGACTTAAAGGAGCTTTCTTAATAGTGGAAGATAAACCAGAGTCTACTTTACGTTAAGATATAAACCTTTTGACCGG
This sequence comes from Stictocephala bisonia, assembly GCA_035578905.1. Classification (NCBI taxonomy): domain Eukaryota; kingdom Metazoa; phylum Arthropoda; class Insecta; order Hemiptera; family Membracidae; genus Stictocephala; species Stictocephala bisonia. The sequence continues at coordinate 2,543,157 of JAQJVL010000059.1, read as the reverse complement.
ATCTCTGAAACGTGTAGAGGCCGAGTTTGTATTTGCCTCTTCACGCTCCCACACTCGGTGCATATTGAGCTTTGGTGGTGAGCGGTCAGTTTGTACCACATTAAAAAGTGCCGCAATTTCATTTGTAGAAAACTACCTTAACTATCCATTTGCCACTTTGTGATATGTTCATGATGTCACTCCGTTCAATATGGAGATCAAAAGATTATGAATTACGATTGTTTTTTTTTCTCATTATAGCTAATTGGTATTTACAGAGTTGTTGGGTTCTGTGTAATGTTGACCCACCCATTCACGTACTGTACATGGCAAATCTGCTGTGAAGGGATGTAATTTTCCTTTGATTTTGCCAATGTTTAAATTTGATAACATGATACAGCAAGAAAATTATGAATAAAATTCGTTTAACCCATGGTTTGAAAATTAAAGAAAGTGAAATGAGATGTGTGTCTAGTTTGTTACCATCCCAAACATTTAAACCAATAAAGAGTTTCCAATATTACTACAGGTCATTAAAGAACAGCGTTCTTCCTTTAGAATAGAAGTTCAAAATAAAATTATATGTTGCACAAAATATATTGAATGATGGTGTACTGTACTCATGTGAAAACAGAGTATCGTTTACACTAGATCCCTCTGCATATCCTGTTTCATACCTAAGGTCAGTGGTTCCCAACTTTTTATACCCCATAACAACTAGACACTATCAAATTACCAGTGGATTATATAACATACAGTATTTTAGATACATTAAATATAAAAATAAAATAATAAACACATTCCTATATTTTGAAATTATATTGACATTTTAATAAATTGCTAACAGGAAACAGTTTTAAAACAGTATACAGTAAGTAGGAAATCATGAAAATCCACAAAATCTACCCCATAACAGTACAAAATTATACAAGCACCATTAAAAGCCTATATTAAAAAGCTAACACTAAGGCCCTCATAAAGCATAAAAGATATGTGTAACTTTTTCAAAGAAATGTTGCACAGAAAGAAATATACAGTGAAAATTACAATATATTTTTATTTCACAATGAATAAAATTATTGATCTAAACCAAAAGGGGTTTCAAATTTTTTCCAAGTCTCCTTGCCCTTACATAATAAATTGTATGGAATGTTTGGGAATATGAAAAAAACAAGTATTAGATTGAAAACAATTATTTTTCTACTTTTAAAAGAAATATGAAACATTTTATGTTTTGATTATCTAGTAAATTAAAACATAAAATGTTTCATATTTACTTTAAAGAAGTACTGGTAAGAGAAAAAGAAGTTAAGTCTGTTTGTGAGATGGGTGAGCTTGGATTTTCACTGGTCTCACTCATGTCATGGCTTTATATCTTACTTCCAACTGATCTCGTGCACCCTTGATTTACCTTCACGTCCCCAGTTTTGGAAACCCATGATCTAAACCTTCTGGTGGATCATTGAGACCTTGCTTCGAACGACAGGCCCTGAATCATGTGTACGAGATATGATACTCCTCAATTATATTTAATAGATTTTACTACATAGCTCTTGAAACATTTTTGTTAAATGTGAAGTTCTAAAGAAGAAAAGCTGCATAGAGATAAAAACACTTACTTGGATCTGGAGGACAAATCTGACGTCCATTCAAGCGTATAGTTCGAACCTGTGGACTGCCTTTAACAGGATTGAACCTGACCATGAATCGAGAGGGGATGGGAGGGCCAGGGTGCAGTCTTTGATTCAAACTCAAAATGGTGAATCGCTGATTGTCATCAGTTGTCACTGTCCCCATCCAGGACTGTAAAATTAACAGTTTTATCTATGTTTTATACCTAGTCCTGATCATCTATACTCAATGGTCCATAATTGATACAGTAATAAAATAATATAGCTTATTTAGCAAATTATTACCAAAGTAAATAGCATAACTAATTAAAATTCTGTGGTTATAGCCATGGAACTGTGTATATGATTAAAATAGTACAATAACTGTCCATCAGTTCCAAAGAATGCTGACTACATGTTTCGGAATAATACTTCCATCTTCTGGTCAGTAAAAACGTGGTTTTAGCTCCAGCTGAACTGTCCAGTATATACAAAACATATTACACATAACACAAATAATAAATTAAATTCATAAATTCTTTGTTTAATTTATTATTTGTGTTATTTGTAATATGTGTTATATATACTAGACGGAGTTAAAACCACGTGGAGACTACAGAAGATGGAAGTCTTATTCCGAAACCTGTAGTCAGCATATCAATTCTTTGGAACTGATGGACAGGTATTGTACCATTTTAGGTATAACTGATGATAAAATATTTATGAAAAATATGATAATATGAGCATACATTACAGATGGCCCATCTTAACCGTACTCACAGACTCCAATGTATTAACCATTCTCTCTACGTAATAATTTCATTTTTTCATTTAAAGACTAATAAATAGTTTATACATCCCAAAACAAATGTTAAGGTGTCATTTAATATTTAACAATTTAATGTTATGATCACTCAGATGTAAGAAAAAGTAACATTTACCGCATATTTTTGAAATGTTGAAACCATGAAATGTTTGTTTATGTAGTTCTATTTATATGATACTACATATTAGTAAACAGTCAAAAATGTATTCTAGGCCTAATAACAAAAATAACTTGCCAAACAGACGATTCAGAAACAGTAATGATTAGTTGAAACGAATTAGTAAGACAGGTAATATTTAAAAATAGACTCAATACAATTTATATCAAATACATTCTTATTATATTACATTATTATAAAATATTTAAGAGTAATTTGAACAGATAAATTCATTCTTAATTAGCATATTATCTGTTGGTCAAAATAGCAGACAAAAGAAAAACCCACATAACAGAAACTTAAGTAAGTACAAGATAGCACAAATATTATGGTAGTTGATTTCAGTAAACCACATTTACCATTCTCAGACTAAAGGGCTTTATAATGGAGTCACCATAGGCGGCTCCAGACAAAATTTTTTGGGGGAGCTAATCTTGACTAGAAGGACCGGGGGGTCTGGGATGTATGGAATTCCCCCCATAAACGGGTGATCCGGGGGTACTCCCCCGGAAAAAAATTAACAATTAGGCACCATGAAACACATTTTTCGCCATTCTAGCACTTAATTTCTTCACTAAAACAGGCGTGTTTATTTTACTGAAAAATGTAAATTTCCTACCTGAATTAATTTATTGTATTTTTTCCATAATTAAAAAATATCAAGTTAGGAATGTGGGTTTACATTTATATGTTTGGTCCAAAGAAAATACTCAAAATACAACATGATTTCAAAGGTTTCGTTTATTATTTCACAATTTTGTTATTATACCAAAGTGACATGTGTCTAAATCAAGTGTAGTTTTCTCGGCTTCATTGCAAACCTTTCTACAATACTGTGGATTTGCAACTGTTCCCTGAGAATCTTCTTCTTTATGTACAACAAAGAAAGGTTTGAGAATCTCTCTTGCAGGATTGAAGTTCTCAGCCAGTTTTTGACCCTCCTCATAGCAGAAAAACTTCTTTCACACGACGTTGAGCTGATGGGAATAGAAGCGGCGAGCTGAATTGCCATAAATAAGTTAGGAAAAGTTTCTTGCTTAACTATTTTTCTCAACTCATCAAACTTAACTCTGACACTAATCGCTTTTTTTTCTTTTGTATTTTTTTGCAGCGATAGTTTAAGTAAATTATTGGCTACTGCCGTTTCTGCTTCAAGTAAAGTGGTGTTCACTCTCAATATCCCGTCATAATGTTCAAGAAAGGCTTTCGATTTTTCAAAACTCAAATTGAACAATCCATCAACAGCTAAAGCTAACTTTAGTGACTCTTCATTGAATCTTTCATTCAATCGTTCAATTATAACATCAAGAACTTTAAAATAAACTCGAGTTCTCCAAAACCTTTTAACTGTGTCTTGTCCTTCGCCTTCTCCCTCAACGATTTCCTCTTCTACTCCGATTGTCGACATTACTGCGCTGTCTTTCAAAAGAACGCTCGTCTCTCTTTTTCTTTTCGAGTTCCTGACATTCTCCAAGGAAATATCATATTTTCAGTGAACTCAGTTATTTTTGTCCAGATCTTTGAAAATTCTGATTCACTTCTCTTCTCTTTTAAAGATTTAATAGTAGCTTTAATTACTTGTGACGCTGCTCCCAGTGTAGCCTCACTGTGCTGCAGTTGTTGGCTTAAGATGTGAGTAAGAGTTAACACTTGATGGAAGACAAAAAGATTAACTACAAAGCTTCCTTTTGTTATAGTATTCAAAATTCCCACAGCTTCAATTGCATCAATGTTTTCACATTGGTCAGTTTCAAATTTCAGCGCTTCTGTTATTACATCAAAGTGCTTGATCAGTTGTTCACAGTTTTGATACCTACATGCCCATCTTGTAGTGCTCTGAGAAGATATTTCAACAGGAGTTTTCTTTAAGCCTTGGTTTGTTTGAATGAGATCTGCCGCCTTCTTCAAGACATCATGATGAGATGGCTTTGAGAAATGCACATATAGTGCCTGAAGGCCATTAAATAAAAGATTTGAGCTTTCTACAGATTTACACATGTCTGTTACAGCTAAGGCGACTTTGTGAGCATAACAATGAAAATACATGGCTGCAGGATACTTTTGCCTAATTATTGTTTGTAAACCAGCGTGTTTCCCTGACATGACTGAAGCTCCGTCATAAGTTTGAGCTATTACTGGAAGGTCATGTATTCCCAATTGTTCAAAAATATTTAAGAGAAGTGAAGCAAGCTCTTCAGCATTGCGGTCATTAGAACAATTCCTAAACATTAGAAAACGTTCATGGGGACACAGTTCATTGTCGACATAGCGAATACATAAGGACAGTTGTTGATCTTTATAGCTCCTAGCTTCATTGACAATAACAGAAAAGAAACCACATGATTTTACTTCATCGACAATTTTCTCCGTGAGCATAGTTGCCATCAGATCAATTATTTCATTCTGTATGATTTTACTGCAAAATGATATGGTACTCTGAAAGCCATCATTAAATAATTTATCGTGTCTGGCATGAAACTGGCAGAGTTCAAGAAAATTCCCTCGGTTCTCTGAGTCGAGTTTCTCGTCATGCCCTCTTGGAGGAAGGCCCTGACTTGCGAGAAATATTATAATTTCAACAACTTTACTTAAATACTGTTTATTTTTATCAACCTCTTCTCTGTGAGCATTTGACAATAATGTCATAACACTACCCTTCTCCCTGGACTGTTTATCCATTAAATGTTTTTCCCAACAAAGAAGATGGCTTTTACATTTTTCGTGTTTATCAAATCTCTCTTTAGTTTTTTTCCAGTTTCGGAATCCACATTTTGTAAATACTTCCTCGGAAGAGGAGAGGTTAGAGTCAAACATAGCAATATGCTGCGTCTTTTACTAAACTGTATTCCAGCCAAGGATACTGATCAAAATAGGTCTTTGAAAATGATCGGTTTTGTTTGCCAAATACTGTGAAAGGATAATTAGCCTGTTTGGGCTGCACTGGCCCTGACTCTCTAGTCCCTAGATCTAAACTAATTTGCTCACTTGTAAGATGGTCCACGTCCATTTGAACACCAACGGTCACAGCACAGCTACTGCTCGTAGGCCTACTAGGCAATGACTGTACACTTGCAGTTGATAACGTCGTTTCATCACTTAGTTTATTGTCACTGGTTAGCTTTTTAAAATAGTCTGTGACACGCTTCATTGCGGAATATCACCGTCGTTAAATGTATATAGAAATTAACACCGCCGAAACCACTTACTGTCAGTCAATACAACATCATAACCTAATACCGGTACAGCGTCACATCACGACGACAATGGAGGGAGTCGGGAGGGATGATGACTTTTACTTTACAAGGTCAAACTTGGTAGTGGGGAGAGCGCGCGCATGTGCACTGCGCAGGGTGAACCTCGCCCGCTCCGAGGTGCATTACTATATACGGCATTTCCAGATCATAGTACAGTAGCACATTCTGAAATGTTTATTAGAGCTTTGTCATGTTTATAATATTGTAATAAGCAAATAATATTAAGGCTTAATGAACATAACATTTTAACTTATACTATTTGTCAATTTGTGTTTCAACGTTATTCTTTTCTTTTACCACAAAAAACATTATTATCGCCCATTGATTACCAAATATTTGGGGGGACTTAGCCCCCCCAAGCCCCTACCTTTAGCCGCCAATGGGAGTCACTATAAATTTCATTAGTCTGTAGATGATGAACAAGCTTTACCAAAATTGAACATGCATTATATTGTACAGTAGAGCCTCAATGTCTAGCTAACTTGTCCCAATACTGTATTAAGCATTGACTGAAAATAATATAATGTATTATTGTTCCAAAATGACAACAACTGTATGTACTTGGTGATGTTTTAACAACCAGGGTAATTTTTTGTTGCTGACTGTAGTTGACTTTATGTTGAGCAGGGACTGTACTGAGTGAGCAGACTACATCACTTTTGTCAATGTGCTGAGTGCCTAAAAATAATGTTATTTTTTTAGAACAAACAGCATTTGTAAGGAGGGGAATAGTGAACGTGTAGTAACTCATGAACTCTTATTTAGTAGTTTCCTAATTGTTCACACATATTAGTTTGTTGGATTCTTTAGGGTATTTAATAGGCCTACCAAAAAGAATTTTAATAGAGTAATGTATTAGTATAGTTGGTTTTTGAAACATTTTCACAATAAATTCATTGATTTTGCTATAAAAACTGAAAAACAGTTATTGTTTATGTAGTGCTATAGTATAAATCATTAATAAAAAAATATGTTTAATAATATTTAGAGTTTTTACTAGCATTCCCCACCATCCAACATTTTTTACTATTGGACATCATCATCACGGCTCGTTTACATCTAAAGACTGAGGCTCTGCTGTAGTTTAACTCTATTTAATTTGTGTTGTCCAAAGTTTCACTTGCTTGCAGAATTTTAGCTTTAAACTAAGTACAAATAGCTTACCACAAGTATTTCAGCTTGTCGATCTAGTCTTATATCTATGCGAACACCAACCAAAGATTCATCTGTACTGAGATGAACGGTGCCATACCATCTCTCATTTTCAGGCTGGTTAGTATCATATGAGAATATGCTGGGGCACGGAGAGGATGGGTGTAGTGCTGCAAAACTGGAGGGCGCCACAAGCAACACGTACGCCCATCGTACTAGCATCTGAAACCACACTTACAGATTGTAACGGTTACATAAACTTAGGCAATAAATGTTTACTACACTAACCACAGGTTCTATGAACAATAAATTATAGAGTAAACTTGTTAGATATAACAGTAAGATCGTGTTAGTCCGACCCCTCAGTAATCCGACCGCCTGCCTGACATGTCCAGATAAGTCAGTAAAACAGCTGTTTGTTTAATACAGTATTATAGTCTTAGTTATCTAGTAGATGAGCATGCGTACATATCTACTGAGTTTGAAATCTTTGATACAACAGGTATAATTGTTATATGAGTGTGTACTAATTGATTTTTATACAAACTTTAGAGTTACGTTTTAAATTTATTTTTTAGGCCTAGGCACTATGTGTTATTTTTATCTCGTTTTCCATAATTTCTGAATTCCATTTTTTGGAAAGATAACAAAATCAGTGTTGATTCTATTTTAATACAGTAGAACCTCTTTAATCCGAACTAATTGGGACCGGGGGTAGTTCGGACTAAGGAATGTTCGGATTACAGAACATATTGTTGCTTTTACATAACAATAGCTAAAACATGGCTAAAATGGATCGTAATTGTTGCGGGAAAAGTGAAAAATGCTTTATAAAGTAAAATACAGTGTTTATTTAATACAGTAGTAAACAAAGTGAATAAACAGTACTGTTTCGTGCGCATTCCGTTGTAGTTCATTCAACGGCCAACGTTAAACGGCTCCTGCGGCGGCGTTCCGATTAGTGGACGTTCGGATTACGGGGGTTTGGATTAAAGAGGTTCTACTGTAGTTCTCTTTTTGATGAGTTTTTGATAATCTGTCCTTTTCCGTTATCTGACTACCTCAGACAAACAGTAAAATCAACGCAACCTCATTGTTTATACAAATTTGTGGTCTTTGGGAGACACCTTGCTAAAGTTTCAGCCTTGATACATCGGCAGTTAGTAATGTCTACAGTATGCTGTCTCGTTGATGGCACTCTGTATCAGTGAGTTAGTTAAGCAAGGATGTATTTTAATTAATATTTTACAAAATATAAAGTTATACAATATACTGTCAAGTGTTTTTACAATTTAAAATAAGAGTTTAGATTTGGATGGCACAAATTTGCATCAGGCATATAAATGTCTGTACTGGTGAAAGAATTCAGGCTTGTTTGGATTGTACCGAGTTCACCAAAGTAACCCTGCCACCCACTCATATGGTTGTGCTGACCATAACGCCTACCTACACACATATGGAACTCCAACTAATTCAGTATTAATCTTTCTGCTATTCTGCCTACTCATACATGTTCAGTGGTATTGACTCACCCACTCATCCATACACATAAGTTAGTGTTGACCCACCCACCCATTCACATACGGTGGTAGTGACTCACTCACTCATCCATAAGAAAAACAGAGTTATTGAGCATCCCACTTACCCATACATGTTCGGTGATAGCGACCCAAACATGTCCAATTCAGTAACTCAAATTGTAATTAATGTTGAGTTAATGTTTTTTCTCATGTAGGAATAAATTTATTACTGTTATAATAAAACTGTAGGGTTTTAAAATAATCTTATGAGTAATTACCAAGAATTTCAAGGTTTATTTTAGTTACATAAAATACACTTAGCAGCTAATCTTTGGACTCTGCGTTCTTCATTTCTTTCTCTATCAACTCATCCTTGAAGGCCATGCATAATCACTTCATTCAATTATGGCCATGAGTTTATTCACAACATCAGCAATATTGGAAATCACTCATTAGTGTAAAACTAATCTAGTTTATTTTTACCCTCTAAGATGTTGAGTACATTTTTAATAAATGTATTCTTCAATCAGTAATAAACCACAATTTTATCACAGTATTGTAATCACAAAAGAAAAAAATGTTTACTGTAAAAGAAAATTATTTTAAACAACTTCTTCACAAAAAATAGTATAAGAAATGTATGTGTTTTGAAACCCACTCACCCACTCTCAGCCTTTGTCTAGGTTTGATTTTGACGTTATTTCTAAATTATTGCTAATTATATAATTATTCTAATTATTATTCAAGTACTGATAATTACTTCCTGAAAATTAAATGTTATATAATTACTAAAATAAGTTTATGTTTTATTTTCTTTATTTTTTTGTCTTAGTATACATAATGGCAAACTTTTTAAGTGTATATAAATAATTTTTCGTAAGTATCTGAAATTCATATAAATTGTGTTTATGTTTAAAAATTATTAAAAAATGCACATTCAAACTTTTAAAATAAAAAAAAAGCTAGAGGATTCCAAATAGAGGTCCATGGACTTCATTTGTTTCTTGCATTTTCCATCACACACATGAGATTTCTTCAATACCCCCATATTTTCTTCAATACCCCCATATTTATCAGACTGTAGCAATCTCTACCATAACAATCTGGGAATTTTTGTGATGCAGCAGAAATATAAAAACCTGAGGAAATAGATGTAGTTCTAATATCAGTATGGGGTTTATACATAATGAAAGTTTTAAATAATCATTGATAATAAGAATTGATAATAAGAAAAGTGGATAATAAAGTAGTGTTTATATAAAACTAACATAAAAAAAACCCTAATCACTATGGGAAAAATGTCAAACTAACGCAGCAGGCTATTTTGTATAATCAAACTTATTGGACCTGCAATTTTAATTGAACTAAACAAACAGTTGTTATTTGGCGTTACAAATGTACTTAGTAATACAATAAATGGAAGACAATCATATAATGTACAACAAGCTGAAATAGTAACAAATAATAGCAGTAATATGAAGAAAACAGCACTGTACTATATATGGTAAGAATCCAATTTTTTAACAGAGAATAAAATTGTGTTTAAAATAATTCTTCTAAAGAAAAGAACAAGGAGGGGAGGGAGAGAGAGAGAGAGGGGGTTTGGCCATAGTCCCTCCTCCACCCCTGGCTTAAGTCTGAGACTTATTCGCCAGGCCGCTTTCCTTGAATTTCTTGTACTCCTGATGTTATCTTCTTTGCTCTTCTCGGCACACATTGTGCCAATGTTGACACCCCAATCATACCCGGCTGAAGTCTGTGACTTATTCGCCAGGTGCTAACCTGAATATACATTTCATTACTGATGTCTTCTTGTTCTTCTTCTCGGCATTCACTATGCCATCCTTAACACACCACTAATCTCTGGCCCGGCTTAAGTCTGTGACATTCACTGGGCCGTTATCCTTGACATGCTTCCTCTTGATAATTTCGACATAACTCTTCTAAGCACTCTTTGTGCCAACCCTAACACACCCCTCTCTCTCACCTAGTGGTCGTCACCAGGATCACTGGAAACTTTCTTTCTAACGCTCTTGCATTAACCTTCTTCTTGATTATCTCCAGGATTCTCTCACATCATCTGAACCTAAAATTGCATCATGCTTCCTTGTTCAAGTTTCTACACTCCGTAGTCTATTCTATCATTATGCCTCTTAACCCCTTTATTGAACACAGTTCAACTCCGTCAACCCATATCATGTTTGTCATCCGCTCTTCCTTCTCTTTTGCAGTTTGCACAACACACCTTGTCCTTCTTCTCCTTATTGGGGCAATCCTTGTAATCGTGTTCTTCCGCACAGTACAAACAACCTGGTATTTCAGTACTACAGATCTTTGCAATGTGCTCGAACTTCTGACACTTGTAGCACCTCGCTACGTCCACATAGTCCTTCACTCGGCAGCCCTGCCATCCGATGAAGACCCTCTCTCTTGATCTTAACCAATTGCTCACTCTCACTGAACACTCCACTACAATGTGGCACTTCTTACCATTTGATCTCTTATCACTGTACTGATGGCAAACTTCATACTCCTTCTCAAACTCCTTTTCGGCTATGCCTTTTCCTTGAACCTTCCTGTTGAACACCTCTTCCCTGATGCCTACTTCTTTCAGGTAACTGCACACATCATAGATCATGATTACTGGTCACTTCCTGGCTGGTTTCCCCATCTACAGCCCCGCTTCCTCTAGAGCTTTCTGCTTTAAAAGATTTTCTGCACCTTCTTCATTCTCTGCCTCTACAATGACGCCATTCGTTATACTAGTTAGCTTCTTAACTCTAAGACCTATCTCTAACAGCTTGACTAACTTCTTGAAAGTTGAGATGATCTCGGAGCTCTCCTTCTTCTCGTGCCTGATGAAAACCAGTTTAGGAGCTGGCTGGACAGGTCCCTTCACTCCAGTCACTTAGGGAACTTATTTCTTCTCTGCAACCACTGCTGCATAAGAAGACCTTACTGCTGCTGGTTAAGCACCTTGATTCTTTTCAAGTTCTTCCCTCACTGTCTTTCTGACTACTTCCACAAGGGCACCTTGTTCTTTGACTCTTGCCTCCATCCTGACTGTCCTCACGACACCGTGTCACCTCAGATTTCATTCTAACTAAGATCTTTTCCAGCTTCTTCTGTTGAGGCTTCGTTAACCATTCTTTGGATGGTGGTATGTCTCAGCCAATTAGTGATCAGTTCCATTCCAAAGTCCATGTTCTTTAATGGGTCTTTTCCGAATCAATCCTATTCAATGTCCTTTTCCTGCTCAACACGCTTCTTCTTCGTTTTCTCCGCTGATCCTTCCTTATTGTCTCTTACTCTCTTCTTGGTGCCTTCAACCCCCGACTCCGCAGGCTGCTGACTGAAGTGATTCATGAAGGACCAGACTGGCTACCTCCACGATCCCTCCCTAATCTCTTTTCCTGCATATGTTTCATCAGAAACTCTTCTTCAGCCTTCCTGATGTCTTCATCCTCGTTCCTTCTCTCCTCCATCTTCTTCGTATTTTCTGCTATTTTTGCCAGCTTATGTAACAACCCACCGAACCAACGACAAACCAACTAATTCCAACAAGCCAAGTAAAGAAAAATCCACAAGCTTCTGTGAAACGAAATCGTCTGCCAGAATCATGAAAAACCTAAAAATCAATTCATGAGTGTTAAGAGTTTTAGTCCCCGTTTCATGAGAGCTTTGCTAATTGCTCCGGCGCCGTCCACTAGCCTAGACCTGAAGATCAAACCTCCTCGGACACCCCTGAAGCCCGCCTAGCACAGTCGCAGGCCCATTGCATATGCCCATGGTTCTTCAACCAGTTTCCGACAATTTTGAAGCCCTGCTTTCCGTGTGGCGAGGCTGTTTACTCACAGTGGCCACCTTCTGAAGTCAATTTCACTCCGACAGCTGCCACAAGCTTTTGTCCGAAGTTCACATGTGAGGCGTCCCGACTAAGCGTCCTCAGACACCCCAACCAGAGTGCAAGGGGAGGTCTGCTACCCTTGACGAGGGTGGAGCTCGAACTGGGGCCATTTGCAACAGCTGTACCTCACAGATGGATTGTTTACCCTTCCAGATGCATTTTTTCTTTTTCAATATTTTGTTCTTTTTTTGGAGGGTTTTAATTTTTTTCACACAACAAATAGGCACCTTACATACCACTTTCAATCTCACCCCATCCACGAGGCAAACTATTCCTCAATACCACTGTTCGTGTATGGGCGGGTGGGTAGGTTGCCGGATTCCCAAACCGCCTCCATGTTTTTCAAAGACGACTCACATTCTACCTCTTTTTGATGGACGACCTCTTGCTTAGCCCTACAATGAAACTCCAGCTGGCAGGAGTAGGCAGGTTCGTTCTATCAGCGAAGCCGGGACACCTTGATCAGCGGTCACTGATCAAGTCAGGGTCATGCTGGCAGCAGTGCCGCTGACAAGACCCTGGGATATAAGCCTCCCATCAACAATCTATGGTTGACAATACAAAAACGTCCAAGTCCCTACAAATTGGCTTATGGAGGGGGGAGAGGAAATTGGATAGGTGGGGAGGATTGGGTGGGAATAGAAGAGAGTTTGGTATGGAAGAGAAGTAATACCAGACCCAGCTCAGGACCCCGTGGACCCCCCTGGGAGTCTTCAAAGAAAATGTGAATGTCGATAAAACAAATAATAAGAAAGTCTATAAATCATTGTAAGGTCAATACCACAGTACGTGCATAGGTTGGCGTACATTATGGATGTCTAGTGACCCATCAATATCACTGATATGTTTTGTTATCATTAAAATGTTTCTCATAAAAACTAAATTACCTAAAGGTACTTTGAGTCTAAGAGAAAACATATGGCTAGAATTTTTTTAAATTTTTTTTTAAGGGGAGGCCAATCTCTTCTTTAACCCTACTCTGCCTATTCCCCATAGGCTATTGATCTATGCGGGGAACTTGTAAGACAGAGTAAGGGGGAGAACCAGTATAGTAAAAGGTGAATATTACTGATAAACCTACTAGTCAAGGTCGAGATTCAAACCAGTGCTATCTCTCTCATGTACAAAGTCCTTATGTCTAAGACCACTCAGCCACTGTCATATTGTTCAAGCAAATCAAATACATGGATTCATTTCGAATAGCATATTAAGAATAATTTAAAATAGAAATACATTTTAAATGCAATTATTAACAAAACTCAATTGTGTTTTGCTGATTATAACAGTAGAACCATTGAACTCATATTTACTCAGATGAAAATAACTTATTCTGAAAAAAAGGTTCTTGATGAACTGTATAAAGATAAGAAGACCAGTTTACAATGATATAATCTAAACAAAAACACAAGCAATACTAAATAGAACATAGACTGTGAGATTTCTATAACGTGCAGCAATTTTGAAAGTTTTCTTGCTAAAAAATCTTCCAAACATTAGATTGGAGTACAGGGGAAAACGATAGTAGTTATTAGATTGGAGAGAGAGAGAGACAGCAGTAATTAGATCAGAGTACATTGGAGAGAGATAGTAGTAATTAGATCAGAGTACATTGGAGAGAAATATCAGTCATTAGATTGGAGTACATAGAAGAGATATGGCAGTCACTAGATTGGAGTAAAAAAAGTATGAGAGATGACAGTCATTTGACCGGAGTAGGGGAAGAGAAATGGCAGTCATTAGGTTTGAGTATGGGAGAGAGAGAAGATGGCAGTCATTAGTGATTGAAACTACTAAACAGGCTAATAAAGATAACACCCTTTCTGAGAGGTCTGTGAATAATCCCTTTAAAAACTCTATTATGTAATAAAACATAGAAATCTTGGGCATTTCTGAATAACTAACCTCAAAAATAAAAAAAAAAAATAAAATAAAAACTGCCATGTAAAACTGTAAAACCAACTTCCCTGGAAAGTTGTTAATAAATAAATGTCTTGAACACATGGGAAGAATTGTCCTCTGTTAAACAATATAAAACACGCCTTTCAACTTCTAATTTGTAAGAGTCCATAAATTCAACCATTTATTGTTATATTAACCCTATAAGTGTGCATAAATTAACATTGGGTAAGGGTAAAATGTCCAGTAACGTCAAGTTCAGTTGTATAAATAAACTTTTCAAATTTCTTTCTAGAGTTCAAACACCCATCCACTTACCCTACCCATCAAGTGTTGAAAACAGTTTTATTTATTTAATAATGCTACATTACAGCTCATGCCAAATGCAATGTAGCGTTTATTTACATATGATCATACTTATAACACGCAAAAACAGGTGTACAATATTTTGAATCTTTTATATAATAGTCCAAGTCCATGCACTTATTGCTCTATTGCAGCAACTTATGACTAAAATTTGAAGAATTTAAAGAATAATTATGAAGAATATGCTAACATTATGTAATAATGTTAATAATTTGACAGTAAAAAAGTATGTATCAAAAATTAACAATTACAAAAATAAAGTGTTGAAAAGGTGAGAAAGATAGACTATATATATATATATATATATATATATGATGTTGTGGTTATAAATTATAAAATAAATTAAAAATGAAGTGTATAACAACAAAAATAATTAAGAATTTAAAAAATTGTTCGATGATTTTATTTTCAACGGTTTATAAAAAAGTCAATAATCTGGCAGTATAAATTATATGTTCTGGACATTAGGTTTAAGGGAAATTGTACTGTATCTTAAATTTGTGTTATTAATTTAAAGTAAAAAATTTTATTAATATGGTATCCTCATATATAATGGCACAAAATGTTAATTCATTTGGAAAAGATTTAGCTTTTTGATTTGGATCAAACACTTTAACAAATTAATCTTTTTCCAGTATAGGCATTTTCATGTTGTACTTAAAATGAAAAAAAAAAAAACACGATTCATTTCTATTTTTTAATCATTTATAAACATTTTGATGTAAATGTATAACATAAATATATAATATTTTATGTCTGCGGGCAGCCTTGTACATAAAATGTCCAATGTCATCAAGAACACAACACCAAGTTGTGGAAGGGGGGAATATGCTGTGTGTCTAGACATCTCTAAAGTCTGTGTACGCATTGAGTTTTTGAATATGTATTACTAAATGAATGCTCAATGATTGCCATCGACATGGACACTACTAGAGAAGTTTGGAGCGTCCAAGTTGGATGGTAGTCAAGGTACAGATGTTGAGTAGGGAAGAGAAGAGTGTCAGGCTTGTTAATTGGCTGAAAATCAGACCAACACTATGTGGTTTGGATTCCACGTAAAGTTGTAGGTCCCTTAGTTGCCCTGGCTATTGGGCTACTAATAAATAGCTCTTTCTGAGAATCAGTCAATCTTAGATAGTAACAATGACTACACTCTCGTTCATCTACACCCATTCACCCCTCACATTCGCTCATATTTTGACGTTCGGAATCTAATTAATCAATAAGAAAAATCCATAGCAGTGTGTAGTTAAGTTTGGAATCCAGCGCCATAATCAGTTTTACGATGGCACTTGCCAGCAATTTTGTTAATGTTATTATTGGTAATTTTAATGCGTTTTTATAATAGAATTTCTATCTTAAGATAACTGTAGATCAAACAGCCATATATTTGACATAATGTAAATATATATGTAAGAGCATAGATTTCAACAACATTATACATGTGGGGGTGGGTGGGAGAATCACTGTCAAATGTATGTGTGCCATCCAGTGGCGTACCCAGAAAACACCTAAGGGTCCAAGATTCCAGTGAAGGGTTGTCAATTTTGCCCCGGATGTACGTTTTTAAGTCATTTTTAAGTGTCAAATTTACCTTTATTTAGAAATTGTAGGTTCATTAGAATACAGTATAATTAAAGTAATTTTGTATCAAGATAAATCATACATTCCTTAAACCCTTAATTAATTTGGATTCTTCGATTTTGTTTGCTATAAATGTCAATAAAAAGTGTTTTACCTAAGATTCATACAAGGGCTTTTTAATATTTAGTAAAATTTATTTATTCATTAATATTGCGAAAAATTAAAATTTATATTAACATATTCCAAACTATTTCAGACATGCTATTTTTTCCTATAAGTTTCTCATTAGTAGTGCAGGTTTTTTAGATTTAGTAGAAGTTCGTTTTGCTGTACCTCATTCTAGTTTCTAGATTAAAATGTAGATAATTAATTTGGATAAGTTTATTAGTTTAAGAATGTAATTTTAGAACATGTTTGTTTAGATGTAATTTAGTTTTTAGCACTTGAAAAAGATTTGGGTTGGACCAAATCGAAACATCGTGATTGGTATTTTTCATAAAAGAAGGCAAATGTCAACAACCTTTGTCTTCCTCAACTACAGCCAGATTAATTTTCCAACAATGACAACAAACATCATAAAACTGGACCATACAATTTACTTCGTGTATGAATGGCATATGGACACTGACGTCTGTGTACCACAGGTGGGCTGGAGACAATCTACTTGAGCGTAAAGGGCATGTGGACACGGTCATCTGTTTACCACGGGTGGGCAGGACCATACAATCTATTTGGTACGTAAAGGGCATATGGACACTGTTGTCTGTTTACCATGGGTGGGCTGGACCATACAATCTACTTGGTGTATAAAGGGTATAAGGACACTGTTGTCTGTTCACTAGTTCACTGTAATCTAAATAGACTACTTAATTACCTAAACCGAAATAATTTACTAAAAAAAACCAACAAGGATTTCTGCGAGGAAGATCCACTACAACAACCCTCATACAGTTACTGGAGCATGTTATTGACCAAATAGAAAATGGAAAATCTGTAACGAGCCTGTTCCTTGACTTCAGCAAGGCGTTTGATTGTCTTGACCACTCCTTGCTACTTAATAAATTACAGCTACAAGGAATAAATGGAACCTAAGGCAACTGGTTCTGATCATACCTTAGTACCAGACAACAACTAGTAATATAACATAAAAGGGACAATTACAAAGGTGCACTCTAACCCACTTCAAGTGAAAAGAGGTACCTTAAGGCTCGGTTCTTGGACCAATCCTCTTTTTATTGCTTACAAATAACCTGCCTCAGTAAATGTGTGATCTCTTCCAAACAATACTGTATGCAGATGACACTGTCTTAATTATAGCAAACAAAAACCAACTTGAAATAGAAACTCAAAGATCTTTCAACCGAGCAAAAGAATACTGCAGTAAAAATGATCTGGTACTAAATGAGAGCAAAACAGTACAAATTACATAAAGTACAAAAGGAAATACTCAAATTGGTCTCCCAAAAGTGAAAACAGAAGAAAAGACAAAGTACTTAGATATCACAATTGACATAAACCTGAACTGGAAAGCCCATATTGACATCTTATGCAAAAAGCTTGCAACAGGCACCTATGTGATAAGGAAAATAAGGGAGATATGTGGAATGGCTGCCGCCAGAACTGCATACTTTTCTCTCTTTGAATCCCATCTCAGATATGGTATTGCAGCTTGGGGTGGAACTACCAACACTAATATGGAACGAGTCTTCTTGCACCAAAAGAAAGCAGTAAGATGCCTGGCAGGTCTTGGATTCCAAAACAGCTGCAGAGAAGCCTTCCAAATACCAAATATCTAGGCTTCCTCTAGGCTGGTTTTGGGGAAGACAATTCAGTCTGCCCCTGGCAGCCCTATCTGCGACAGTTTCTTCCTAAAAGCTAAAGCAGTTTTCCAAGCAAAGACTTAGTGACTGTCCATATTGTGATTGAAATTTAAATTTTTTATTGGAGCAAATAGTTTAAGATTTTTCTTGAAGATTAAAGCTAAAGATTTTATTTTAAATATTTGATTAAATTTATTTATTCCGGTGATAAATATTTCTGTTAAATTCAATTGTGGAGTTTACAAGTTTTATTTGATTCATCCAGATTAATAAAATTGTTGGATACATTTTGTACTTAATAAATTTCTGAGAGATTTCTAAAAAGGTACTGAATGTTATTTCTGTATTCTTAACAAACATTTCTTTTTAAATTTGATATTATGTTAAATAGTCAATTAGAGGATTTAAGTTCAATTTAAAGTTATTGTGCAAAGTATTCTTATTTTGTTATTGCTTCAGATATATATTGTGTCTTATATTTTTATTGTTATTATTTAATATTGAACTTAATAATTTAATAGTTGTTCTGAATGTATTTTTTTTATGTGTAAAACATTTCATTTAGCATTGTTTTATGTTTTGGATCAAATTTATTAGTCTGAGTTTTACCATGCTAGGATAGTTATATAAATATAAGGTTTTAATTGATTGTGACTGTGTGATTACTAACCTCTTACATGCTGCGAAGAAGTTAAAAGAATGAACAAAATCGCACGTCACAAAGTGATTAACCGGCGCCTCCACCACTTTGTGATGTGTGATTTTGTTCACTCAGTTAACTTACTCACTTAGAATGTAAGAGGTTAGTAATCACACAGTCACAATCAATTAAAACCTTATATTTATAATTATCCTAGCATGGTAAAACGTAGACTAATAAACTTGGTCCAAAACATAAAACAATACTAAATGTAATGTTATACACATACAAAAAAAAAAAAAAAAATACATTCAGAAAAACTATTAAATTATTAAGTTCAATAATAAATAATAACAATAAAAATATAAGACACAAAAAAGGGCTGTAGATTAATAGGTGCAGTAATGTTGGACCAAGTTTTATTGCTTTATCTATAATCACTTGTAGTTTGATTCTATGATATTTTTAAGCTTTAAAAACATTTTAAATTTGTCTAATTTCATACCAGAACAATATATCATGAGATTGATAATTAAGTAGGTAGGCAAGAGGGGCATTCCTCTTTTAGTAAAATGCCCGTTATGCAATCTTAACTAAAAGGCCGAGAAGAGATTTTTTTAGCCAAAAGGCCGAAAAAGACCTTGCATGTTAGCCAATAGGCTATGAAGCGATCTCGCATCTCGGTCAAAAGGCCAAGAAGAGATCTAGCATCTCAGTCAAAAGGCCGAGATGCGATATATGACAAAAAGTCATGGAGTGGTTCTTGCTTAACGACCTGTTATGTGATCTTAAGTAAAAGGCCGAGAAGAGATTTTTATCTTAGCCAAAAGGCCGAAAAGCGATCTTGTATGTCAGCAAATAGGCTAAGACTACAACTAATTAAGTAGGTAGGTAGGGGGGTAGGACGCCAGTAAGTGCCTCAACATTTAGTGTCAGTGAGTGTCTACATGGAGCTTTATAGTATATAGATTTTGAGAACTTTCTCTAAGGTATTGAATTAGTTGAAGAGACTGTACCAGTGCAAATTAAACCAATAATGACACAACTTGGGTTCTCAGCTGTAAAAGAGAAAGTGAGTATTTGATCTGTCTTATAGGTCAACCTGATATGGCTAAATTTTAGTGTTACCATTGTCAAGTCACAAAATCAACCAAAAGGCTCTCTCCTCTAACGTTATCAATATGTTCTTGACCTCTTCGTGATGTGTTCAAACATTATACAAAATTAATACTTTAGATTATACAACTAAATATTTGAATTAATTTATAAATTAATCGTATACTTTTATTTTGTAACAGAGGAATGTGGTTAATAATAAATGCACTTTGTCACAATTGAAACAGTGGAATGACATGCTCCAAACGGTGATACAATAACGTCAATCCTGTAAAAAACATAATCTCTAGAACATGATTATTTCAGTATATTTACAGTACAAGATATTATTTGATACCATATTAGAAATACTATCTATACTGTGTTTATCTTGATTGCAATTTATATCCAAAATTAGTATACTAGTAAACAAATTACAATTGAATTTGATCATACTACTGTTTGTTTATTTTTATCAAGTTTACAATTTTTTTAAATTGACCACTCATATGGAATCTTCCATTCTCAGAGGTCCTTCCATTCTTCTACAAAGGGTTTTTTACCTACTGAGAGTTCACAGTGGGAGTAGTGAGAAGACACTTCCGTGGTCTCCCGGGTGACTCTTGTTCCGTGGTAGTCTAAGTCTTAAGGAGGATATATCTGACACACAGCAAGTACAGCACAATTTGTAGCTTCAGAGACAATTTTATAAGATTTTCATATTCTAAGTAGCCTCGTTGATTTTTAATAAAAAGGGATACACTAAAATAAGTGGGATGCCAAGCTATTTTGCTGAGTGGGGGGAGACAAACTATGATGCCAGGGGTGACAAGCTATGATGCTGAATGGGGGGTGACAAGCTATGATGCTGAATGGTGGGTTTAACAAACTATGATGCCAGGAGTGACAAGCTATGATGTTGAATGGAGGTTTAACAAGCTAAGATGATGAGTAGGATTTGACAAGTTATCTTTGTGAGTGGATATAACTGTGAAACAAGAATATTGGCCTCCCTAAATGAAAGACCGATAATTATCTTCCCCCTTCGCTTCTTTTTGCTACTCAATCTTCTCCTTCTCTTAATATCTCCTTTCCCCATATCATTTTTTTAATAATATATTTAAAAAAATATTTTTGTTT
Source organism: Stictocephala bisonia (assembly GCA_035578905.1). NCBI lineage: Eukaryota > Metazoa > Arthropoda > Insecta > Hemiptera > Membracidae > Stictocephala > Stictocephala bisonia. Next base: position 2,522,211 of record JAQJVL010000059.1, on the reverse strand, counting down.
ATATTACAATACAATTATAAACTTAGGTAAATAGGGTTAAGCTTTTAGTGATCATTTCACTGCAGATAGCTCATTCAAACTATTCTTTTAAGATCATTTAAACTGGAAACATTTTGAAGTCTTCATTTTTGCTATAACAATTCTATTCAATATTACTGCTATTTACAAACTTTTAAAGTAACAAAAATAGATTTGAATTGTTTTGAAACTGGCAAGTAACTATGGTATTTTGTAGACTTTGGACAGATTATCATTTATCTTGTTTATAAACAGAGTTTCACAATAATATGAGATAATTAATTGTTAGTCATGATAGTTGCCCATGATAAGTTATTGTGAATTATTTTTGTGGGAATTACTTTCTTTGCTGTGGAAGTTAGGAAAGTCCATAGTCTTAGGTATATATCACATTTAGTTATTTAATAAGATGAGTTTTATTGATTTTATTGATGCGCCCATTTCTCTTGACTTATTATTTCTTTCGGCTTTTAATTTTGAAAATTGAATACTTGTATCCTCATACATCGTCACATTTCTTCAGTTGGTGATTCATGACTCTTCAACCAACAACTATACTTTTTGTCTTTTTGGCTCTGTTAAATATCAGCTGTTCTTATTCAGCACATTAAATATATTCAAAACCCCCTGTAACAACTAAATATTTCCAGATTTTTATTTATTCAGTTTACTTTCAATAAAACCTTTATGAATTTTTATCACTTGTTCAAATAGTCAATTTGGTTAAAACAATAGTCCCATCAGTCTGATTTCTATTTGAAAAGTGGGCCACAATTTCAATAAAATATACTCGCAGAATAAGATATACATAATAATTTTTTTAAATGTCTGTAATTTACTTTTTTTTGCCTTCTCAAATTGCTGTAGAAATATTTTACTATTATGACAAAAATCATACATTAAATTTTAAATAAATAAATTTTATTTAATTATTTAAAATAAATAAATTGTGTTACTTTAAATAAATAAATTGTCATGCATAGTTTAGTTAAATTATTATAATAGTCTTTTCCTTAAAAACAAATCCAACTCTTCAAATATACAATTTAATGTAATTTTTGAGTTTCTATTACCAAATACAGACTATTAAAACTCTTAATGGAATATATTTAGTATCAGTAGAATGTTTGAGGACATTCAACAACTGTTCAATGTCTTACCAGAAAACAACCAAAACTTTTGAAAGTTTATAATTTATAGAATTGACCAGTTCTCCAACACCAAAATTAGGGATTTTGGAGCAGTTAAAAATAAACCCTCACAAAAAAAACAACTATTTCAAGGCCTTAGTAAAAGAAAAAGAATAGCACAAACTACAGGTCTCTATCTCAATTAATTCTTCGGGACATGAGGGAAATTCCAAGAGCTATTGGGAAACTCCAAAGGTCATTTAGTATTCAGGGACCAAGAAGACAGACCATTTAGTCTTTTGAGTTGGTTGAGTACTTTTCTTTCTTTTATTCAACCAATGAATCAATCAAAATTAATTTATTCATGAAAGTACAAATTGTGCATTTGAATGGCGTCACAGTTATATTACATAACAATGTTACTAAAATAAAAATCCATAACTAAAATATTCACTTATGGTGTACAGAGGCTTATTGACTAAGTACATTTTCAGAACTTTTTTAAACTTTAAAAAGTCTACATTAGTCTTAATTAAATTCGGTAAATTGTAAAAAAATTTAATTCCACAATATGAAGGTTTACTTTCAAATAAGGTGAACCTGTGATTAGAAAATGAAAAATTACCCTGACTGTGTGTATTATAATTATGATGATTGCAAAATGTTGGTATTGCTGAAGCATTTTTATGTCTGTGCAGAATTGTTTCATAACTATATCAATACGTGTATGGGTGAGCAGGTGGGTCGATACCACTGTAAGTGTATGGGTGGGCGGGTGGGTCTATACGTATGTGGGTGAGCAGGTGGGTTAATACGTATCATCATCAGCATGTATATATTTGTAGGTCCCATAGCACTGTAGGTCCCATGATTGCTCTGACTATTGGGCTATTAATAAATTGTCCTTTCTGAGCTAAGTTGAACTCAGATAGTAACAATAACTACACTCGTTCATCTACACTCATCACACTCATTCGAAATCCATATTCACCCAAATCTTGACGATTGGCGTCTTTTCTTGACTATGACACCGTCACCCACACACCTTGTATTATTTGTAAATAGTCATAATACCCATTTCTTTAAAATGATTTCTAACAGAATCGTTCCAATTTAATCCGGGAATGACTCTTATTAATTCTTTTTGTAGCAACAAAATATTATGAAGATTTTTAGCAGCAGTTGCCCCGTCAATTATCAACCCAAAGGTTAAATGAGAATGTATAAAAGAGTAATATTTTAATTTTAAAGTTTTTTTCATTACAGAAGTTTAACATTCTCCTTAGAGCAAATATGCCTGATGACATCTTTTTACATATATATTTAGTATGAGTGTCCCGCGAAAGGGATTTGTCAATATGTAATCCCAGGAATTTTGAACACTCAACATTTTCTAAGTACGGTCGTCAATTAAAAATTGCTTGTCATTGATTTTATTGCTACTCTTAGGAGAAACACCTTGCATTTATTTTTGTCATTGTTGATTAGCAAATTAAGGCTGTTAAGGTATTCCTTAATGTTGGTCATATTAATATAATATGTTATTTCTAATAATTCTAGAGTTTTACAATGAAATTTAATATTAATGTCATCAGCGTATAAACACATATTCGTACTACATTTATCTTTTAACAAGGGCAATCCATTTAAATAGATAATAAGTAAAAATGGCCCCAAAACAGAACCTTGTGGTAATCCATATTTTATTTCACTTAAAGTTGAATGCACGTTAATCTTGTTACTATATTCATCAATATAACTAATTTCTACAAACTGCTTTCGTCCTGTTAAGTATGACTTAAGCCATGATAAAGCTCTGCCACCAATACCTAGGTTTGTCAAAAATCAAATAACAAGTTTTGTGAAACACTGTCAAATGCCTTAGTCATATCCATAAAAACACCTAACACCTGTTCATTTCTATATACTGAATCAATCCCAGCTGAAATTACAGATTTTTCAAACTAAAATCGTGCTGTTCTTTAGCTAACAATTCATTTGACTCAAGAAAATCTCTAATTTGTTGATTCATTACTTTTTCAAAATTTAACTATAGGTCTGTAGTGTTCAACATCACCTGGGTCACTATTTTTTTTAAAGAGGCTTTATCTTTGCAATTTTTAATTTATCTGGAAATATTCCAGCAATCAGTGAAGCGTTTATTATATGTGTCAAAGGTTTAATAAAAAAATATTTAGCACTCTTGATTATAGGAATTGGTATTTCATCACACCCCGTACAATTATTATTCTCAAAAGATCTTATTATATTATCTACATCAGTTTCAGTTACAGTGTTGAGCATGAACTGTGCAGTTGTATTCTTAGCTGGCTTGATCACTGTCCTAGTAGGTGAAAGTTTAGTTAACACATGTTTTTGAACTACGTTGGCAAAAAACTTATTAAAAATTTCAGAATTGAAGAAAGGATCATTATTCCTAACATTGTTAAGTTTAATATTGACATTATCGGCTTGTTTATCTTTATTTCCTACTTCTTTATTTATTATATTACATGTTGTCTTACACACATTTGTAGCTTGCCCAATAATATTGTCATAAAAATCTCTTTTTGCAGCAACACATTTATTTTTCAAAATCTTTTTCCTGTTTTTTATATTATGCATGACCTCTTAGGTATTAACATTGTTTATTATTAGTTTTGTCAGTCATGTTTGGTTTGTATATGTTTTTTATTGCCAAATATTTTTTATATTTTTTTCTCCATTGAAGTGTTTCTCGTTCATTGGTATGTTTATCAGACGATTTATCACAGATTGAAAGCTGATAATTTGTATTGCCAGGGATGATTAGATGTAGATGGTATTATAAGGTCGGTTTGTGTAGGTTTTCTGTAGATTTTGAATTAATGTTTATTGTTGGTTTTGATAATTGATAGATCTAAATAATTGATTTAATCAGTTTGGGTTTCTTTAGTGAATTTTATTTTGGGGAACACAGAATTCAAATAAGATAAAAAAATCATTACTTTCTTCCAAGTTTCCATCAAATAAACAAATAATGTCATCAACATATCGGTCCAACAAGAAAATCCAGTGAACATATTGAACACACAAATCAATTATACAAACCCAATTTTTGATAAGATTCTAAACACTGAAAATTATTATTTAAAAAATATTACCAACTTATCCATATTCATCAGTATTTAAAAAAACCACATGTTTTACAGTTTTATTTAAAGAATTATTATATGCTTAATTTATTTACTTATTTTACACTTGAAAATGACTATTAATTAAGTTGAAACGTGTTGTGTGAAATAATTTAAATAAAAATGTTAAAGGATACTCAATTTGAATTTTATTACATCCTAAAAATACAATGAAGAAGTATTATGTGCAGTAAAAATTTGAAAATTATACTTAAGACTTGCACTAAAAACTTGACTATCTCAATATATAATATTACATTTTTTTACTAAAACTTTTTTATCATTCATTCAGCTCAATCACTCTTTACCGCCACCACCAAGCCATAGCACCACCAGCCACTACTCCCGCGAGACCCGCAGCAGATAACACCTCACCTCCGCCCCGAACCGAGTGCGCTTATCGATGGATCTGATATTATCATGCAGAGCATTTCTAATACAGAATCTACACACAGAGTCTACAGGCGGAGACAATGAAAGATTTATTGAAAGTGGTGGAGCAGCAAACTGGAATAGCTAACATTGAATCTCCACGTCTAGTTCTAAGCACACTAACTTGTGTTAACATTGAATCTTCACGTCTAGTTCTACGCACACTAACTTGTGACAAGTAAACAAATTGCTCTGACAGGTAATTAGGAGTTTGGTTTTGAAGAATATTGTTCAACAAAATCAAGATATGGAATTGGTGGAGAGTGTTTAAGATGGATAATTGATTGAAAAAGTGGAGTAACATAATCAGGTTAAAAATAAATCTGATACACTAGTTTTGGGCATGCTGTAGTCTTTCCGCAAGCTCAACAGACATATAATTGATTACAGTATCACAGTAATTAAGACAGAACCTTGGGACACCTCTAGTCAGCAGTTCCCAATCAGATACTCTGTTGTCAGCCTTTACACACTGCCGATGGCCCGTTAAGTATAACCTGAACCAGTCAATACAACCATCAGAAAAACCACCACAGAAAATTTGTATATGAAGAGGGGATAATAAACACAGTCGAAAACCTGTACAGTAATAATAATATTAGGACAAAACTGAAATTTTATAAAATCATAACCATCTAATTTTTTGCAAAAATAAAAAAAAACTTATATGTACAATAAAAAAACAATAAATATGACATACAGGGTTTTTTTAATCAAGGCTGTGTAAATAAAAAATAATATTGCAAATTGTAAAACAACTAAAGAATGTGTTAATCGCTGTAGAAATGAACTCGGTAATGGAATTTATAATCTTTAATTTTTGTCTATGTAAGCAGAATCTGCAGAGCAGGCTCATTCACATGACATACAGTTTAATGTATGTTCTACTATCTTTCAGATCTCTTTGTCCTTCCTTCTTGCCACAGAAATGCCCTTGCAAGAAGTTATTTATTTAAATAAATCCCGTATTCATTTATCAACTTTACGTTTTCATCTTATTCCAGAACGGAAATGGTTGTACAAATTAAAATCAAGTGAACGTCATAAAACATAAATTTATTCAAGCATATGTACAAAAAGGTAAACATTTTTATGGTGATTGATTTTTGTAAACCACGTTTACCACTGTAAGAAATATGTGAGAAAAGTCACATGGTTTACTGAAATCTATTACCTTTATGTAATTAAATTGAAATATATTTGTGTTGTGTGACAATCAATTGTTTTAATTTAATTTAACAAGTTTAATCACTTGTCTTTTAGTTCAAATAATATCATTTGAATTATTAGTGGTTCTATCATTATTATTGGTATTTGTTTGAGTAAACTTAGAATAAGTTTCCAACGTAAATATGACGCTGTTATGTAGATATATATTAAATCCAAATAAAGCATGTTTTAAGTTTGAGTTTATATTTCCACCAACACATAATATGCTGATTAAGACACTATTTGTAAAAATAAGCTCACCACAAAACCTGGAAGAACTATCTATGGTCACTTCATTATGAGACAGTGTCCCCCAGTAATGTTGTCCAATTTACATACATTTCAATCCATGGTCTCATTTAACACTGATTCTGCTTAACTGGAAATCAGTACATAGAAGTGGGTTTTGAGATTTTAAGCGACCATTCTGATGTGGGAGATCCTGTATAATGGGGAGTTCGGGCATTCAGGATCTTATTCAATTCTTTAAGTAGGGCCTCCTGACGACTTATCTCTGAAGGAGCTATATTGCACAGTACTGAGAGTCAAAGAAGTTAATTTGCTATGGGAGTAAATACTAGCTGGGTCATAATGTGAAACAGTTTTGATAGACAAAATAAGTTCCTTATTACCAATCTGTCAATACCTGAAGTTGGGATGAACCTCCCTCGTAGGGAATGGACATTGTTGAATCGGCTTTGAATGGCAGATGTAACTACTGAAAATAGAAATACGGATTGACACTATATCAGTCATGTGGTTGCGAGGAGTCTATCCAAAAAATGGATCACATAGTTGGAGAGTGCCCCCTGCGCTCTTTTACGGAGGAGGGATTAGCTAGCATAAATAGAATCTGTGAGGCAGGTATTAAATGGCTTGATGGATTGGATTCAGCCTTGTGACAGGAGATCACTTGATATTTTTATTATTATCACACAACTTGTGGACTTTTTCAAACATATATCATAATTGTTATGCATTTTAAAATTAATAAATTTTAGCTGATAAGAAGCCATACACTATATAAACTGATTCTGTCTCCTAATAAAGATACAAATACGCCGGTGTGGTGGCTCAGTGGCTAAGTGTTCGGACTGCGAAGGGCAAGGTCAAAGGTTTGAATCACCAACTGAGCTAACGGTCAGTACTTCACTTGTTGAATGAAGTTTAGGTACCGGCCTGTAGGCACATGTGAACTGGCGAGTGAAGTTTTTAAAGAAAAAGTTAAGATAAAACTCTTTAGGATGAAATTCTTAAGGAAAATAAAACTGATTGAATTTTCAAATGATAAGCTTTCAAATATAACACTAACAATCAACATGAAGAGCTAAAAACTGATAAAACGTATACATAACTAGCCTTGCAATCTGTGTAATGAACTCTTAAATGCGTAGATCAGTTAAAACCTTAGAACTGAAATACAAGGAACATTATAATCAGGGTTGCTAAACACGTTGGATTTTAAGGGACAGTCCCTTATTTATATGATTAATCCTAAATACCTGTTTACTTGATCTGAGGACATTAGTTGTCCTGTATTTAATGAATTTATATACTTCCATACATAAGACATATTCTAATATAAATAAATAATAAACTAAGTATAACAAAATCATGTTAATAATGATTTAAAACTCTAATTAATTTACATTAGCATACACTTTTACAATATGAAATGAAGACTAAGTCAATCCCTAAGTCAAGGAGTGGCCAACGATAGGTTGAGTGCTGTGGAACATGATTTACATGTTATTCCAAAGGTAATAAATGACTTGGTGATAATATGTAAAAAATAATGAAATAATACAACCAAAATCAAAGAGCTACATACACTGGCACACTGACTGTCCCGTAATACTCAAGTAAGTACTCACAAGTTCAAGTAATCAGAAGAAATCAGTACTCGAAAGTACTGGTTATTATCAACGGAATAAAAACTATCTTTCCAGAAAAGGAAGACATTAGTATATTTCATAACAAGAGTGGAAAGTGGGGTTTTGCATGTTCGAGACCATATGTTTGAAGTGCGAGACTTGTCGAGCACTTCAAATGGTCGAGAACATACAAAACACTTTCACTCGAGTTTTGAACGATACTTTTCACTACACTACGGAATAAAAACAGGTGTTGTTGACTGTGGAAAATTTTCGGTTGTAAACAATGTTACTTTCGGTAGTAAACAATACACAGCTGTTGAAAATATGATGTTTCGCAGGTTGTAAACACATAACGAAAACAGCTGAACTCATAGTAGTGTAGTGAAACATTATTTTACTCACTGGTGAAAAAAGTCAAGATTTGAGAGGGGTTTAGAAAGCAGCTAAATATTTTTAATTTATTATGTATTAACAAGCAGAAAAATATTTCTTTAACCCACCTCCTCCTGGTTATATTTTGTTTCGTATTTTCATATTCTATATTTGGTAACCCTGATTATAATCTGTTTATAATAAATAAGATCTAAATGACAACAGTTATAGACAAATAATGACAAACAACAATCCTTACAGCGGGAACGTAATCAAACTTTATAGCTTGAATATAAAAAACTTTAAAATCTTTGAAGAGAAATCTTAAAACCAATACAAAAAAAAACCACAGTTGGAGTCCTGCGAACAAATATAATTAGTGTAGCAATTTGGAAGCTAAATAAGTTTGGTTTAGTATTGATGTATCATTGTTTGAGAACAATATTTTTAATCAACTACTGTAATTAAACACAGTAAATATATAAGTTGAAAAAATAAACATCACAGTTATTAAAATCGTGAAGTTTATTTTCAGAAATGAAAGTAAATTTAGTTTTCATATTACTGTATTTATAGCAGTCCAGAATTTTAAAGAATTGTCTTAAAACTGTTACTTTTTGCTAAATTGCAAAAATCTTAAGAAAAAAATTATTTAATTAGATTTGTTGTTATGTAAACCTGCTAAGGTGTATTATTGTTGTTACTGCATCCAATAACCAATTTATCATAGAATAATATGAATAATAATAATTTTGAAATAATTTATGTAACATTTGGCAAGATATATTAAAACATATTATAAAACATAATTTTTATAAGTTGGCAACACGTGTCATCAAGTGAATGATAATGAATTGTATCACAATATCACATAATGAAATAAATTGTACAATTAATCTTTGAGGAAGATATACCGCTTAATAACAACCCCTAATTATGCTGCTTTAAATTAGAACATTTGTATTAAATTTTGTAGATCAATTAAAGATATTTATTTATTTACTATGTAGTTGAAGTGCTTTTAGTGTAAGAGATATATCGTAAATGTATTTATAGTGGTTAGTATTATTTATTGTTGATGTATTTATAGGTTATGTATTTGTGCCAATGATGTAATGTGAATTTTTGGAAATAAAGTTATTATTGTTATTTATTGAAGATTGGTGTGTTATATAAACTACCATTTGAATTTCACTTGTTACGATATACTATACTTCACCTTTTTTCAATAAATCAGTGATAAAATACAAAATATGCTAAACACAAATGTATTAAAGTATTTTCCCACTTACATTATGTTAAAGTGTAAGAACACCTCTGGGAAAATAAGACATAACACAGGATTTAAATACAAAGTCTTTGGTTTTGTAACGTCATTTTTTGAGGAAAAAGAAAACTTCAAATGGAAAATGAACCTTAATAGCACAAAAATAAACAGAATATTTTAAACGTTTTTATTTCATGAGAATGTAATAGATTCAAAATGCCATAGTGTGTTTTTAATGCAACTAGTGCAGATTAAACAGCCTGGTATAATTTACAAAACTATAGTATTGGTGAATTAGAATTGAGGTTTCTGTAAAATTGTTGCAGGAACCAGCACTAACAGTTTTAGAAAGCTGCATTACTTAATATTTCAACTGTGGTTAATTATAGGAATATTAGGCAAATTTGTGATGTTATTAACATTTAGTAACTCAACATGGCGGCTGGTTTTTGTAAATAAACACAAACATGACCTAAATAACATGTTTCTGGTAGACAATCAGTTTCATGTTGAGTATATTTTTATACCACAGATTAATTTGATTATATTTTAATTTTACAAAGTATGATAAGAAAACGAAAAATCTTTTATAACTCTTAAAAATAGAACATTTTCCAACAGAATCAGCCATTATCACGGAATCGATATTAATGGATTCCACTTCTTATCAGCTTGAACAATGTCAAAATACAATTTGTGATATTTACAGTATTTCTAAATGACAAAACAAGGTGTAAATATATTTTCTGAAAGGCAGTTACGAAATATGTGGTTCCAGCTGTATATAAATCTAAAACAAAGCGTAGTTTTACATAACATTGCAGAACATCAAGAGTACATGTAGAGGTGCTATAGAAATATTATAAGGACTTATGAAACAGTTTTAGAATACGTTACCGTACCATAGTCGGATTCATGTGAAAACCAGACGGCTACAGAAGTTCCCTGAAGAGTCCATGGTCGCTGAAACAGATCAGAATTCCCCACGTGGCGTATTTGGCAAATATCCAATCAACGAAATAAATCACAGTAAACACAATGTTAACTTGTGACCCTGCACAGTAGATAAGACATCGCTCGTCCGCAGTGACCACTGACCAGCTACCACCACAACTGTCCGTCCACTACCACTGACTAACTGCTCACAGTGCTCAGCTGTTGTTCCGGATACGCACGGGAAAATATTGTTGTATTTTCCTCAAACCGGTTCGTCCGCGGTCACAGTCGAGGCCTCTCCACTCACGTTATGAGCGGCCGGTATCGGTGGTGTCCGTCTATCTGCTTAGCTCGCTGCAGACCTTGAACAGGACTCAAGGTTCTCTGAACTCAGGGAATCCCCAGGCTACGGAAAGATTGCGCGACCTTTCTTCAACCACTTCATCTGCGTTGTTATAAATTTTACCGAGAACCAGGGTTGCCACCCGTCCCGATTCCGTCTGGAGAGTCCCGATTTTAGACCCTTTTGCCCCGCGTCCCGACGGTCCTGGTCATGACATATTCTGTCCTGATACTTTGATTTCTAAAGTAAATTTACATTTTACCAGGCCATTTAAAGAAAAGTATAACTTAACTTTCTACGCGTAAAATTTTATTCATGGAATAAATTTTACTAATTTGTTTATTTCAAATTTATTCTTGAAAATAGTGCCTCATTTTAATTGTAGACAATACTTATTCACTATTTGTTTTCAGTCGATTATTAATCCGATTATTTGTACGCTGGATTTAATCCAACGTTTAACATATTTTTGTTAAGACCACTTGTAAATGAAGACCAACATTCCTCTTTTTATACAAAAATCAAATATCATATCGTTATGATTCCTATCATACTGTATTTTTAATTTAAATATAACAAAATAAACCATATGTTTTAGTTTGAATGTATTGTAGAATTTGGTTATGCCCTTCGACTCAATTATTCGAAAAAAGGGAACGGCAATGTTGTTAACGAATTTGTCCGTGTTTTAAACAGCTGATTATTTAGATTGTAGAACAACTCACAAGCCTCTGGCCTAGATTTAGCCGATGTATAAGGTAAAAGTAGCATAGCCGTCCTACTATCTGAGGCGGAGGGAGGGGGCCCTGTTCAAACATTGATGGCGCCGATCCGATTTTTTAAAAAGAAAATATGGCAAATCTGCTGAGAGAACAGTTCAGATGATACGCACTAAGTAAATTGTCAATCTGCCGAGTGTCAAAGTTGACGAGAAATGAAATAAATTATTAAATAAGAAAATAACTTCCCTGTAGCACTCCAGACCGGGCTCTGCAATGTCTACTCCTACTGTCCTCTGGGTGAAATGATGTCATCTGCCTGCAATGAGGATCACTTCAGAATGTACTACTGTCAGCGCAGACTGCCTAACAATATTGTTTATACTTATACATTTGACCAAGAACCAGGGTTGCCACCCGCCCCGATTTTAGACTCTTTTGGAAGGTTGTTTACTAAGAAACTAAGAAGCCTACGAAGAATCAAATCACACCTTTTCATATATGCATTTTTAAATTGTATTATAAGTTTTAATAACTGTTATCCTAGTTGGAATAAAAATGAACCAGATTTTTAACTAGTTTTCAATGTACATCAACGTTACACGTTTATTAATAAATGCCCGTTAATGTATAACATTTATGAAGTTGATAAGAATGTTTATATAAACTTTTAAAATTTCAGAATTTTGACTTTTATAGAAAAAAGTTATCATCAATTTCCTGAAAACGGTGTTTTCTTGGCTTCTAGAGGTCGTAAAATTAAATACTTGGTCTTGTTGTAATCCCTAGGACATGTATAGTCACGATAAGTAATTTTCAAAAATGTAATTAAATGCAATCGTTTTATATAAATTAAAATCAATTTAAATTTATCAATATAAGGGTATTTTAAATTGATTTAATTCAATTTAAAATCACCGATATTACTTACACACATAAAAGTTATGAATCGTGACTATACATGTCCTAGGGATTACAACAAGACCAAGTATTTAATTTTATGACCTGTAGAAGCCAAGAAAACGTGTTTCAGGAAATTAATGATAACTTTTTCAAAAAAATCAAAATTCTGAAATTTTGAAAGTTTATATAAACATTCTTATCAACTTCATAAATGTTATACATTAACGGGTATTTATTAATAAACGTGTAACGTTAATGTACATTGAAAACTGGTTCATATTTATTCCAACTAGGATAAAAGTTATTAAAACTTATAATACAATTTAAAAATGCATATCAACTGCAATCAGCTGGCCCAGCAAGCGCTCGACTCACCTGTTCACTCAGGCATAGGCTGTCTTGTTCTTCCTCACATCACTGACCAGGAAATGTTGCATGCGTTTAGGAGGCTCAAATCTAAGCGCTCTTTTGGCCCTGACGGTGTGCCCTCCTTTGTCTTTAAAGGATGCATGGAATATTTAATTAAACCACTTAAGCACTTATTTAACGTTTCACTGGATTTTAATTATTTTCCGGATTGCTGGAAATTAACAAAAGTTGTTCCGATTTTCAAAAAAGGCTTAAAAGTTGATATTAAAAACTACAGACCGGTTGCTATTTTATCGACTCCTACTAAAATATTTGAGTCCATTTTATTCAATCGAATTTTTAATCACGTAAAACATTACATTGCACCAGAACAGCATGGTTTTTTTTCTGGAAGATCAATAAATACAAATCTTTTATGCTTCACTGATTATTGCACAAAAATATTAGACAAGGGAGGGCAGGTCGATGTTATTTATACAGATTTTGCCAAAGCTTTTGATAAGGTCACTCTGAGCTGTTAAAAAAATTAAATTTTTTCGGATGTTCTGCTCAAACAATTAAGTTTTTTGCTTCATATCTTTCTTGCAGAAAACAAATAGTAAATTATAATGGAGTTTTTTCTAAAGAATCCCAAGTTCAATCTGGTGTGCCTCAGGGCTCAAATCTTGGGCCGCTGTTATTTATAATATTTATTAACGATATTGTTAGTTGTGTCAAGCACAGTAGAGTCTTGTTATATGCAGATGATATGAAGATTTTTAGAAACATAAATTGTTTAACTGACTGCAGACTGCTTCAAGAAGACTTGGATCGTTTGGCTGTTTGGAGTCAAACAGGACTAAAATTTAATGCGGAAAAGTGTGTGGTGGTGAGGTACACCAGAAGAACACATAACTTTATTAACTTTGATTATTTCATTGGCCAAAATGTTTTGATGGTTCAAGCTATATTTAAAGACCTTGGTGTGCTTTTTGATGAGAAGTTTTCATTTTCAAATCATATTATTGAAACTTGCAAGGCAGCCTATAAAACTTTCGGATTTGTAAGAAGATCAAGCTATGTTTTTCGAAATATTACAACTTTAAAATTATTATACTATTCTTTGATCAGATCAAGACTTGAGTTTGGCTTCATCATCTGGAACCCATTTTATAAGTATTTGTTGGATATGATAGAGCAAGTTCAAATTAAGTTTTTAAGATTTTTGTATTTTAAAGCTTTTGGCGTTTATACTTATCTTGTATCGTACTCAGAGTTATTGACTTTGTTTGAAATTGATAGTTTACGTAAGCGGCGTTCTGTTGGATGTTTATGTTTTCTACACAAATTAATCAGCGGAAAGGTTGATTGCAGTCAATTACTTGCCCGGCTTAACTTTTTTGTACCCCGTCCTTCAGCGAGAACTAGATCTTTGTTCTGCCCTTACTTTGCCAATTCGTCTTTGGGAATGCAATCCCCTCTAAATGTAATGATGCAACTGCATAACGGTCTCCCCCAAAGTGTGGATGTTCTGTCATTGAACTTGGCTTCTTTCTGCACACAAGTTAAGCACTATGTTAATGACCTCTAATTTATATTACTCTTGTACCTATTATTGTATAAATTATATTGTGCATGTTGGTAATATTAGTATTTATATATTTATCCACATTTATAGTGTTGCTTAAATTGGATTGTCATGTGGCATTTTGATAAATTAGTAGATATATATATTTTTTTAAGTTAAGTTATTTTTGTATGATTTTGTTTCATAGTTGATACTTTTGTTAGTTGGTTAATAGTTTTACGTATTCCTTGTTGTTTGTTATTCATATAATTTATTGCTTGTTAATTATTGATTATTTAATTTTTTATACTTATTTATTCTTGTTGCTGTTATTTGTTCACTATAAAGTTTTTTTTCTCTTCCTGTTAATTATATAATTATACTTGTAAAATGGAAATCACTATAATATATACTGTAGTAATTTATTTTTTATATTTATTTATAGCTACATAACACATTAATTATTTATATGATAAATTATTTTGTTCACTGGAATCTGGACACAAGTTTAATAATTTGCATGTTTATTTATATTATTTAGGATTAATGCTTTTTTGTAATTGGCATATAAAGCTGTAAAAAAGCATTTCATTTAATAAAGAATTAAAGAATTTTAAGACCTCTAGAAGCCTAGAAATCAATGTTTCAGGGAGTTAAAAAACTGTTTTCTTGAAAAGTTGAAATTCTCAAATTCCTAAAACTTGCAGAATACATTCGATTCAACTAGGTATTAAAATATAATGTGATACATTAACGGTTAAAAAAAAAAAATAACAATGTAACTTTTACGTACAGTGAAAATTAATTACAATTCCGGTACCTTTCTTGTTCCAACTAGGATAAACATTATTAAAACTTAAAATAAAATTTTAAATTCTTATTTAATAACTTAAAAATAAATTAAGAAAACAATGGTGGAGCCCAAGAGTTAACAAGACAGTACACGATTTTCTACCTTCGTGCTCGGGTGGTAGATGGACGACAAACCCCTACCGTACTTTATAGTGGAGCCCAAGAGTTGACTATAAAACATACGAGTATCAACCTTGGCGCTCGGGTGGCAAAAGGACTATAAACCACTGGTGTACTTTATAGTGCAGCACAAAAGTTGACAAGACAACATATGAGTGTCTACCTTCGTGCTCGAATGGTAGAGGGACGACCAACCACCACCGTACTTTATGGTGGAGCCCAAGAGATGACAAGACAACATACGAGTGTCTACCTTCGTGCTCGGATAGTAGAGGGACGACCAACCACCACCGTAATTTATGTTGGAGCCCAAGAGATGACAAGACAACATACGAGTATCTACTTTCGTGTTCGGTTGGTAGAGGGACGACCAACCACTGCCGTACATTATAGTGGAGCCCAAGAGTTGTCAAGACAACATACAAGTGTCTACTTTTCATGCTCGGGTGGTAGAAGGACGATCAACCACTGCCGTACATTATAGTGGAACCTAAGAGTTGACAAGACAACATACAAGTGTCTACTTTTCATGCTTGGGTGGTAGAAGGACGATCAACCACTGCCGTACTTTATAGTGGAGCCCAAAAGATGACAAGACAACATACGAGTGTCTACTTTCATGCTCGGGTGGTAGAAGGACGAACAACCACTGCCGTACATTATAGTGGAGCCCAAAAGGTGACAAGAAAACATACGAGTGTCTACTTTCATTCTCGGGTGGTAGAAGGACGACCAACCACTGCCGTACATTATAGTGGATCCCAAAGGTTGACAAGACATTATACGAGTGTCTACCTTCGTGCAGGGGTGGTAGAGGGTCTACAAACCACTACCGTACTTTATAATGGAGCCCAAGACTTGACAAAAACACATACAAGTATCTACCTCCGTGCTCAGGTGGTAGTGGGACGACAAATCACTACCGTACTTTATAGGGGACACCATGAGTTGTCAAGACAACATACGAGTGTCTACTTTCGTGCTAGGGTGGTAGAAGGACAACAAACCACTACCGTACTTTATACTTGAGCCCAAGAATTGACATGAAAATAATCGAGTGTCTACCTACGTGGTAGGGTGGTAAAGGGATGACAAACCATTGCTGCACTTTATAATGGTGCCCAAGAGTTGACAAGACAATATACGAGTATCTACCTTCGTACTCGGGTGGTAGAAGGACGACAAATCAGTACCGTACTTTATAGTGAAGCCCAAGAGTTGACAAGACAACATACGAGTGTTTACCTTCGTGTTTGTGTGGTAGAGGGACGATGAAACACTATTGTACTTTATAGTGGAGCCCAAGAGTTAACAAGACAACATACGAGTGTCTACTTCCATTCTCGGGTGGTAGAAGGATAACCAACTACTGCCGTACTTTATAGTGGAACAAAAGTGCTCATAAGACAACATATGAATATCTAATTCCGCCCTCGGGTGGTAGACTGACAACCAACCACTGCCGTACATTATAGTGGAGCCCAAAAGATGACAAGACAACATACGAGTGTCTACTTTCCTTCTCGGGTGGTAGAAGGACGACCAACCACTGTCGTACATTATAGTGGATCCCAAACGTTGACAAGACAACATACGAGTGTCTACTTTCATGCTCGGGTGGTAGACTGACAACCAACCACTGCCGTACCTTATAGTGCAGCCCATGAGATGACAAGACAACATACGAGTGTCTACTTTCATGCTCGGGTAGTAGAAGGACGAACAACCACTGCCGTACCTTATAGTGGAGCACAAGAGATGACAACACAACATACGAGTGTCTACTTTCATGCTCGGGTGGTAGACTGACAACTAACCACTGCCGTACCTTATAGTAAAGCCCAAGAGTTGAAAGACGTGTCTATCTTCGTGCTCGGGTGGTAGAGAGACGTCTAACAACTACCGTACATTATTGTGGATCCCAAAAAACGACAAGACAACATAAGAGTGTCTACCTTCGTGCTCGGGTGGTAGAAGGATGACAAACCATTACCGTACTTTATAGTGCAGCCCAAGTGTTGGACAAAACAACAAACGAGCATCTACCTCCGTGCCTGTGTGGTAGAGGGACGACCAACCACTGCCGTACATTATTGTGGAGCTTAAGAGTTGACAAGACAACATACGAGTGTCTACCTTCGTGCTCGGGTGGTAGAGGGACGACCAACCACTGCCGTACATTATAGTGTAGCCCAAGAATCGACAAGACAACATACGAGTGTTTACCTTCGTGTTTGTGTGGTAGAGGGACGACCAACCACTGCCGTACATTATTGTGGAGCCTAAGAGTTGACAAGACAACATACGAGTGTCTACCTTCGTGCTCGGGTGGTAGAGGGACGACAAACCACTGCCGCACATTATAGTGTAGCCCAAGAATCGACAAGACAACATACGAGTGTTTACCTTCGTGTTTGTGTGGTAGAGGGACGACGAAACACTATTGTACTTTATAGTGGAGCCCAAGTGTTGGCAAGACAACATACGAGTGTCTACCTTCGTGTTTGTGTGGTAGAGGGACGACGAAACACTATTGTACTTTATAGTGAAGCCCAAGAGTTGACAAGACAACATACGAGTGTCTACCTTCGTTCTCGGGTGGTAGAGGGACGAAGGTATAGGTACCCGCCCTCCTATACACGTACAGTGGTATTGGCCCATCCGCCCTCCCATACACGTACAGTGGTATTGGCCCGCCCGCTCTTCCATACACGTACGGTGGTACTGGCCCACCCACGCACCCATAAATGTACTGTGGTACTGGCCCACCCACTCTCCCAAACACGTACAGTCGTATTGACCCACCCGCCCACCCATACACGTTCGGTGGTATTGACCCGCCCCCTCCCATACACGTACAGTAGTAGTATTGACCCACCCGCCCTCAAATACACGTACAGTGGCATTGACCCACCCACCCATACACGTACAGTATTATTGACCCCCCGCCCACCCATACACGTACAATGGTATTGACCCACCGCCCACCTATAGACGTACAGTGGTATTGTCTGTGGTACACTGTGGTATTGTCGTGGTCAGGTGGTAGATGGGTGACAAACCACTACTGAACTTTATAATGGAGCTCAAGACTTGACAAGACAATATACGAGTATCTACATTCGTACTCGGGTGGTAGAGGGACGACAAATCATTACTGTTCTTTATAGTGGAGCCCAAGAGTTGACAACATACGAGTGTTTACCTTCGTGTTTGTGTGGTAGAGGGACGACGAAACACTATTGTACTTTATAGTGGAGCCCAAGTGTTGGCAAGACAACATACGACTAGCATTTAAAATATTCACACCCTCCAATAATAATTAAAAAGCACTGATTATTTTTAAGAGACTTTAATTCTGTTTTCTATCTTTAATCATGACATTTGGAGTTAGATGGAAGTCAACGTTCATTTGAATAGTATGCCTGACTATACATAGCATATCATGTAAAATAAAAATAATAGCCCATACAGCGTCAATAATATTTTTATAATTTCAAGGGTGTGGTATTAGTCTACATTTTCTTTGTTTATAGTCCATATACATGTTCTTTTGATCAGTTAATGCTCAATTGAGATTGTGTTATTATATTTATCATTTAAATACCGTATGTATCATGTTTCTTGTACAGTCACATTCAAAAGCTAAAGTGGTTCAGTTCGTTCTTTCCTGACAGAGACAACCTGGCCTATATGGCCAACATGTTGGTAGAGCATGATGGGATCGAGAAGCTTGTCCAACATATTCGACAGTGTATGGGGCTCCAACTAACACGCTCGACGGATAAGTCGGATTGAGCGTTCGGCTCGACACGTCCATAGCAGGAGCCAACTCGAATCGAGCGCCTAAGTGTTGGAACGCGAAAGGCCGAACACGACCAAGACAGCGGCCAAGCATGGAGCAACCCACACTTAGCATTTGCAGCAACGACTTCGTCATATGGCCGTCGCGGCCAGTAGTTTCATATTTTGGCCACCAGCGGCCACCCTGTTTTCGTTTTTGTTCGTGTCAACAAAGTATTGCAATGGAATCACTAGATTGGAGCAATTTGTTTTAGCAGTGAAGGAACGTCCACCTTTGTGGAACATGGTAATGAAGAATACAGCGGCAAAAACGTTAAAACGAAATTGTGTGAAGAAAAAAATACTGTCCTCTGGTAGACTTATCTTTCAGCATAGAATGCACCCAGAACCTCTTCTTTTTACAACGTTTTTAGCGTCAGTACAGATGCACTTCGACATCCATTTAGAACTGGCACCCAGAGATACGACTATGTTGGCCGATGTATTGGCCCTTGCTCGCTGGCCGCGGTCGTGGCAAACATTTTCAACGTATCGATATAGCATATCGAAGTATCACTATATCGCACTAATCTATCCAACAATAATATTGAGGGAAAACTATCGATATACAGGGTGTTGAAAAAGTATGGAACCACCTTGATTTTTCTTAAATGGGTCCAGATAAATTACTGAGATTTAGTATACCTCTGTCGACCGTTTTTTTTCTATCTTTCAATGCAGTTTGTAATTTTTTAACCTAGAGGGGAGGGCCTGTCGAGGATTTTGTAAAAGTTTAAATGAAAGCCAATGATGAGTTGCTCATCATTTTAAAGCCTATTTTTTCTTAATAAGACTCCACAAGTTTCAAGTCAAAAGAACCACCCTATCGAAAATGGTGACTGGTTAACCTTTCTTAGCAGTGATATTTGAGTGGTAGTTCGATATGTTGTAAAAGCCAGTCCTGTCATAAGAGTTATTTGTACCATTATGTCAATACCATTTTAAAATATTTTTTTATTTCTTCAATCAAAACAACATACGTACTAGAAACGTACAGTAGACGTTCTCTAGTCCGGCCCCCTTGGAACCGGACCCTTGCCTAATTAAATATTTATTTATATTGCATTTGTATTATTTAATTGTCTAATTAAATAAATAATTTGAGACTTACCTTCTTTGTTCTTTTCTTCAGGCAACTTTAGTTCTCAGTTGTCAATCATACATTGTCCTACCTCTATCCACGTTTTACTTTTCAGGTCTGTATTACTATCTTTGTTAGACATCTGCCACAACAGTGGATGAAGATGCATTTCATTAATGCATTTTTCCGTGTCAAACATAGTAAAAGAAAAAGAATAACAATAAAACATAAAATAATAATAATGAACAGTAAGCAATAATAAATATAGGAACTGCCACATCGCAGGTTGTGTACAAATGACCGTCATCAACAACGCATAATTTGGAGAGGCGTAAAGTGAAGCTGCGACAAGTCCACTGAATGTGACTGCCTCGGTTTACGTGTGTCGGCGGTTTTCCAGCGGTTCACGCCCGACGACCGCGTCCAGCCGCGGTCAGAGATCAAGTGTCCGGACAATTCGTCCCACGGACATTTCGTCCCCCAAGAAAAATGCGGAGATTTCATCCCACTTTGTGGAACGGCTACCTGGGTAGGGTTTGATAAATAGTCTCCAAATATTTCTAAACGGACACTTCGTCCCACCTGAGAGAAGGGTTGTAAAAAGGTTAGGTTAAGTTAGGTTCTCTCAGGGTGGGACGAAGTGTCCGTTTAGAAATATTTGGAGTCTAATTATCAAACCCGACCCAGGTAGACACTCCACAGAGTGGGACGGAATGTCCGCATTTTTCTTTGGGGACGAAATGTCCGTGGGACGAATTGTCCTGTAATCCAGAGATCTACCGCGACATGAAACACGCCGAATGTGACCCTAGCCTTAGGCTCAAGTATAAAGAGCTAAAAATTGAACCACTTGGTGCACAATGTTGAACGATAGCTTATTTTACTCCGCATACTATAACCAATACAACAAAGCTTGAATGGTAATTGTACCACGCTGCATTCTAATTATAGGCACTGCAATGAATGTATAAAATTTGTTTTGTGCACTGTCAATTACTTAATTAGAATGCAGCGTAGTACAATTACCATTCAAGCTTTGTTGTATTGGTTATAGTATGCGGAGTAAAATAAGCTATTGTTCAACATTGTGCTCCAAGTGGTTCAGTTTTTAGCTTTGTACACTAGAGCCTAATAATGAACAGGTAACCCGCGGGGAGGGGTAGTCACTCACGCTCGACTGATCTTCGGCCGCACAATAGGGGTTTACTGCGGGACTACCAAGCTAGCAGTTTTCCATTCAACTAGCGTTGTTACTACTGTATACATTTAAATTCCAGTGTGCCATCACCGCGAGGCGTAAACTTTTCAGACCGCATTAAGGAGCCGAAATCGAGTCCGAACAATTGGGAGATTTCCAATTGCACCGGGGTCAGGGATCGGCCCCAAACTGATGTGTCCAGATGCACCGGAGCCCCTTTTGGGGGGTGTTCCAATTGCACCAGAGGCCCTTGTTTATGAAATGAGCCGGGAAAGTCCAACCAGGCCGGATTCCTAGTACAGTAACCCCAAGCTGACCGTGCCAAATTCCACACCCTTTGTTATGACATGAGTCATGAGTCGGTTAGGTTAGGTTAGGTTAGGTTAGGTTAGGTTAGGTTAGGTTAGGTTAGGTTAGGTTAGGTTAGGTTAGGTTAGGTTAGGTTAGGTTAGGTTAGGTTAGGTTAGGTTAGATGTTAGTGTTGCCACGGATAAACACAAAATTAAACATTAAATACATAGTTACCATATTTATTAGTTAGAACCTGCTATGGTTTACCATTAGTATGTGCCACGAAACATCGGCAAGTGTTTGATAGAATATTCCATTGCGAAATTGTTAAACACTTATAAACTATGTTTGAAGAAATGTAGTGGGGTGGGGAAGGAAGGGGCCTTCCAATTGCACCGGCTCCGGCGGTCGAAGGAATTTGCAGCGGGGATAAGTGAGGTGGGTAGATTTTGACCACCGGTGCATCTGGACACTTTTCGGACGGAGGAATGTTTTGACCCGTGGAAATTCCTTTGACCGCCGGTGCAACTGGATATCAGCCGAACAATTATCCCAAATATTATTTATGGTTCAAGGGTACTTCACCTTCGTCAAACTGTCCAGATGGGCACCCACTACGTGTTATAGGAGAACACTTTGATGTTGCCATTCCTTAAAATTTTATCCTTAAAATATAATTACTCATGAATAATAAATTATATAATGTCAGGGATGGACTGAAATTAGTTGGCTCATTAATTAGAGAATCTAAGATATTTTACGGCTGGCTGGTCACTCATTTGACCCTGGCACTGATTGGATGTAGCGAGAGTAAATCACGGAGTAATAATTCACAAGAAACCGGATAAGTTTCAGGAAAAGTCTGAACAAAAATTGCCAAGGTTAAGAAAACAAATA